>CM072527.1:42893882-42918882 GCA_036898135.1 Oncomelania hupensis
GTTGTTTGGCGAGAGTTGTACCACAGCTGCCAGCAGTTTGTTACAGAGCGAACCACTGTGCACACAAGAAAAGAGTATAAGACTATCTGGATGGTAAGAGGAGCCATTTTCAGGGGCTGAATTATTCATGTTTTCATTAGAGTTGTCATTACTGCATGACAGCTATAAACAGTAATACAGAAAAAAGCGGTGAAACATGGACCACACACACACTGACATGGAATGAACGAAGAGCTGTGTTTATTTCATGCACGGTGGCGGAGGAAGAATAAGAGAGAGAGAGAGAGAGAGAGAGAGAGAGAGAGAGAGAGAGAGAGACAGAGAGAGAGAGACAGAGAGAGACAGAGAGAGAGACAGAGAGAGACAGAGAGAGACAGAGAGACAGAGAGAGACATAGACAGAGAGAGAGACAGAGACGGAGACAGAGAGAGATAAGGGGATGGAGGGAGAGAAAGAATGGCAGGAAAAGGGAGAAAATGAGAAGAAAAAGATGGTGGGACTCGCGTAGAGATTGGGAAGGATGAAGATTGTTATTTCTTTTTTTTAAATCTTTCTTTTATGACACCTGTCTTTTAAGTTCTAAAGCTGCACAAAGACACTGACCGACACCACAGGACCTGACACTGACCGACACAGGACCTGACACTGACCGACACCGCAGGAGCTGACACTGACCGACACAGGACCTGCACTGACCAACACAGGACTTGACACTGACCGACACAGGACCTGACACTGACCGACACAGGATCTGACACTGACCGACACAGGACCTGACACTGACCAACACAGGACCTGACACTGACCGACACAGGACCTGACACTGACCAACACAGGACCTGACACTGACCGACACAGGACCTGACACTGACCGACACAGGACCTGACACTGACCGACACAGGACCTGACACTGACCGACACCACAGGACCTGACACTGACCGACACAGGACCTGACACTGACCGACACAGGACCTGACACTGACCGACACAGGACCTGACACTGACCGACACAGGACCTGACACTGACCGACACCACAGGACCTGACACTGACCGACACAGGACCTGACACTGACCGACACCACAGGACCTGACACTGACCGACACAGGACCTGACACTGACCGACACAGGATCTGACACTGACCGACACAGGATCTGACCTGACACTGACCGACACAGGACCTGACACTGACCAACACAGGACCTGACACTGACCGACACATGACCTGACACTGACCGACACAGGACCTGACACTGACCGACACAGGACCTGACACTGACCGACACCACAGGACCTGACACTGACCGACACAGGACCTGACACTGACCGACACAGGACCTGACACTGACCGACACAGGACCTGACACTGACCGACACAGGACCTGACACTGACCGACACCACAGGACCTGACACTGACCGACACAGGACCTGACACTGACCGACACCACAGGACCTGACACTGACCGACACAGGACCTGACACTGACCGACACAGGATCTGACACTGACCGACACAGGATCTGACACTGACCGACACAGGACCTGACACTGACCGACACAGGACCTGACACTGACCGACACAGGACCTGACACTGACCGACACAGGACCAGACACTGACCGACACAGGACCCAACTCAAACCGCCAAAAGCGCCCACTAGATTAAGATACCTTAGGCGCATCATCCACTGACTCCAAGCACAATCCTGGACGACCATGGATAGGGGAGAAGGGACCTAGTGCTTGTGAGTAGAGAAGAGGTAAAGGGGCAGCACTTGCTTCTTACGACGCAAGAGATGATGAGAAACAAAATGATGCAGAAAGGAAAGAGTAGTGGATTATACGGAGAGAGAAAAAAAAAAAAATCCTTTCCCAGAAATGGGGAGCGAGGATGGTTTGGGATAGTGGTTTGTGGTGGCGGTGTGTATGCGTGCGCTAGCGTTTGTGTGTGTGGGGGGGAGGGGAGGGGGGGGTAGTGGACGTGTTTGTGTTGGGCGAACGCTGGTGGGCGAGGGAGTGGGGGTGTTGGGTGGGGGAAGGGGTTTTGGGGAAACAAACGGGACCCCCCCATAAATACAAGCATCGTTCACGGTCGGTTAACTCTGCACCTCTTTCGATAATGAGGTTTCGATCAGCTTTCCACAATGTTGTCAGCTTTTTGTGTTTTTTTTTTTTTTAAATAACACTACCCGCTGCCTGCCTGGGGCTAAAATGTCAAAAACGATGAATGAATGAATGAATGAATGAATGAATGAAATTGTTTGGAGACCCACCCACTCCCCTCTGCACCACTACACCACGCACCCACACGCACAGACACACATTCTAATAGTCAAACACGCGCAAAACATGCGAACCTTCCCAACGATGCCCCCCCGTAGAATACCGGGAACTTCTTCTTCTTCGTCGTCGTCTTCTTCTTTTCTCGTCTTCTTCAGGATACTCTGACCGTTCGAAAAAAATTACTGTTCATAATCGTACGCTCAAGGCCGTCTCAGCTTTTAACTGGCATAAGGTAGGCTTACGACTAGACTAAATCGTTCTTGTAGAAAAGGAACTGATAACTCAGTATCATAATGAAGGTTTCAGGTCAGTTGATAGTATCACACTGCCTTAGTGGTTTTCTATCTGGACTACTTTCGTCCGTTCCGTATAACAGGAGGACGACTTTTTATTGGGAACATGGAGTCATTAGATCGTGTTTTTAATTTACATGATCAAGCAGTGCCCGGAGACGTTAGCCTGCTATAGAAATTGTCCCTTATACATCGCTTTCACCAGATAAAAAATCTGCTCAAAGGCGTTGGCAGAAGTCAGGCTCGAGCCCGAGCTTATGCTCAGGACGCCAACGTGCAGCTAATTGTGCAGTGAATGTAACGCTGTGGACAACTGAAACCATCTTGATCCAACTGCACGTGTGCCAGTTTAGTGCACGGGTGTTGCTTTTCTTTGTTATATTTTTCTTCTTCGTTTATTACCCCCCCCCTCTCTCTCTCTCCCTCTCTCTCTCTCGCTCGCTCGCTCGCAAAGCTAATTCTTACGTGTGTAACATTTGAAGTGAATAAAAAATCTTATGTCTTATGTCTCTGTCTGTCTGTCTGTCTGCCTCTCAAAGAGTGAGAGATGGGAAGAGAGGTTATCTAATATTCTTTAAAGATGATGATGATGATGATGATGATGATGATGATGATGATGATGATGATGATGATGATGATGATGGCGTGTGTGTTTTGAGTGTGTCGTATGATTTTCAATTCAAAGTTAAAGGTTTTGCATTATGTTAATTTTTTAAGGGACAGATTGGAAGATTTTAGGCTTCGCAGTAAGTCCAAAATATTTATCCCTAATTTAAAAAAAAAATCTCTCTCTCTCTCTTCTTCCACCAGCAACAGAAAAACACTCCGTAAGGGGTGTTATAGATCAGGGAACAATCAGCAAGCTGCCTACTCGCACCACTTAGTTGAACGACGAAAAAGCCAGCGCCGCGTAGAGCAGACGGTAGCAGGTGGTAGTACCAGTACAACAAATTGCCTTTATAGTCAAATACGATCAACTGCCGACCCCCAACCCTTCCCCCTACGGTCCTCTCTCCCTCACCACTTCTCTCTCTCTCCCTCTTCCAGATTACTCTCCTTCATTTCTCTCTCTACAACCCTCTTCCAGATTACTCTCCTTCATTTCTCTCTCTACAACCCTCTTCCAGATTACTCTCCTTCATTTCTCTCTCTACAACCCTCTTCCAGATTACTCTCCTTCATTTCTCTCTCTACAACCCTCTTCCAGATTACTTTCCTTCATTTCTCTCTCTACAACCCTCTTCCAGATTACTCTCCTTCATTTCTCTATCTACAACCCTCTTCCAGATTACTCTCCTTCATTTCTCTCTCTGTCTCTGTCTGTCTCTGTCTCTCTGTGTTTCCCTGTCTCTCTGTCTATCGCTGTCTAATTTAATCTCTGTCTCACTCTGTCTCTGTCTGTCTCTGTCATCTCACCTTCATTACATACCGTGTTTTTTGTGTCACCAAAACTGGATTTTAGGGTTTCTTCTTCTAAACAACAGGTCTTACAGAACAGGGATAGTCCTTCAATAGATATAACTATTCCTTTCCGTGTGTCCACCACACTCGCCCGATTCACCTTCCATCCCACCCCCTTCTTCCCTGCCATATCAGCGACTCTAGAAGGGCTGTGTCTAGAATTAATCCTATCCTATCCTATCATATCCTATCCTATTCCGTAACTCGGAGGTCGTAGGGGCACCACAGATGATCGTTTAACCAGCATACTCCATCTTTCCCTGCCCTCAGCAACACTGATGGTTTCGCTCAGTGTCAAACCAGTCCATTCTCGAATGATGTCCTCCCACCTCTTTTCCGGTCTCCTTCTTCTTCTACCTCCTTGGACTGTGCCTTGCAGGATGGTCTTTGCAAGACTTGATGATCTGGTGACGTGGCCATACCATTGGAGTTCCAGTTTTTTCACCACTGTGAGCAGGTCATCGTGTTGTCCAATTGCTTGTGTGATGGTATGTCGGACTTCGTCGTTGGTGATGTGCTGGATATAGGAAATACCCAAAAGTCTTCTGTAGCACTTCATCTCCATGCTTTGTATTCTTCGTTGTAGATCTGCTGTGAGGGTCCATGTTTCGCAAGCATATAGGAAGATGGAGATGACAAGGAAGTGCAGAAGTCTTACCTTGGAATGTAGGCTGATGGTCCTGTCTTTCCAAATTGGCTTCAGCCTCGCCATGGCAGCAGTTGTTTGTGCGATCATGGAGAGGACTTCCTGTCGGGACCCATTGTCTGATACAATGGTTCCTAAATATTTGAAGCTTTGCACTGTGTTGAGGGATTGGCCTTGGACTTTGATGTCTGTGTTGATGCCATTGGTGTTGTTGGTCATCATTTTGGTCTTCTCTGCACTTATTTCCATTCATACGCTCTGGAGGTGGTGTCAAGCCTCTGTACCAGCTGTTCAGGTTCTTGTTCCTCTCCAGCCAATCCATCAATGTCATCCACAAAACGAAGGTTGGAGATTGCTCTACCCCCTATGCTGACTGTGCTTTCGTGATCTGCAAGGGCGTCTGACATGATGCGCTCCAGGAAAATGTTGAAGAGGGTTGGAGAGAGTAGACATCCCTGACGCACACCGATTGTTGTTCTGAACCAGTTTCCGATGGCGCTGATGTGGAGGACTGCACTGGTAGCCTTGTCATACAGGCTTTTGATGACTTCAATAATTTTGGGGCTGATGTTGTACACTCTCATGGTTGCCCACAGAGCTGCATGCCAGAATCGGTCAAACGCCTTTTTGAAGTCTACAAACACATGATATAGAAGTTGTTGGTGCTGTAGGTATTTCTCGCAGATTATTCTGAGGTTGAAAATCTGTTCAGTAGTACTTCGCCCTGCCCTGAATCCTGCTTGTCCTTCAGCTATGATTTGTTTAGCTTGGGGTTTCAACCTGTTGATTATTATTTTCAGGAGAATTAATGCTGTCTCAAAAAGGTGTACTACATTTTAAATAAGTTCTTAAGTCCTCTCACTCTATCCACAGCATTTGTACTACATTCATTCCAAAAGGTAAGACACCTACAACCCATCCCACCCCCCCCCCCTCTCTCTCTCTCTGCAAGTCATGTGATTGTGAGTGGACATGACCTATGATTTCCAACATAAACACTTCCATACTTTTCTTCCTTACCTTTCTACCCTCCCCTGACCCCCCCAAAAAAACAAAAAAAACCCACACACACACAAAAACACACACCTCTCGCTCTCACTCCTTTCTCTCGCGCGAGTACGGATAATAAGATTATACGCATACAGCCTAAATTCTTGTTGAAATAATCTTAATCTTTCTCCCTCTCACCCCCACTTCTCTCTCTCTCTCTTTCTCAATTTAAATCTATGTTTGCCTATATATGAATGTGGATGTATGATGCATTCATTCCCGATTTGAAAATACGTCAGTCATTTTATTTATGAAAAGGTATATAAAGTTTTACAGCAGAATTGATTGCTGTTTTATTGGTTTTAAATAAAATTGCTAGTTTGCCTACTGTTTTATACAATGTGTTTGGATTCGCAGTCTGTTTTACAGGCTTTGAATACTCCAAATAGTACGGAACGACCAGAAATAATTCATGAGATCAAACATGTTATCGTTTGATTATAAATGGAACAGAAGTTAATTTCTGTTGGTTACCATCACATTTTGGTTTTAATTGTAATGATTGGCCAGGTCATTAGGCAAAGATAGGCGCTTTAAACTTGAATTCAGGTACTGTTCGCCTATCTTTATCTACTGAAGAAGCAATCAACAGAACAGAAAAAGCATTTTTGAGAAAATATAATTATTCACTCCAATGTTCGTTACAACTTACATGCTAGTATTTCCATACCTCTTGTAACATCCGCATATAGAATTTTCTTAAATTCATTACGAACAAAATTGTGTACAAATATTTTTTGCTCATGTACTTGTGCTTTTTCACTGGTTCATATTCTGTTTCAATGCAACGATTTTGACTTTTTAATACCAGTGAAAATGAAAACCATTAAGACGCTAAGTGACATAACTTTTTCAATTTGGTTAAAGCTTGCAAACTTTTGTATTTATTCATTTGTTGGAAGATTTATGTAATTATTTTTCACCCAATGACTGTTATATGAAGAGCCATGTGTATAATCATAGGATATTGGGGGTAAGGAGGGTAGGAGACAGCGAGAGTTATTTAAATTTAAATTTAATTTTGTTCCATTTATTGTAGTTAACGAGTTGATTATTTTTTTAAGTTAGTTATTTAAATGTATTTTTTAAAATGTCCAGATCACTTAGGTGGATAATAGACAACAAATGAGTAACACATAAACGGATATATGATTAAACTAACTGTGTGAGTGACTGAAAGAAGGACTGTGAGTGACTGAAAGAAGGACTGTGAGTGACTGAAAGAAGGTACAGTGACTGAAAGAAGGACTGTGAGTGACTGAAAGAAGGACTGTGGGTGACTGAAAGAAGGACTGTGGGCGACTGAAAGAAGGTACAGTGACTGAAAGAAAGACTGTGAGTGACTGAAAGAAGGACTGCGAATGACTGAAAGAAGGACTGTGGGTGACTGAAAGAAGGACTGTGAGTGACTGAAAGAAGGACTGTGAGTGACTGAAAGAAGGACTGTGAGTGACTGAAAGAAGGACTGTGAGTGATTGAAAGAAGGAATGTGAGTGACTGAAAGAAGGACTGGTTGTGATATTAGCAAAATTAATGCTAAAATCAATTTCAACTCGTAATAAAATATGGAATCTGAATCTCTCCCCCCACCCCACCTCCCTCTCTCTCTCTCTCTCTCACTCTTACATCCCACCCCGTCCCTGTCTTTACTACAATTACTGCTATGGCAGTACCTGGCTGTCTAGCAAATTACGTTTAGTAGTCGAACACGATCCAACTAAAGGAATTCTATTCTAATCTGAAACCGGTTTCACAAAGAAGATTGGATTAAAGCATTCAAACCCAAATGCGTCCCTCGCATTTAATAACTTCCCTACACGGCAAACCTGTGTTTCCAGACATTAAAATCAAATTTAAACGTTCACTAATAACGTTCAGCCACTATTTAAAAAAAGATAAAAATAACAATCTAACCGTAGTTTTACATTTTCAATCAACTTCAATCGTTGCCGCTGTTTCTGTAATCAAATCAAGCATGTAACTGTAGCTCTTGTTTTTGCATGAAACCTAGTTAGTTAGTTATTTAGATTAACGTCCCCGGACACAGAAGCTCAAGCGTATAGGGGACGATACCTTATGTGAGACAAACCTCCTCTCCAAACCCCTTCTTATTTTTCCCGAACTATCGGGTTTTTGTTGTTGTTTTTTTTTTTTTTTAAAATAGTTGTTTGGTTTAAACAAAAAAAATTAAATTCATATACATGTAGCTTTACCCATCCCCTTACCAATACTCCCCGCTTCCTTTATTTATTTGAGAAAAAAAATCAAATTGAACAATCCTACATCCGTTTGTAATTAAATCTAACTGCCTAGCATTTTGAGTGAATTAACAAACACGAAAACAGCTAGAATAGGAGAAACGTGATACCCAACATGACAGATGACAGTAAAGGTATTCTTAATTTTAATTTTACTACTCTGAAATGGTGCTACGTAACGTGTTTAAGCTACGTGAGAGAGCAGGGTACGCTCGGGGTAGGAGTTTACCTAGAAATTAGATTCTGTACATTTGTAACAAATTGAATAAAACTGCCGCCTCGGCTCTTTTTCTTCTTTCAGATTACCGTTTAATCTTCATTATTTCCTTTTCATCAGGCAAACGTTATTAAAAGTTAGTGTTTCATCAGTTTCTATAGCGCGAGGAAATGATTGTTGTTGCTCTTGCTGTTGGAGATGTTGTGGATGTTGTTGTAGGGGTGTAGGGTGAGGGGTGGAGTCAATAGCGTAACGCGACGCAATAATTGTTGTTGCTTTTGCTTTCGACGATGAAGGTGTTGTGGTGTCTGATCTTCTCCTCCTTCTTCTTCGTTTTTCTGTCTTTCTTTCCTAGACCCTCTCCTCTTCCTAAGCTCACCCTCCATCAATCTCTATTTTGTCCAGCATGAGAGAGAGAGAGAGAGAGAGAGAGAGAGAGAGAGAGAGAGAGAGAGAGAGAGAGAGAGAGCTCAGCTTACAGAGATGGGAGGTGGCAGAAGAGGGAGACAAAGGAAGTGGGGGGGGGGGGGGGGGGTGAGGAGAAGATGGAGAAAGAGAGGGTGGGGGGAGGGGAGGCGTTGTCAATCAGCACAAGTCAATTTTCTGCCACTAGCATTCTGATGCAGTTTTTATCAAACACGCTTTCGCGACCAAGTGATGGGGAAAAATATCTTGCTCGCACACAGCAACCATTTGCTGTGAAACTGTGCGCAGCCGCTGGATAGATAATAGTATAAATACCGTCCATCGGCCTATAAAGTGGTGTGGGGCCGGGTAGCTCAGTTGGTAAGAGCGTCTTGCTAGTAACCGAAAGGTCGCTGGTTCGAATCCCGGATTGGTCAACGTGTGATCATATTATTTTCCCCTTTACCAACAACTGGCCCGCTGGTGTCAGTATAAATCGGTCCAGTAGTCACCTATATGCGAAAGTGTCGTGTGACTATAATCTACATACAAACAAACATACATAAAGTGGTTGTAGTCTCGTAGCTCAAAGATCAGAAAGGGTGCGGAGAAGATGAAGATTACTCTTGATGGAAAAAACAACTCACACGGGGAAAAAAAGCATTCCTGATATCCACACGCGCGCACGCGCAAGCATTCTTGAAACAACAGAGAGAAAGAGAGAGAGCGAGAGAGAGAGAGCGAGAGAGAGATAGAGAGAGAGAGAAAAGAGAGAGAGAGAGAGAGAGAGAGAGAGAGAGAGAGAGAGAGAAAGTGACTCCCTTCTCAGTACGCACTCTAATACTATTATAATATTATAATTATTATATTTTAAAAATAATTATTATTATATGCTATATTATTATTATAGCGATTGGTCCTAAGTCAATCAACAGCCCTGATAATAATAATAATAATAATAATAATAATAATAATAATAATAATAATCCTATCCTATCCTATCCTATCCCGTAAAACGAAAGTAGTTGGGACACCCCAGCCTACTCCATCTTTCTCTGTCCTCAGCAACCCTCATGGCTTCGCTCAGTGTTAAGCCAGTCCATTCTCGAATGTTGCCCTCCCACCTCTTTTTCGGTCTCCCTCTTCTTCTGCCTCCTTGCACCGTGCCATGCAGGATGGTCATTGCAAGGACTGATGCGCTGGTGACGTGGCTATACCATCGGAGTTTCTGTTTCTTCACCACTGTGAGCGTGTCGTCGTGTTTTCAAATGGCTTGGATGATGCATGGTCTGTTGGACTTCGTCGTTGACGATGTGCTGGGTATAGGAAATGCACAGAAGTCTTTTTTAGCACTTTAGCACCTCATCTCCATGCTTTGTATTCTTCGTTGTAGATCTGCAGTGAGGGTCCATGTTTCGCAAGCATATAGGAAGATGGAGATGACAAGGGAGCGCATCGGCCTTACTTTGGAATAGACTGATGGTCCTGTCTTTCCAAAAGGGCTTCAACCTTGTCAGGGCAGCAGTTGTTTGTGCGATCCTGGAGAGGACTTCCTGTCGGGACCCATTGTCTGATACAATGGCTCCTAAATATTTGAAGTTATGCACCGTATTGAGTGATTGTGTCTTGGACTTTGATGTCCGTGTGGATGCCATTGGTGTTGTTAGTCATCATTTTGGTCTTCTCTGCACTTATTTCCATTCCAAAGGCTCTGGATATGATGTCAAGCCTCAATGTTCCAGTTCTTGTTCTTCTGCAGCCAATCCATCAATGCCATCCACAAAACGGAGGTTGGAGATTGCTATAACCCCTGTGCCTTCGTGATCTGCAAAGTGCATCTGACACGATGCGCTCCAGGAAAGTGTTGAAGAGTGTTTTGAGAGAGTAGGCATCCTTGACGCATGCCGATTGTTGTTCTGAACCAGTTCCCGATGGCGCTGTTGAGGACTGCACTGGTAGCCTTGTCATACAGGCTTTTGATGACTTCAATAATTTTAGGGCTGATGTTGTTCACTTTCAGAGCTGCATGCCAGACTCGGTCAAACGCTTTTTTGAAGTCTACAAATACATAACATAGATGTTGTTGCATGGTTCTGTAGGTATTTCTCGCAGATTATTCTGAGGTTGAAAATCTGCTCTGACACTGGTACTTCGCCCTGCCCTGAATCCTGCTTGTTCAGCTATGATTTGTTCAGCTTGGGGTTTCAACCTGTTAAGTATTTTTTTTCAGTAGGACTTTGCTGGTATGGCTGATAAGGCTGATGGTGCGGTAATTTTCACACTCCTGAAAGTTACCCTTTTTGAGAAACGTGATGACAAGCGACTGGGACCATGGTGTATGCCACTCCCCACTCTGCCAGATCTTGTTACAGGTAATGGTGAGGGCGTCAATCATCGCTTCTCCTTCTGCTTGAAGCAATTCCGCGGGTATGTTGTCCACTCCCGCTGATTTCCCCTTCTTCAGTGACTGCACTGCTGCCTCAACTTCTTCTGGGAGAATGTGAAGGATTTGTTATTCTTCTCTGTTCTCGGGACATGACAGAACTAATGTGTCTCCGTTTAGTGTGTGGTTGTAAAGGTCAGAGCAATATTCTGTCCATCTATCCAAGACTTCTTTTTCTTCTGTAAGGCATATGCCAGACTTGCTTTGGATCGTTGAAGACCTTGGGCTGTTTAACACTTGTCAGCCGCTTCACAGTCTGGTAGGTTTTCTTGCTGTTGTTCTTGTTCAGATTGTTCTCCAGTTTTCGTTTGCTTTGCGCATGCCTTTTCTGATGGCAGTGTTGATTTTTCGATAGTGATCAGCTCACTCTGAGATGTTCTTTTCCTTTTTTAACTCTCTTCGTTTGTCACACAGGTCCAAAGGTTCAGGTGTTATTCACGGTTTCTTATATGGGCGGAGCTTGCCGAGAGCTTAGTGACGGCATCTGTCACAGATGAGTTGAAGGCGTGGTCATGGTGCTGACATCTACTTCACCCGGTCCCAAAATTAAGCAGTGGTGCTAGTTTCCCTCCAATGGTGGCTTGGAAGATTTCTGGCACCTCCGGCTCTTGCAGTTTGTCCAGGTCGAACTTCAGTCTGGTGCACATTGCTGTGTTTGCTCTCTTCAAGTGGAGCGGGAAAGACATCATCACCAGATCGTGGTCACTTCCGATGTCTGCTCCTGGAAAAGTGCGTGTCCCTCCAATGTTGACGCTTGAGTTGAAGCGTTTCTTGACCATGGTGTAGTCAATCTGGTTGTGATGCTCCCTGCTGAGAGTGTGTCAGGTCCATCGTCTGGATTTTTGTGAAGACCAAGCGTGTTTGCCAGTATCAGATTGTTGTATTTGTCAAACTTCTGGAGTCTCAGACCCCTGTCATTTGTCTCGTGGTTGCAGTGGGGTCCACGTGTGTCTCCTCAGTTGTGGTATGCATCTTGGTCCACCTTGGCATTCCAGTCTCCTTGCACTATGACTATGTCCTTCCTCGACACTTGGTAAAGGACAGCTTGCAGATGTTTATAGAAATCCTCGACTTCTCTGTCGTCATAGTCTGATGTTGGGGCATAGGTCTGGAAGCTGTTGATGTTAAAAGGGGCTGCTCTCAGACGAATGGTAATTAGTCTAATGGAGACTGGGCGGCAACCCATGAAAGTGCCTAGAATGTTCTTGTGGACCAAGAATCAAACGCCGTGTTCGTGCCTGTCATCTCTCCCGCTGAAATAAAGCTTTTGGCCTTTGTCAGTCGTTGTTTCACCCAGGCCTTTCCAGCGCAGATCGCTGATACCTAAAATGTTCCATCGATAATGGTCCAGCCAGTTCTTCTAATTTTTCCTTCGCAGTTAGGGTCCTGACATTCCAGGTTCCTAGGATGATGTTGTCTCTCGTGCGGATCTTGCTAAGTTGTCCATCAGTAACACACTTATTACATCCGTCCTGGTGGCCAACGGAAGGCGCGGTCCTTGGTGACCCGGGCGACGATCGATTCGGTACGGAGTGAGTGGTTCTTTTCTTGGGCAAAAAAGAACTGGTGAGGCCCAATCCTCTCCAGGCTGATGGCCACATCCAAAATCCACGAGTACAGTGTGGCTCGCTTTAGCCCCGAGAACGTGGTCGTTGAACCTATAGTAACGTGAGGTTCCTCCGTTCTGGCCGGTATTGATTGATTGATTTATTGTTGCTTTAAGTCCAGCGGACTCTTCCGAGCCAAATCAGGACCGGACAACCCCCGATCCGCATAAAAGATCTGCTGAAACAACCCCAGTGGGAAAATTGAATGCCCTCCACCGGCCAGTCACTTTACAATAAAGACATCCCACGCGGGGGACGGCTGAGGGTTGACCTCAACTACACGAACACCCCGGTTACAAAAACAAAATAGAATACAAACATCATTATAAATCATCAACCAAACACATACATATAAAATGCCTATAGTGCTAAATAGTACATTCATAGGAAGCCCGAGTGACCACCCGGCAGAAAGCGTCCAACACTCCCAAGCTGATCCAACAGACCTCATACACAAACAAGGAATCTTGCCCAGGAAGAGTTTTCAAGAAAAAAGGTAGGTCATTGATCTAGCGAAGAAGAAGATAGTATAGCAGAGTGAAGGACAGAGCAGGAATAGGAAAGAGTAAATGAGGAAGACAGCGACAGTGGGAATTTAAAGCACTAAATTTCCATAAAGTGGGGATACTATTTATACTGAAAACCCCCGGCACTCCAACGGGGGTACTGTTGCCGCAGTGAAGCGTCTTGCCTATAAAGGAAAGACAGGTTTTCAACTGTGGCTTTCACTGTTCCCTTTATAGGTTTGAACAATCTACAGTGGCAAGATTGCTCATGACCCCAAGGGGTTTCTGGCCGGTAACTTCTGTGTAGAAGACTTTTGCCCAAAGATGCCGTGCTGAAATCACCCCTGTTAGTCGCCTCTAACGACACGCCGGGAAACGTTGGGTCTATTCTGTTCAGTGCCCGAACCCATAATAGTAATAATAATAATAATAATAATAATAATAATAATAATAATAATAATAATAATAATAATAATAATAATAATAATAATGAAAATAGTTTTTTTTAAAGCTTTTATATAGCGCGATTACCCTATATACAAATGAGAGCTGGAAGCACACGAGTCAAAAGCATTACATCATCTGATTCCATAACAGTTTTCACGGCATTTAAGGGGGCAGCACAGTCATCAGTGAAGGTTGCTGGCTAGGTCTACGGGGCGATAATTGAATCATTTACCGTATCACAGGTTGCGAGCGTCGCACCATTCGGGCTGTGGAGAGCGGTAAATTGGAAATCAAAGCCAATCTTCTCTCCATCGTCTCATCGTCAGATCTCACCTCCCTATCCCACACACTCCAGATCTCCTCCACACACAACCTCCCCTTCTTCCCCCACCCTCCCACCCCACTATGATCACCCCGTATCTTCCCTCCCCTCTCCCGGCCCCTCCATCCTCTTTTTCGTTACCCTATTAAACTTCCTCTTGTTCATCCCAGAGCTCCGCATGCAGGAGAGCGCCATTGCTACACCCCTCTCCAGCGTCTCATTGATCTATGTTCCTCGGTAGCCTACCTCCTACCCCAAAGATCAGGAATCAAGCACTCCACTCGGCGTCTCGCGGATCCTCATCACCTTATCTTTAAGCTCAGCAATAAGCAAGATTTTTATACATGTATATATGCCCTTTGTCCTTATCGTTCTCACATCTTCTCTTCCTCTTAAGTAGATCTCTTCGGCATTAGCGTTCTCAGTGCCTCGAAGATCCGAAATCAAGCACTCGATGCACTCAGCAACGCCTCATGGATTCTCATTCTCCTTCTCCTCCTCCTCACCTCACCTGTACTTCCTCATCTTCTCAAAGCTCAGCAACAAAATACACATGCTGTCTTGTTCATCAATCTCTCACATCTCCATTATTATTATTCCATTCATAACATAAACTTTGATGTACATTACGTTACATTACAAGATTATTGCTTTAGGTCCAGCGGACTCTTCCGAGCCAAATCAGGACCGGACAACCCCCGATCCGCATAAAAGATCTGCTGAAACAACCCTAGTGGGAAAACTGAAAGTTCTCCACCAGCCAGTCATTTTACAATAAAGACATCCCACGCAGGGGACGCTGAGGTTATACTCTAATTTATCGAACCCCCGTTTACAAAAACAAAATAGAATACAAACATCATTATAAATTATCCACAAAACACATACATATAAAAGGCCTACATTGCTAAATAATAACATCATAGGAAGCCCTAGTGACCACCTGGCAGAAAGCGTCCAATATTCCCAAACTGATCCAACAGACCTCATACACAAATAAGGAGTCTTGTCCAGGAAGAGTTTTCAAGAAAAAAGGTAGGTGACTGGTCTAGCGAAGAAGAAGATAGTATAGCAGATTGATAGAACAGAGCATGAATGAGAAAGAACAAATGACAAAGACAGCGACAGTGGGAATTTAAAGCACTAAATTTCCAGAAAATGGGGATACTATTTAGCATCATAATTATCACCTCTTCTCCACATGTCAAATCTTTTCATGTCGTATCATAACCCTTTCACATACCCACAGCTCCTCTGAGAACTATAACCATCTACAAACTGCGTTAACGACACTTTCATTCATGCCAAACTGTTTCGTAATATCGGGCAAAATAAAAAGAACATTTTTTTTCTACTTTCCGGCGGCGATGACAAAGGGACGTTATCCTGCCTGTGGGGCGACTAAAGGGTACGCAGAGAGGGCGCTGGTAGTATCGTTATGATAATCAATCTGCAGACAGCCTTTCAAGTGCAATGCCGCTCGCGACTCTGGTCTAAAAGAGCTCATTTGCTGCTTTGGCCCCGTACACCCTTTTTAATTTTCCGCCGTCTGACACGCACAATGCCAAAAGCTACTGTCAAGCCAGACTATCAGCGAATGGCGGGAATCAGCCCGGGCTGTGTGGAGTTGTCGTCTGCTCCAGCGGCGGCCAGGAAGAATGCAAAAAAACTGACTGACTGATTGAATGGATTATTATCATCAACCCTTTCCAAGGACAGGTGAAGCTAGATTACAAAAACTGTCGCACCATCTTCGTACTTGAACCCATCGCCATAGTTTGGAATTAAATATAAATTAGAAAACGCACCACTAGCGATATATCGGGATATAATAATACACATGGATTTGTGTTGGCACCTGAAGTGCCTTTATGAGTCGGCAACTGCATTCGTTGACTGTAATTATCATGATAAGAACATTTTTAACGCTTATTATATAATAATGACCCCTGCAAACCCCTTTCATTTAATTGATTGATTGATTGATTGATTTATTGTTGCTTTAGGTCCAGCGGACTCTTCCGAGCCAAATCAGGAACGGACAACCCCCGATCCGCATAAAAGATCTGCTGAAACAACCCCAGTGGGAAAATTGAATGCCCTCCACCGGCCAGTCACCTCACAACAAAGACATCCCACGCGGGGGACGGCTGAGGGTTGACCCCAACTACGCGAACACCCCGGTTACAAAAACAAAATAGAATACAAACATCATTATAAATCATCAACCAAAACACATACATATAAAATGCCTATAGTGCCAAATAGCACATTCATAGGAAGCCCTAGTGACCACCCGGCAGAAAGCGCCCAACACTCCCAAGCCGATCCAACAGACCCCACACAAACAAGGAGTCCTGTCCAGGAAGAGCTTTCAAGAAAAAAGGCAGGTCACTGATCTAGCGAAGAAGAAGATAGTACAGCAGAGTGAAGGACAGAGCAGGAATAGGAAAGAGCAAATGAGGAAGACAGCGACAGTGGGAATTTAAAGCACTAAACCTCCACAAAGTGGGGATACCATTCATACTGAAAACCCCCGGCACTCCAACGGGGGTACTGTTGCCGCAGTGAATCTGTCTTGCCTATAAAGGAAAGACAGGTTTTCAACTGTGGCTTTCACTGTTCCCTTTATAGGTTTGAACAATCTACAGTGGCAAGATTGCTCATGACCCCAAGGGGTCTTTCATTTAATTAATTTAAACTTATGTCCAAGAAATTCAAAGATGAAAAACAATTTCTGTTCCTTAAAATCATGAAAACCGCAATCATCATAATTTTTTTTTTTCAAGACCCAACACTCCTTTTTGGTTAGCGACTGTTTTCTTTAAACAGTGAAAAACTAAATCACCATTAAAAATAAATAATCGATATTTATCCATTCACTATGAATCACCATCATCCATAAGAACTACAATCATTTTCTCTTATGTATGGAACCTGTGTAAACTGAGCCCTGTTTTAAACATCATACACCAGCAAACAACAGCAGGTGAATCCTGCGAGACCATACACCTTTTGAGAGCGAGAACACGCTTACAAAAAACTACAAGCTGCGGTGAGGAGTCGAATTCCCTGAAAATTATGCCTCGATGATGAGAACGATGTTATGGTACCAGTCGTGCGGAACGCAAACATCTGTTGGATCGCTTTTACATTTTCTGAATCCCTTATGTTCTTTAAGAAGGACAGGGAAACGCTTCGACTGGAATATTCCTTGTTTTCAATGGCAGCAAAAGGTTTCGCTTAGGAATTTCAATGATGAAGCTGCCGTCGCCAAACAACCAAACTAAACGTTCTCAGCAAATCAAAACAATTGGTGCATGTCTTCATCTACCAAAACGTATGTGTCTTTAGTTGACACAAAAAGACAACACAAGACAAGAAATGTATTACTGATTTAGGCCATAAGCTCTTTCACAATGAACAAAATATCAAAAAGGTTAAGTTGCTAAATCCAAAAAGGCAAAAATTAGGACTCAACTCAACGCGAACTTAAAATCACCAGACACAACTTCTTCAGAAGTGAACTGGCGAGTGGAACAAAAGGAAACAAAACGTCTGCGCAGAACAAAAGAAGTAGGTGTCTCGATGAAGGAGATAGGACCGGAGTTCATCAATAACACCTTACTTATTTATAATCCTTATGAGTATGGATAGCATCTAATAATGATTATATCCAAAATGTTATCGATAAATTGCACGCCCGCGTGCGTGTGTGCATGCGCGCGCGTATATAAGTGAGGATGCGATTTGTGTGACATAAGTGAGTAGATATAAATTAAGAGATTGATGTCGTCATGTGTTTCTGTGTTTGTGTGTGTGTGTGTGTTTTTTTTTGTACGTGCGTGCATGAGTATAAACTTTGTGTACAGATGAACGTACTGCAGCTGCAAAAAAGAGAGGAAAGAATGACTTGATTGATAGATGATAATAGAAGAATGGACAGAGATGGACAGAGCGGACGAAGGGAAGGTAATCGGTGGGGGATGGAAGGAGGGAGTGAGAGAAAGGCCATGAGGAGAAGGAGGGGAGATATGCGAGGCTTGGAAAGAGGCGGGGAAGGAGAAAAAGAGGGAGGGGGACATGGGTCAGGAAAGAAGTTACTGCTGCTGCTGCAGCAGGTGAGAGCGACATAAGTGAGAGAGCGATTCCATTAAGGTTGGGGAGGAGTTTTAATCGCCGTCTTCCCCAAATTGCCCAGCTGTGAAGAAGCAAAGGGTCAGGCGACCAGCAATCACGCTCCAATAAGACTGCTTGCCCACCAAAACGTGTTCCCTGATGTTCTAGTACAGAGGGGTTGAACGAAACAACGGTAAAGTAGTTGCGATGATGGACAGACATATGTTTATTTGTTGTTATTTGGTTGTTGTCCAAACGGGTGGGGGGAGATAGAAAGACACGTTTGCTGTTACTTTGTTGTTCTTGCTATTTCCCCCCACTTCTGCTAGCGCTTTAAAAGACCTTTGAGCTCGCATGCGCGCTTTGAAAATACAAACATCTGTTTTGATTATTCTAGTTTCTTTTTTACTGGCAGCCACTTCAGTTTTCATTAACATACAAGGAGAAAGAAGAGAGGTTCACGGCTGGAAAACAAAAAGTTCAGCACGTGCAATGATGTCATTGTTAATTATTCACAGGTATGGCAAGAGCAGTTCACAGATTCACTACATATAATACTGCAGACTCTGCAGTATAAAAATACAAGGACGTGACTCTTCGAGATGCAGCAGATGTTTAACCAGAAAGTCACAATAATTAACAACATATTATTTCACCTTTGGGGTTTAAAGCGTCATGATGGCCTTGACGAAAACGTACACAAGTATAATTTTATAGTGCCAGACCAACTTTTTCTTGTAAAGATAAACGAGCGAGCACGCGTGTGTGTGTGTGTGTGTGTCTTTGTGTAAGTAGGTAAGCGCGTGCGTGAGTGTGCGTAGGGGGAGAGGGGTGGTTGGTGTTTGTGTGTGCGTGTTCAAATAACAAAACAGTCACCTGACAAATCTCGAGGGACTGTCAGACACAACTAACATCTTATCTGTTCACGTGCAAACACGTAGTCTTGAACTATTTATGTGTGTGTTTGTGTGTGTGTGTGTTCGTGCCGTGCGCGCGTTGTTTTTATTTTACTTTCTTTTTTTACTTGCACGTGACTTTTTTCCCCCACTCCTCCAAACTGATTGTTTTTCTCTTATTGTTTTAGATTGCTGCAGGCATTTATTTACCTTTTAATCGACAGCTACTACATTGTGCAAAGTTTACTCTTGGGTGTATGTATCTCGTTAGTTAGTTCATTCATTTCTTTCTTTTTTATTTTTATTCATGTTCTTTTTCGTTGTTTATTTTTTTACTATAGTTTTTTTGTTTCTTTTCATTGTTGAGAAAATAATTAATATTTTCTTTTTATTGCTTTGTACTTGTTCCTGTTCGCCAGACATTTCAAGTCATTTGTCAAAAGGGTAGCACTTATATTTGCTTTTGTCCCTTTATTTCCTCTCCATTTGTTTAATTGTTTAATAATAATAAATTTGTTTAAAACAACTAACAATTGTTCAATGTTCCTAATAAAAAAAAGAGAAAGAAAAAAGAAAAAAGAAAAGAAGAAGAATACTGTAGCTAGGAAATGAAGTCGATCTAATTGACACCTGTAATTGCTATACAGCGCTAGCCGACAAAAAAAAAAACAAACCAACTTGAGAGAAAGCGGACGACAAAAAAAACGATTAAAGATAAAAAAAAAAAAAAAAAAATCAGCCGCCAAACAAAAAAATTTTAACCCTGAACTTCGGCCACCTTTCTCCAAACGAGGCAGAATAGATCCAAAAAACTGTCAGGAAAAAAAGTGCTACCCCTCTCCCGAATACAAAAAAAGACATATGATGCAAAAAATGCTTTGCAATAAACAAAAAAAAACAAAAAAACAAAAATAAAACAAACAATAAAAAAGTGATTAAAAAAAAAACAATAGTGAAAAAAAACAAAAATAATGATGATGATTTGATGATGAAAATAATGATGAGATGATGATGATGATGATGATGATGAGATGATGATGATGATGATGATGATGATGAATGATGATTATATAATAAATATAATTAATGATGAAAATCAAAATGCATTACAAACAAACAAAACAGAACAAACAAAATAAAATCAAAAAAATATCACTCTTATTGGAAAAAAAAAACAATCAAAGCTAAAAGATATATAGAAATGATGAATCAAAAAAATGATAAAAAAAAAAAAAAAAAAGAAAGAAAAAAAAAACAAAAAAAAAAAAAAAAAAAAAAAAAAAGAAAAAAAAAAAAAAAAAAAAAAAAAAAAAAAAAAAGAGATATAAAAATAAAAAAAAAAAAAAAAAATAAAAAAAAAAAAAAAATAAAACAAAAAAAAAAATAAAACAAAAAAAAAAAAAACAAACAAAAACAAAAAAAAATTTTAAAAAAAAAACTCGAAAATCGAATCTCCTTCAACAAAACCCTAAATCAAAAAAAAAAAAAAAAAAAAAATAAAAATAAATCTAACAAACCCTTTATAATCAAATCAAAAAAAATCAAAAAATCAATCTTATATCAAAATCTCACCCCACCAACAAAAAAACATCATTATCATCCCTCATGATCTCATCCAACATCATCCTCATCATCATCACCATCATCATCACCTCATCATCACCAACCAACATCATCAATCATCATCATCACTCGTCACCTTCATCAAACCCACCTTCTTCTAACATCACATCCTTCAATTCTAACCTCATCCTTTCCTAAAATCCTCTCAACCATCCCTTCCTTCAATCAACATCTTCACTTCCGTCTTATCCCCCCTATCTATCTATCTATCTCTATCTATCTATCTATCTATCTATCTATCTATCTATCTATCTATCTATCTATCTATCTATCTATCTATCAATCTATCTATCTATCTATCTATCTAATCTATCTATCTATCTATCTATCTATCTATCTATCTATCTATCTAATCTATCTATCTATCTATCTAATCTATCTATCTAATCTAATCTAATCTATCTATCTATCAATCAAAAATCTATCTAATCTATCTATATCTATCTATCTATCATCGGCTATCTATCTATCTATCTAAGATATAAAACTATCTATCTATCTATCTATCTAATCTATCTAAATCTATCTATCTATATCTATCTATCTATCTATCTATCTATCTATCTATCTATCTATCTATCTATCTATCTATTTATCTATGTATCTATCTAATCTATTTAAATAGCTACTATCGCTCAACAAAATCGCTGCCGATACAACTTAAGTCCTCCAGCCTGTCCACAACTGAGCACAATCCTGGGCAACCGGGGATGTTTAAAAGCTTGCTATTTTTTGTAGCTGGCACTCACCCGTCTCAGCTTTCGTCAGGATCTTTTCCGTGCGATGGAATGAATATGAGACTCATGTATATCTTCGTTATCTTTTTCTACTTCCTCACTCCTCACTTCTCCATCTCCTCTTCTTTTCTTCTTTTTCTTCTTCTTCTTCTTCTTCTCTTCTTTCTTCTTCTCTTTTTCTTCTTTCTTTCTTCTTCTTCTTCTTCTTCTTCTTCTTCTTCTTCTTCTTCTTCTTCTTCTTCTTCTTCTTCTTCTTCTTCTTCTTCTTCTTCTTCTTCTTCTTCTTCTTTTTCTTCTTCTTCTTCTTCTTCTTCTTTTCTCTTTTTACTGCCGTTCTTTTCCTTTCTATATAATCTTCCTGCTTCTTCTTCTTCTTCTTCTTCTTCTTCTTCTTCTTCTTCTTCTTCTTCTTCTTCTTCTTCTTCTTCTCTTTTTACTTCCGTTCTCTTCCTTTCTATATAATCCTCATTCCTCATTCTACACACAACAACACACTGCCGAGTCAAGACGCAGCGGAGCGTGTCACTGACAAAAAACAGAAAAGCCATTCCAATTAGTCCCAAAGTAGTTTTGGGAAACAGCAAAAGCCCATCATGGCCGGCCGTAAAACGCTGGCTAGGCTTGCAGTTTCCCCCTTCCCACCCCTCCCCTCACCTTCCTTTAGTAAACCAGCGCTAATTTCATTACTCAAACAGCAGCTCCATAGAAAGACGAAATTGAAACGCGCCCCACTCTCTGATTATCCCCCGTTTGCCGGGAAATGGAACGGCGTTATTCAAGCTGATTAAAAGAAAACATAATATGGGCCCGGACAATGCAAACAGGCATGGAAGGGGGGAAAAGAACGGGCCCAATAAATTGAATTAATCGTAAACTCCTCGCCGCAAGCACGTGTTCTGGAAATTTATTTAACCTGTTGCGGATTGGAGCGCCGAGGAGAAGAAGGAGGATGACTAGGAGGGAGAGAGAGAGAGAGAGAGAGAGAGAGAGAGAGAGAGAGGAGAGGGGAGAGTACATAGAGAGAGAGATTGTGCCAGTGTGACATGCCACAGTAGACAGTTTGAGATTTTGTGTGTTCCATCTTCCTATATTCTTACGAAATATGAACCCTCACAGCAGATCTACAAGGAAGAATATAAAGCATGGAGATGAGGTGCTACAGAAGACTTCTGGGCATTTCCTATACCCAGCCATGGATTCTTCAATATATCACCAATGACGAAGTCCGACAGACCATCACCCAAGCCACTGGACAACGCCATGACCTGCTCACAGTGGTGAAGAAACGGAAACTCCGATGGTACGGCCACATCACCAGCGCATCAGACCTTGCAAAGTCCATCCTGCAAGGCACGGTGCAAGGAGGCAGAAGAAGAGGGAGACAGAAAAAAGAGGTAGGAGGACCATATTCGAGAATGGACTGGCTTGGCACTGAGTAAAGCCATGAGGACTGCTGAGAACAGAAAAAGATGGAGTACAGGTGCCCCAACGACTTTCTAGTTTCGGTACGGGATAGGATAGGATAGGATGTGTGTGCGTGCGTGCGTGTGTGTGTGTGTGAAATCCAATACCGCTCTTCTGTTGCATGAAATTAACAACACAGACGTAGCGCAGTGATAGAGAGTTCGTCTGGCACACAAATGACCCAGGTTCCAATCCAGCGTGGTGGGCGAGATTAAAAAAGAGTCAAATTTTCACAGGCCATCTTAGCAGCATGATAGCTCTGGTAGTTCAGCGTTGATTATTATCCCCGTCTGCCAATGATGAGTGTGGACGTTACACTTCAAACGTTCATTTCCTTCCGAAGACATACACGAGTAAATAATTTTTTTTAATTATTGAAGATATAAAATAATGCACTGCTTGAATAAAGCCAATTTCGGGTGCTCTGCACGTCCCAAGCTGCGGACTGTGACCAGTGCAAAGATGGGTCGAGCTGAACGCTCGCCTGGCAAGTGTTTTACGGGAGACAATGCTAAGAAAACAATTTGACGTAGGCTACGCTTGTTTCACACTTCACCGTCTTGCAGTTGAGGACGGCGGCGCTAATGACTTTATGCTTTTGCCCATTATTTTGGCTCCTAAACATTTTTCAACTTGGAGTTGAAGAAGACAAGCGAGTTGCTGCCAAATTTCTTCTTCGGCTGAGAGTATAAACCGAGGTCTAGTCCGCACGCACGCAATTCCTCGTTCGGACTTTGAAGGGCCCTGGCGCTTATGTCAGAGGGCCAGTTACGCAAAATACACCTCGCAAGCACTATATTGCCTTCATTCTCTCTCATCCCCGGTCGTTTAGTATTGCGCTCAGTTGTCTTGGGCGTAAGACGAGGCCTCTAATGCAGCAAGTAGGCGCTTCTGACGGCTTGCGTTAGAGTCTGTATCGGCCATCGCCTTGAGCCGCTCACGAGCTGTTAAAAAGAGCTTTCGATACGAGCGATTCAATAAATACAATTATAAATATACAATTCTAGTCAACATAATTATTGCCCCGTGAAACTTTACTTACTCCAGATGCTAGGAACATATTCTGCTATATAAACTGCATTCTATGTCGAGATTCAAGACCAAGAGTTCACAGCCATTTCTATCCACCCTACTTGGCCAAGAGAATGTCCGAAATGGGTAGGCTGAAAGCAAATTGTTGTCCCCTCCAGCTCAACCCGGAAGAGCTGCGACGTGGTCGATCAAAGTTCTACTTTTCGCTTCTCGCGTCTGGAACGGAACATGTGCTTCCTTACGTCTTCCAAGTATTGTGTGATTGTTTTGCTGTTGTCGATGATGGCGGTATTGCTGGTGGTGGTGGTGATGTCGATGATGGTGGTGTAGTTGTTGGTGGTGCTGTCGATAATGATGGAGGTGTTGCTAGTGGTGGTGTAGGTGGTGATGACATTGTTGGCGGTGTAGTGTGCGATGGTGTTAGTATTGGTGGTGGTAGTTAGTTGGAGATGTGCTGTAATGACCAAATGTTCCATGTGGTTGTTGTTGTTGTTGTCGTCGTTGTTGAAGATCGTTAGTGAACTGGTATATGGTAGGAGCGAAGAAAACACAAACGCTGGGCAATGGAGGAGAAAACAACAACACGCAACACCACCACCTCCAGCAAACCACAACACACAACACCACCATCAGAAAACAACACACAACACCACCATCAGAAAACAACACACAACACTACCATCAGAAAACAACACACAACACCACCATCAGAAAACAACACACAACACCACCATCAGAAAACAACACACAACACCACCATCAGAAAACAACACACAACACCACCATCAGAAAACAACACACAATACCACCACCAGAAAACAACACACAATACCACCACCAGAAAACAACACACAACACCACCATCAGAAAACAACACACAATACCACCACCAGAAAACAACACACAACACCACCATCAGAAAACAACACACAATACCACCACCAGAAAACAACACACAATACCACCAGAAAACAACAACACACAACACCACCATCAGAAAACAACACACAATACCACCACCAGAAAACAATAACACACAACACCACCAGAAAACAACAACACACAACACCACCATCACCAGCAAACCACAACACACAACACCACCATCAGAAATAACACACAATACCACCACCAGAAAACAATAACACACAACACCACCAGAAAACAACAACACACAACACCACCATCAC
>CM072527.1:42923882-42948882 GCA_036898135.1 Oncomelania hupensis
TGCTTCTCCTACGCACCTAAGCAAAGTTGAGTTGTACATTTATTTTACACGCATGCTGTAATACTGTATTTCCGATTGTTTATATTTATCATTAAAACAATTATTGTTTTGTTTAATATATAGAAAATTAGCTTATTAAATGTATATTTCACAGAACTCAAAAAAATTTGATTGTTTTTTTTATTTATTTTAGATAATTAAATTATGTTCTATTTGTAATAGGTAGCATGTTGATTTATCTTTTTATTTTATTTATTTACTTATATTTAATTTTACTTTATTTTTTATTTTTATTCATTTTATCTATTTATTTATTAACGTTTTTATTTATTATTTTTTATTTTGTGTTTGTCAATGGTAATGTAAACTTGTAATCCATCTCTTGGTGAGGGATATATTATATTCTAATTATAAATTCTATTTACCCAGCAATCTTTATTGGGTCAAGAATAAAGTGAATTGACTTCTTTTAAAATCCATACATTGATTTTTTTTTAAAATCATTGTTTTGATTTATGTTCCACACTGTTTAATAGTAGCATTTCATTTTGAGTGTGTCAGTGCAGATGCTGCTGATTGTCTATGTGTGTGTTTGTTTTTAAATGTGTGTGTGTTTATTGAATTATAAATTCATTGTTTTGATACTTAACGTGAGTGTGTGCATGTTGAGCATTTATAAGCTAGGCTCGTTTGTTTTGTTCCCAGAAGTGCTCTGAGATGTAAAACAAAAACATGGTTAAGTTGAATTTTTTTAGAACAATCAATGTCTTTATATACATGTGTGTGTGTGTTTTCTTTTAGTGTTTTGTTTTGTTTTTGTTCTTTGGGGAAAAGGATACTCGTTTCTTTTTATTACAACCAAGCACACGCAACAAGTCAACACACACAAAACACACATAAACAGTGATTAAGTCTACAAAAAAATTAAAGACACAAGAAGGCTAAGAAAGGTTTCTTTTTTCAGTTTTCTTTGTTTCTTATTTAAATTTTAATTTCTTAAATTAATTACGTTCTATAAAATAATTAATTAAAATTGGTTGTATTATTACTATCAATACACCTGATCATACAGTTTCAAAATTGAAATAAACATGTTAATCAATCAGTGACAGCACAACTCTGATGCATAAAATGGCAAGGGCCATACTAGTCTCCTACATGAAATGGTGAGGACCATACAAGTCTACTACATGAAATGGCGAGGACACTACTAGTCTACTACATGAAATGGCGAGGACCATACTAGTCTCCTACATGAAATGGCGAGGACCATACTAGTCTACTACATGAAATGGTCAGGACCATACAAGTCTACTACATGAAATGGCGAGGACCATACTAGTCTCCTACATGAAATGGCGAGGACCATACTAGTCTACTACATGAAATGGTCAGGACCATACAAGTCTACTACATGAAATGGTGAGGACCATACAGGACTGCTACATGAAATGGTGAGGACCATACTAGTCTACTACATAAAATGGTGAGGATCATACTAGTCTACTACATGAAATGGTGAGGACCATACAGGACTGCTACATGAAATGGCGAGGACCATACTAGTCTACTACATCAATTGGTGAGGACCATACTAGTCTCCTACATGAAATGGCGAGGACCATACTAGTCTACTACATGAAATGGTGAGGACCATACAAGTCTCCTACATGAAATGGTGAGGACCATACAGGACTGCTACATGAAATGGTGAGGACCATACTAGTCTACTACATAAAATGGTGAGGATCATACTAGTCTACTACATGAAATGGTGAGGACCATACAGGACTGCTACATGAAATGGCGAGAACCATACTAGTCTACTACATCAAATGGCGAGGACCATACTAGTCTACTACATCAAATGGCGAGGACCATACAAGTCTACTCAATGAAATGGCCGCGGACCATACTAGTCTACTACATGAAATGGTGAGGACCATACTAGTCTCCTACATGAAATGGCGAGGATCATACTAGTCTTACTACTTGCAATGGCGAGGACCATACTAGTCTCCTACATGAAATGGCGAGGACTATACTAGTGTACTACATGAAATGGCGAGGACCATACAAGTCTACTACATGTAATGGTGAGGACCATATACTAGTCTCCTACATGAAATGGTGAGGACCATACAGGACTGCTACATGAAATGGCGAGGACCATACTAGTCTACTACATGAAATGGCGAGGACCATACTAGTCTACCACATGAAATGGCTAGGACCATACTAGTCTCCTACATGAAATGGCGAGGACCATACTAGTCTACTACATGAAGTGGTGAGGACCATACAAGTCTACTACATGAAATGGCGAGGACCATACTAGTCTACTACATGAAATGGTGAGGACCATACTAGTCTCCTACATGAAATGGCGAGGACCATACTAGTCTACTACATGAAATGGTGAGGACCATAAAAGTCTACTACATGAAATGGTGAGGACCATACAGGACTGCTACATGAAATGGTGAGGATCATACTAGTCTCCTACATAAAATGGTGAGGACCATACAAGTCTCCTACATGAAATGGCGAGGACCATACTAGTCTCCTACATGAACTGGTGAGGACCATACAAGTCTACTACATGAAATGGCGAGGACCATACTAGTCTACTACATGAAATGGCGAGGACCATACTAGTCTACTACATGAAATGGTGAGGACCATAAAAGTCTACTACATGAAATGGTGAGGACCATACAGGTCTGCTACATGAAATGATGAGGACCATACAGGTCTGCTACATGAAATGATGAGGATCATAGTAGTCTCCTACATCAAATGGTGAGGACCATACAAGTCTCCTACATGAAATGGCGAGGACCATACTAGTCTACTACATGAAATGGTAAGGACCATACTAGTCTACTACATGAAATGGTGAGGACCATACTAGTCTCCTACATAAAATGGTGAGGGCCATACTAGTCTACTACATGAAATGGTGAGGACTATACAGGACTCCTACATGATATGGCGAGGACCATACAGGACTCCTACATGATATGGCAAGGACCATACAGGACTGCTGCATGAAATGGCGAGGACCATAAAGTCTACTACATGAAATGGTGAGGACTATACAGGACTCCTACATGATATGGCGAGGACCATACAGGACTGCTGCATGAAATGGCGAGGACCATAAAGTCTACTACAAAAAATGGTGAGGACCATACTAGTGTACTATATAAATTTGCGAGGACCATTCTAGTCTACTACATAAAATGGCGAGGACTATACAGGACTGCAACATGAGATGGTGAGGACCTAACAGGACGTCTACAGACGATAATGAGGACCATACAAGATGCTACATCAGTACATGAGATGGCGAAGACCATATATAGAGTTCTGCTGTATGAGATGTCGAGGACCACACAGGACTGCTACATGATACCAAAACAGGGTAGCCTAAATAGTCAGTGATGATGAGATTTAAAAAAAAAAAAAAAAAAAAACGGTAACATTCACAATGAAAATTCAAAACAATTCTATTACAGCCTGTTTGTTCTCCCTATATTGATTCAAGTTTTCACAAATGCAAGTGCGAAATCACATGAAGAGAAAGAAAAAACAAAGGTCAGCAATGTACGTGTATACAATATAGACTAGTGTAGTGTTAATTCTGAGCAATCTGACAGAAGACTAGCCAAATAAATAACCATAAAATAGTATGTCAATAGAAGACAAAATGAAAACAACAAATTGATTGTGTGAGGTGACTGACTGTAACTGTTCCATCGTAACTGTTTCCATGGAGATTGTTGACATCAAGTATGCCGTATTAGCCGTAAGCGCTGGAAGTCGATATAAGCCTAGCGGGAATTCCCTACACGCGCCGTACTAAATTTAGCTTATGCAACGTCACTTCCACATGAAAAGGCGAGAGCCCAGTGCATACCGAAATCCGACAGACCATCACACAAGCCATTGAACAACACGATGACCTGCTTACAGAGGTGAACAAATAGTATGGCCACATCCCCAGAGCATCAGGCCTTGCAAAGACAATCCTGCAAGGCACCGTGCAAGGAGGCAGAAGAAGAGGTATACAGAAAAAGAGGTGGGAAGACAACAATCGAGAACAGATTGGCTTGAAACTGAGTGAAGCCATGAGGGTTGCTGAGGACAGAGAAAGATGGAGTACGCTGGTTAAACGGTCATCTGTGGTGCCCCTACGATCTTCGAGTTACGGAATAGGATATGATATGATATGATAGGATAGGATAGGATAGGATAGGATACATTTTCCAAGATGTTGGAGATGATTTTTTCTACGAGAGATGAAGAAGAATAAAACTGGTCCCTTATATAAAAGGTTGTGCTGAAGTAAAAGGGCTTGGTGAAAGTGTGACAGTACAATACAAAGTACTACTACAAACTATCAGCAATAAGTGGGATAGTACAGTACAGAGTACCACAACAAACTATCAGCAATAGAGAAACTGTCTTGATACTTAATAATAACAATACAAGAAATTGTCATGCGCACTCA
The DNA here is from genome assembly GCA_036898135.1 of Oncomelania hupensis. Classification (NCBI taxonomy): domain Eukaryota; kingdom Metazoa; phylum Mollusca; class Gastropoda; order Littorinimorpha; family Pomatiopsidae; genus Oncomelania; species Oncomelania hupensis. The sequence goes on from CM072527.1 coordinate 42,928,399, forward strand.
GTATCACAAGATATAATTCCTTATAAGAGGTAGAACAGATGTGTTGAATTGAATAAGTTAGTTAGTTAGTTAAAATAGATTAACGTCCCCGGACACATAAGCGTATAGGGGACGATGTTGACTGTTTGAATAAGTTATTCGAGGCGCGATACTTATAGAAAACGTCTCCCGAATTTCAATCATCTGTTTCTCTTTGTCTATATCTCTGTCTCTCTTTCTCTGGCGCTGTTGGTCTCTGTGTGTCTGCCTCTCTCCCTCTCTAGTCTGCCTCTGTTTCTGTCTCTCTCTTTCTGTTTCTCTCTCCAAATCATGGGATCACAATCTGACTTTACCCTATCGGCCCTTGAGGTGACACGAAGATCAGGCTTTCCGCTGCTACCTAGGACAAGAAATAAACGGCTGGCGGATTACAAGGTCCAAAACCGGTTCGTGCTTACACCGACATTTTGGACGTAGGGGCGATTTACTGCCGTCCGTCATGACATGCCGCGCGGATTAATGTAATGGAAATTGACCGTTAGCTTGTAGCGCCCTTCCCGTCTTGACGGCGCAGCGGAACACACGGGGTATCGGTTGCTGCGAAACTGCAGACCTGAGCGACAATAGATTATGGAATTCAAATTTATTGATTTCTTTTTGTACATAAATAATCGTTCTTATATAGAGCATTTCCAGCTCGACAGCTGTTAAAGGCGCTGACCGATAGCGGATCTATTGGGGTCTGGGGGGGTGTGAGGTGGGAGAAGGGGAATCCAATTATCGCAATTCATGTAATCAAATTTGGTTTATTAAAATTGTCACTGATTAAACCCCGTTGTTGGCTAATGCGAAACTGCAGAGTAGACAGACCACGTCGCACTATGTTACTTTGACAAAAATAATCATTTGAAACTTCCGTTCATATGTGTTGTTAAGATATATCGTCATTCAGAAAAAACTGTGGCCACTACAATGCAGCAACACATTGAATAAGACAAGTCTATGTAGTTCTGCATTAAATAGAATCTGAAACAGGTGCATGAAATGATATGAGCTTCAGAAAAAAAGAAAAATCCGAAGTCCCAAGCTACGTAGATGAGACTCGCCAAGGCTGACTTTCACACCCTCCTCCCGCTCCCCTCACTGTCTTTGTGAGAGGCGCACAGCGAGTCTTAGCTAAGCTGTGTGTTAGAGAATCCAAGGATACCCAAAATCTTGTACTTGGGTCTTGGCTAAAGGGATTTTGATTTTGAAAAGCGAACTATGATCAGAACTGTTCAATAAATATAAAATGAATCCAACGCTTTTGTGCGAACTAGACCCTTGGACAACCAGCACGCGCCCTGAGCTGCTATTTGAGCTGATAAAGCGCGCTAAACGAGGATGATTACGATTAGAATATCAGAAGACCCGACTCTATACTCCGCAAAATCGACACCACAGTACTCGCTATAAAAGAGTGCACGAGAGTAATGTCTAGAACTCGGTGGACAGCCTTGAGCAACTCTTTAGCGGGTTATATACGAACAAATATAATTATTATAGGAAAAAATGAGTTGCGTTTCTGGGATTCATTAGTTGCTGAGTTTGTTTGTATTAACATTACATTACAGTCCACAAAACCGTGGAGAAGTGCGTTAAGGCGCTCAACGAGCGAGCATGTCGGTGCTATCAGAGTAATGAAAGAAAGATGATAGATTGGGATAGCTGAACAGAGAGGAAGGATGATAGACTCGGAAGGGTCAACCTTATGTTCCCATCCAACTCGAGTTCTACGGCTCTACAGTCTCACAACTTGTATGGAAGGGAGACAAGACTGCAAAAGACGTCCTGCAATGTTAATTATCACAGCTCCATGTTTTCATTTTTGTAAAGGTAAAGCAAGAGGTGTCTCCGTAACCTTCCGGTGTTTTGAGAGGAAAGCGTTTGGGATCTCCATTTTCTCTAGGCCAGCTTAATGAGAGCGGTGCCTTTACCTTGTTCCTATTCTATACAGATTGAGGTTTTCCCTGTTCTAAACAGATTCAGGTTTTCCCTGTTATAAACAGATTCAGGTTTTCCTTGTTTCAAACAGATTCAGATTTTCCCTGTTATAAACAGATTCAGGTTTTCCATGTTCTAAACTGTTATAAACAGATTCAGGTTTTCCATGTTCTAAACTGTTATAAACAGATTCAGGTTTTTCCAGTTCTAAACAGATTCAGATTTTCCCTGTTCTAAACAGATTCAGGTTTTCCCTGTTCTAAACAGATTAAGATTTTCCCTGTTCTAAACAGATTAAGATTTTCCCTGTTCTAAACAGATTCAGGTTTTCCCTGTTCTAAACAGATTAAGATTTTCCCTGTTCTAAACAGATTCAAGTTTTCCATGTTCTAAGCAGTTATAAACAGATTCAGGTTTTTCCATGTTCTAAACAAAGTCAGGTTTTTCCTGTTCTAAACAGATTCAGATTTTCCCTGTTCTAAACAGATTCAGGTTTCTCTTGTTCTAAACAGATTCAGAACTGGGAACACGCGAGAAACAACAGCCGTGATAACATAGAACACAAGAGCTGCAGGAACATAGAAGTGTCCCCCAATATGGGGGGGGGGGGAAGCTGTGGAGAGAATAAGCAATGATTGGTTCATTTCCACTAAGTGGATCTTTGATGGCGGAATTGGAGAGCCGCAAGGCTCGGCGTCCATTGCCGGGTGGTTGCCATTATCGATCGGTTGATGAGAAACTACACCTCGACCAGATTGGCCGCACTAGCTATTCTTGTTGTAATTAGTGCAGCTGCCCATCATGAAACGGCCATTACAGAAGCCCAGGGTGACGGTGCATGAGAGGTGGAAAAGGGATGATGGTGGAGCTGAGGAGAAGTTAGAGAGAATAATATGTCCGTTGATGGAAAAGACTACACACGGTCCAGATTGGTGGTGTTTGGTATACTTACAAGCATATTAATCAGTATATTTCAGGGAATTAAAGCATGTCATAATTACGTCCATTGTACGGTCGTACATGAGCTAGGGATGAGGAGTAATAGAAGAAGGGGCGTACGGATTGACAAGGGGCAGCAGTGTTACAGGTTTAAAAAGAAAATAAAGATGGGGGTATGTTAGTAGTTTTACGCCATACGAAATAATCTAAGAAGATCGATGTTGGAATTTAAAAAAAATCTGTCGAGCAGAGAACTAAAAAAAAATGAAGAAGGAAAAAAAAGAAACCGAAAGGCAACAGAATTCTACGATGCACTGCACAGCCTGAGACAACAAGAAGTCTTGGACTAAACCTCAAAGTCCATCGCTAGCGACGCGTTTGAACTGAGGCTAAATTAACTGTTGCTGTCTAGAACAATAGCATGTTTACAAGCGCCCCATGCACAAGGCTTTTCTTTAGACTTCAAAAACACTTTTGACCCCACAACGTCCTCAACAACGACAGTGCAATGTGACCATGCTTTTTCTGTCCACAATGCTTCGACAAGATTTCTTTTGACCTTCGAAAAGGCTTTAACCATTCCCTTTCCAACAGCTTTCCTGTTAAACGTTACTTTAGAAAGGCATTTGAACCATACTACATTCTTCAACCAGTTCCTCTGTTAGCTTCATACGCTACTGACCTTTCTATCTGCAAGTTTCTTCAACAGACGAAGTTGGCTGCCCACAAAGAAGAAGAAGTGGAAGAAGGAAGAAAGAAAGAAAGAAAGAAAGAAAGAATGAGTGAAAGAAAGAAAGAAAGTAAAAAAGAAAGAAAGAAAGAGATCTCCTTTCCTAAACTGTCCTTTGACGTCAGAAATGCATTTGATTGCTCCTGCCATTCTGTTGTGCCGTGTGACTTGTGAAACGCACTTGGCCCTTCCATTTGACTTGCAACATTAACAAGCCATCTTGTCCTGACGTGACGCTGCGTGACGCCGATTCCCATCTCCGCGGACAATGGTCAGGGTGGCGAGCAAATTGGCCTTCCACGGTCAGACACTGACCACAATAACTGCCTGTCCGCCCTCCCCACCACTTCTTGTGATCAAAGGCTACAGTTAGCTACGTTGGAACACTACCAGGCAAGGGAGAAAACCAAGCCTGGGCGTACACCTTACAATTACTAGTAATCTTATTGTAGGCAACACTCCTTCTGCCTTACTGAAATATCTAGACTTTGTGTGATTCATTTTAAGCAGTAACGTTTATTTTACCCTGAGGAAGCCTCCTTTTTTGTGTGTGTAAATAAAGGCCAACATTTAGAAAATGTAATTCTTCTTGTTTGGCTTTAATTTTTCAGTTACTTCTGGTTTAAACAAACTTCTTATTCACGAGACAAATAAACAAACATGGCAGGCATAAAGGGTACACAAAAGCAAAGTTTAAATGAGAGCTACCCTTTTGACAAATTATAACACTTGAATGTCTTTAGCGAACGGGAACTATTAATGCTATTAATGAAATAATCTCAAATGTGTGTTATGTAAATGAAGTAGTTTTTAAAAAACAACAACATATTTTCACTGGTATGAATGAATGAATGAATGAAAACGTATTATGCGCATAACTATTTCACATAAGACGCATGCTCATAGCGCTGGTAATTCTTTTTAAAACTACATTTGTATTATTTTGGTGTATGTATTTATGGTGCCATGATTGTCAAAGACTGAAGTCTGTATCTGTAGTAGAGTGTAGAAGCGTGAATATAGTTGAAAGTACAATGTTTAACTGTCGTGGAAATGTAGCTTTAGCAGTTGTTAATTTGTAAAGGTATTTATTACTTTTAGTACTTAAAAAAAAGTATTTGCTGAAATGTAATGTTCTGTGTGAATTGCGCATTGTGGGTGGTATAGATTTCTTGACTGAGTTGACTTGTATCTTACCCGTTGCATTCAAAGAAAGAAAGAGATTTCTCTTATATAGCGCACTTACAAGCTCAGAGAGCTTCTCAAGGCGCTGGCCCCTAATATCCAGCAATCACACAATAGTTTGCTGACGTCAGGATTCGAACCCACGTCGCACAAGACGCACTCACGCAAGTCGTGCGCTCTGACCACTGAGCTATCCTGCGCTCACCACAGCTGCAGCTATATTTAGTATTAGTATTCTGGAACAAACTCAAGCAAGCCAGAAAGCATGCTTTCAGTTAAAGCCAAGCAACCACGCAAAGTCAGCTTATAAGAAGAAGGCTTAGGTTAAGATGGGGATGGAGGAATATAATTAAAGAAAACCTCCCTTGCTTATAAAATCCACCAGTCTCTCTCTTTCTCTTTCTCTCTCTCTCTCTCTCTCTCTCTCTCTCTCTCTCTCTCTTTCTCTCTCTCTCACTGCTCGACTCCCGGTAATGAGGGTCATAGGGCGTGAGGTCAAATGTCAACGAGCCGTCACCACACCATTATCGCCCTTGGTCAAAGATCGACAACTCTTCATCTCCTTTCGATTGTCGTTCTTGGTCATAACGGTGACGCAGGAGATAGCTCAGACAAAAAGAACGGGATACAAAGACGAAGCTTTGAATGCTGGGAGCTTTTTTGTAATATTTCGCAAGTGTGGGCACAACAAATCGAATAAGAACATCAGAAACATCTACTTTGACATTTCCTTCCTTCCGCTCCGCCCCGCCCCGCTCGGCTTCCCCCCTTCCTCTAATCAAACCTGTTGTTGTTTTGTAGATTATAGTCACACGACACTTTCGCATATAGGTGACTACTGGACCGATTTATACTGACACCAGCGGGCCAGTTGTTGGTAAAGGGGAAAATAATATGATCACACGCTGACCAATCCGGGATTGGAACCAGCGACCTTTCGGTTACTAGCAAGACGCTCTTACCAACTGAGCTACCCGGCCCCACCTAATCAAACCTATATTATTTCGTCGTTCTTATACCGCGCTCTTACAGCTCAAGGTCTAACCCGAGGCGCCCACTTGATGCTTTTGACGCTAAGGTGACTGGAGCATAACTCTAAGCGACCGAGACTGGGGGAGAAGGTACCTAACAATTCCAAAAAAATTATTGACATTATTTTTGTAAAAAAAAAAAAAAAAAAAATTACGGGTCAACATTTCAGTTAAATCTAGCAAATGCGATAGTACTGAACTCAATTTTTAATAAAAAGTGTATCACTGTCACTTCTTGTGACTCCAAGGCTGTGTGAGTAGCAACACGCGAAACGGTTCCGTCCACTAGCACTGTTCATTGGCTTGCGATCTATTGTGTGCGGACGCTGGGCCATGGGTGGCCATTGGTGGCGTTAGTTGGATCCATCTGACCAGCAGCCATTACCATCAAAGGGAGATAACTACTGTGCATTAATGGGCGTTTCGGCCCGAGTTAATGGACTTGGACACATCGGGCGGTCGCGCTTGACAAGGGAGGACCTTTTGAGTTGACTGCGGACAGATGAGAATAATGAGATCTGCTATGGTCAGGCTGCAAGAAAATGCTAAGAGAGCGAGCGAGAGAGAGAGAGAGAGAGAGAGAGAGAGAGAGAGAGAGAGAGAAAGAGAGAGGGAGAGAGAGAGAGAGAGAGAGAGAGAGAGAGAGAGAGAGAGAGAATCCAACACAATCAATTTCCCTTATTCAACATTCCCCTAAATTCATTTTACCGATCAAAACTTTTGGTACCTGAATGCCTGTTAATGAAGTGTTTTGTTTGGTTTCCTCAGGCTGCTCACACTTGATAAGTTTGCTGTCTCACCCTCACCCGCCTTTCGTAATACCCTCAAAGAGTTATACTAGGTACACATAGAAAAGACCCGCCACCGTAGCTTCGTAGGATAGCGCTTGCCTGGCACACTGATGACCCAGGTTGGAATCCACTGGTGGGCAAAACTAAAGAGTACCCTCGTTGGGGTGCCGGGGGTTTCAGTATAAATAGTATCCACACTTTCTGGAAATTTAGTGCTTTAAATTCCCACTGTCGCTGTATTTCTCATTTGCTCTTTCTCATTCCTGCTCTTTTCTATCAATCTGCTATACTATCGTCTTCTTCGCTAGACCAGTCTCCTACCTTTTTTCTTGAAAACTCTTCCAGGACAAGACTCCTTGTTTGTGTATGAGGTCTGTTGGATCAGCTTGGGAATATTGGACGCTTTCTGGCAGGTGGTCACTAGGGCTTCCTATGATGTTATTATTTAGCAATGTAGGCATTTTATATGTATGTGTTTTGTTGATAATTTATAATGATGTTTGTATTCTATTTTGTTTTTGTAAACGGGGGTTCGATAAGTTGGGGTGAAGCCTCAGCCGTCCCCTGCGTGGGATGTCTTTATTGTACAGTGACTGGCTGGTGGTGAGCTTTCGGTTTTACCACTAGGGTTGTTTCAGCAGATCTTTTATGCGGATCGGGGGTTGTCCGGTCCTGATTTGGCTCGGAAGAGTCCGCTGGACCTAAAGCAATAATAATGTAATGTAAAGGGTCAATGTTTCACTACCCATCTTAACAGCATGATTGCTCTGCTGAGTTAGTGTTCATTCAGTTCCCTTCCCTACTACTCTGGAATGGTTATCCCCTGTCTGCCATATCGCCAATGGCGGGTGTAGACGTTAAACTTCAACGTTCAGTCCTTCATTCTCATAGACAAATTCAGATCTGGCTTGGCTATTTGACGAACATTTTAGCTTGGGAGAAGAAACACACAAAAAAAAACGCAGCGCAAAATATATTTAACTACTGCGCAAACTTCTGTAAACAAACAGCCTTTGTATAAAGTTTGAAAGATTTTTTATTGCGAAGAAGTTTGTTGTTGTTGTAGTTGTTGCTGCTGATGTTGTTGTGCGAAACAAATAATAAGAAAATTAAAGAAGTTTTAAATGAAGTTAGGAGACGATACCGGAGCGCCTGGTGTGCAAGACTGTGGTATTGATTACACAAGTAAACTGGTAATAAAAGCTGACTAATAATTGGTAAGTTTAAGACACATCCGCACACCAAATGAGTGAATGGATGAGGGAGATTGGAGGAAGGGAAGAGAGTGAGAGAGGAAGGGGGGGGGGAAGGGGCGCTAGGAAAACTGGACATCTGAGAATAAATGTAGGATAAGGGAGGTGAGGAGTCGGTCATAGGGGGTAAAGTGTGGATGAAAGGGCTGGGGGAGGGGGCGGGAGCCAAGAGGAACGTGTATTTCTGAAACAGTAATCAAGAGTCAGGATGGGGGGGGGGGAGGTGGGACTAAAAAGTCAAATCGATGCATTGAGTATCAGTGACCCTTGAGGCAATATTACGACTCAAATCAGAACAGTATTCCTCGCTCAGTCAACCATCAGAGCAGCTTCTTTCCTTATCCAACGAAGTCCCTGAAACTGAATCATACGTGCAGGGTGTATGTAATGATCTAGCCGTATGCAGCCTAGCTGAGACTCGATGAGTAAGCCTACATCTCACAAGCGAACGTAAGCCTTTGGTTAGTCTCAGCTAAGTAGTGTTTCATATGTAATGAGCCAGCCGAATGTATATAGCGTGGCTGAGATCATTAGACTGAGGGCTTCTCCCTCTCTAAATGTACTCCCCTCCCCCACCCCCACCCCCTCCACCCTACGCTGTATGGAGACGCCGTACAAATGAATACTAACACGGGGCGCAAACTGTAATTAGCGAGCCTTGCCTCACACTGTGCATAGGGTTCCAATCAGTCCCCACCGCACTCCAATGAATATCCGAGACTGTGCAGAGTCTGTGCTAACAACAGTTAAAGCTCGGTCATAAACATCGTGTAGATAGGACTGAAAAGGTCGGGTGACACTCTGGATTACAACGAGGTCCTATGTTTTGTAGCCCCTTTCTAATGACATGCCGCGAAAAACACAACGTGGGTGCCATACAAGCAGTGCACGGCCACATACATCCAAACTAGAAATAGGTGAAACGTTCTGAGGAGAGGGAGGGATTAGGAGAAGAATAGAGGAGGAAGGAAGGAGAGAAATAGACAGAGAAAAATAGGGAGGGAGAGAGAGAACTACAGAGAGGGAGAAAGAGGGAGAAAGAGAGAGAAAGAGAGAGAAAGAGAGAGAGAAAGAGAGAGAGAAAGAGAGAGAACGAGAGAGAACGAGAGAGAAAGAGAGAGAGTGCGAGAAAGAGAGAGAGAGAGAAAGAGAGAGAAAAAGAGAGAGAAAGAGAGATAGAGAGAACGAAAGAAAGAGCGAGAGAGAGAAGGAAAGAAAAAGCGAGAGAGAGAGACAGAGAGAGAAAGAATGAGAGAGAGAGAATGAATGTTGACATTTTACGTCCATACCCACCCATAGGCAAATACGGCGGACGAGGGTAAAACATCCCAAGGGGGATAGGTGGGAACCTAAAACAACGCTCAACCACCAGAGCCATCATACTGTTAAGATGGACACTGGCGAAACTGGCCACTTCACCACCACGGGAATTGAACCTGGGTCATCAGTGTGCCTGGCGAACCTCCTTACCCATGAGCTACGGCGGCGAGAGAGAGAGAGAGAGAGAGAGAGAGAGAGAGAGAGAGAGAGAGAGAAGGAGAGGAGGAAGATTGGGGGTGACAGAAGGGCAGAGAGCAGGTTTGTGGTGGGGGTAGGAAGTAAAAGGTGAGAGAAACGTAGGAGGTAGCGATAGAGATCATGGAGAGATTGTGGTCGTCATTTAAGCAGTGGTGTGATTGGCCTCCCCCACCCTACCCCCTACCCTTCCTAGCTAGGCTGCTCTCGTGCGCGTAATTAACTTAAAAAAAAGAAAAAAGGTCAGTGGAGATTTAATGAGAATGTCAGCGAGCATCTCTAGCAGGCACTAAGCCACTGGCGTCATCCTACAGGCTCTCACAGAGTATTGGAAATCCTATCTCCTGCCCTGCATGGTAGGCATCCCATTCGTCCGTCTCGGGAAACCAACAAAGTACGTTAAAAAGGCCCCCAATCCGAAGGCGTTGTTTACTTTATGCGAAAACGGGTTCACCCTAAAATTCACATTGTTATTACATTGAACAATGATGAAGCGGGCTTTCCTTGCTCAAACCAACCGCCAAGGTTTAAATGTTTACATTCGGTTCTGATAGGGAGTGATGTCCCCTGATTAACGGTACATCGAATACCATAGCCGAGTGACCTTTGACCACGCTGAGCGTACCACGCGGCTTGAAGAATGCGTCTTTGATGTCTGGGGTAGGGTAGGGTCTATTGTATCAACCTATCCTACCCAATCCCGTAACTCCAAAGTCGTTGGGGCTGTCGCGATACAAGCTCCATTGAGATACGTTGATAAGCTGTATATTATAACGCTGTTTAAAAATGATATTGTTGAAGGTAAAAGTTTTCAATAATTGTGTTGCCGCATGACAAAACCCGGCTAAAGACGCTAGGATTGATTCGCTGCTACAGCCGTAAAACACTAAAAATAGGCTACCCCATCAATTTTAAGATTGTTGCCTCTTTGTCTTTATTTAAGACTTTTCTTTAATATCCCAAACGGATTTTGTTCAAAAATTACTAAAACATTGTTTATTTTGTTGATTTTGATAAGGGTGTTGATCACACCTTGCTAAAACAATGGCACTAATTGACCTCCGATACCCCAACTTTTCTTGTCCGACTATGAAGGGAAATCCCCAATGTGGATTGATATATAACGTCTGGAGGGTGAAAAGTCCCTATTGGTACTACGTTTTGGTACATAAAAGTGTGTGGCGTATGAATTTTTCATGAAATTCCTTGTTCCGAAGCTTGCTTGTGACACAAGTTGTGTTCGAATGTGTCTCTAGCCGGTCGTGAAAAACTGAAGTGTTTCCTATAGATTTTCGACGATTTTAAGTTCAAAGTGAATTTTTTAATGTAGATAAACTCATCAAACATCTATTTCAAGTGTTTTCTTGCAATATTTATGTTGCATTTGTTAGAAACAATTTGTCAAAGTAAGTGACCGATTCTTTTTGGAAACCGGAAGTGATGGCTTCGTCTCCAGCGTCAGTAGATGTGTCGTCTGCTAGAGTAGCTAGGGCCTTGAATCGACCCGGTTTTGCTTCTGAAGAGCTCCAAGACCTGCTTTCAGACTATTTTTATGATGGTGCCAGTGGGAACTGTGATGAGGATTATGATTCTGACGAGCAGAAGCTTGATCCCGTTATTAAACGATACTGTTTGTTTTCATTCAATGATTCATGTTTCGTAGGCCTCTTCGCTATTGGCGTGTCTTTAATAATCCGTCATTCTACTTGCATAGATTTAGGTAAAGGTTGAAAAGGCGATATCAGTGAAAGAATTACAGTAGGAGTGTGGAAAATATTTCAGTAGTATATTTTGTTGGGTGGAGGTGGGGTGGGGTGGTTGAAAATGTAAGTAGTCTGGCCTGCATTCAATATTACTAGCATGACAAGTTGACTATGTTCTCAGTATTTATTATTGTTGGTTTGTCTGTTTTAGGAAATGAACATGAGGACTATTTACCAAATTACTAGTAATTAGTATTTGCTTTGATATTTGTGTTTATTTAAACTTTACAGAGCAAAATGACATGTTATTTTGATTTACACCTGTGACGCGACAGATTTATTCGACGTGCGGAAGGGAGTGGAGAATCGGGGAATTATTAAAGCTTGATTATTAGGACTGAAAACTACCTAATGAAACTTTTGTTTTAGGTTTGTAATCTTTGTTTGACTATTTGAACTGAGCTGATGTAGCTGCTTGCAATTAAACAAAAGATTACTTGACGGACGAGGGATTTAAGAGGGGGGGGGAGGGAAGGGGCATTATGATAGGGTTTATTTTAGAAAAATGATTGATTCAGGCCATGTTCTTGATATATTATTATGTGTTTGAGTTATTATAGACTTGCTAAACACTTGTTTTATTTCTAAGATGTTTAAAAACACTATGCATTATGGATGGGTACAGAATAAAATTGTGCCTACTGTTTTAATTTGTTTTTGTTCAGTATTGTGTGAATGGTGTATAATGTGAATGTTCTCATCTTATCTCAATTCACTGCCATATTGCTGCCATCTTCCTGATTGTTTTGATACCAAATACATGCATGGGAAAATTCTGGTTGTGAAGTAATGATCATTTTACAATTCAAAACTTTGAAGGCAATTTCTGGAAATTAGCCCCCGAGAAAATAAAATATAAAAAAAAATCATAAAACATCAACCAATAAAGATAAAACAATTCTGTTTTTTGCATTTTGAAGATTATTTTTAGTACTTTGTTAATAAATAAATAAGTAATTTTTCATATTTTGACACTTTAGCCTGGTTTTCTCATGCTGCAACACAATTATTCTGTTTCGTAAAGTACCGAGACGAACACAAAAATATTGAATGACGTAGCAGATGCGTCATTTTGGAGCTTTCGTCATTTGTTTTTATTTTGTATTGTGTCTTTTCGAAGACCAATGATTTGCAGGGAAAAGCCTTGTCGCGTAGGAACGCAAATTTTTCACAATTGAAAATCAGTCTGCAGGAAACTCTGGAAGAGGAATGACTCACGTGCAATAGGCGCTGGCCTAACAAACGGTTTTTCGACTTTTTTACCACTAAAAAAAGCGTTGTGTTGTAAATGGATCACAGCCTATGTTGATGTGGAAACATGTTGGTTTCAAATAGGACTACTGTGAAGAGCATTTAGGCACGAACATTGGAAGATTTGGTATGCTGAGGTAGCTACATTTCCATTTTGGCAAATTCTGTCAGCAGCGATAAGATGGTTGGCGATGTAAGCAACGATTCAATGCTACAGATTATTTGTGTGAAAGGCGTACTGCAGCCGTAATAGCAGGAGTATCATAGCCAGTTTATTCAGACACCGTTTGGGTATGTAAATCGTCGGTTGCGTACAATTCGTGGCTGGAAACGTCCGTGAAGTCATAGATTATCTATAGGACGAAGGATCGAGATGCGGCTTCGGCGGTATTTGTGTCGGCAATGATCGCGCGGGCGTAGCATTGGTTTCCAGTTGCGAATGAGTGAATGAATGATTTGTACGGTTCGTAAATCCGATCGTTTCGTGCATGTTTGCATGCTTATTAATTCGGTTTTTCAGCAACGAGAAAAATGTATTCTTTCGTTAGCGGTTAGGGGATTGCGTAGGCGGAAGTGATGGTGAGACTAATTGACGTCATCGCGCGAAAATGGCGGCGTCTCACTATCATTTCCGTATGTATCATATGTTTCAGGTGTTTTTACTACGTTTCAGGTGTTTTTTTTACTACTTTTTATTACTTTTCAAGTGTTTTTATAAGGGTTCGAGTTTTAGTTTAAGATTTAGTTCTATTTATCGAGGACGATATGGACATTTGCAATTTTATGAATTCTACGATCCTCGATCATTTGAAATGAACATCATTCAAAGACATCATTCCAAATGCTGAACTTTGTGAATCTACATGTGTGAGTACAGTGACATGACTATTCGTATGAAGATTCTGTAACGACAAAATGATATCATCGGTGTTATCTAAAGACTATCTATTACTACTGATATCAACAAATAACCTGTCGTGAGAATAACATTGAACTATAAAGATCTACGACTTTGAGGTTCAACATATAATAACTTTCATAAACGAGTGGAAGCTGGGCTCTAATGGGAGTTTGCATATTGACATTACGGAGAAGTCAGATCCACTGAAGATCTACGACAAGGAGCTATTCTACGTGTGAAAGAAAATGCAAAGACCTGACTGTCTGACTGAAAACACTCATTCTTTTATTATTACGTGTTGAAGCTGGAGCTGACAAACTGTGAGTAGATTCATAATGCTAATTATGTCTTGAATGGATCGTCGAGGAAAAATGATAAAGTACTAATTCATATTAAGATAAATAAGTAATAAGTAATACTTTGTAGCATCAATATATATATGTGCATGCATTATACCATTTGACATCATTCACTCCACCTCATTGATGTGCATGTTGTATATATGTGTATGAAAGAACAGAAATAGTGAAACATCAACAAAAAACTCAGCAAAACGGTGTGGTCTTGTAAAATTTATGAGTAGTTGTACTCGAGGTCTGTGTGTTTATGTTTTCCACGTAAATCGCACGGGTCACGTGACAGGGGCACCACAGATGACCGTTTCCCAGCGTACTCCATCTTTCTATCTCCTCAGCAACCCATGACTTCGCTCAGTGCCAAGCCAGTCCACTCTCGAATGTTGTCCTCCAACCTCTTTTTCTGTTTCCCTCTTCTTCTGCCTCCTTGCACGGTGCCTTGCAAGATGGTCTTTGCAAGGCCTGATGCTCTGGTGACGTGGCCATACCATCGGAGTTTCCGTTTCTTCACCACTGTGAGCATGTCTAATCGTGTTGTCTAATAGCTTGCGTGATGGTCTGTTGGACGTTGTCGTTGGTGATGAGCTGGGTATAAGAAATGCCCAGTCAAAATGAACCTAACCCAAACAAAAATTACCGATCGATTATTTTGGTATAGGCTCTGTCTCTGACCAGCTTTGGTAGACGCTATTTTTAGCTCAAGACTGTTGGATAGCAGTTGATGTTAACAGACACAAAACCTGCGGAATTTATACATTTTTAAAATAACGGTACTTTCGAAAGAATTAATTTTTGAGGTAACACTCATTGTGCTGTGAGTATTAACAGGATATTTCAAGGGGTTGCAATCAAAGTGGATTATTGTTACTGATTTGAGTCGTCACCTATGCGGTGCGAAATTGGAGCTTCCTTCTCAGCGAAAGCGAGGCAGCCTAAGATCAGCGCCACCAAGGGTAGGGGATGGGAATGAGTGGTTGAGTGGATGGGAGAGAGAGAGAGAGAGAGAGAGAGAGAGAGAGGAGGAGGGAGGGACAGCAGCAGGACCTATAGTGCATGCTGGATGTATTGTTGTTGCTGGCACATGAGCGTCTGGATCTTTATTTAAAGTCCGTGCGGTGGAATGCTTGCATACGCGGACTAGACCTCGGTTTACACTCCCGTCACGTCAGCAGTTATGATTATCTAAGTAAAACAGTTAGTTGTTTCAATGTCCTACGCTATGAGAATGTATGGAGAGAGAGAGAGAGAGAGATTGATTGATTGATTGATTGTTGCTTTAGGTCCAGCGGACTCTTCCGAGCCAAATCAGGACCGGACAACCCCCCAATCCGCATAAAAGATCTGCTGAAACAACCCTAGTGGGAAAACTGAATGCCCTCCACCGGCCAGTCACTTTACAATAAAGACATCCCACGCAGGGGACGGCTGAGGCTTTACCCCAACTACTCGAACCCCCGGTTACAAAAACAAAATAGAATACAAACATCATTATAAATTATCAACAAAACACATACATATAAAATGCCTACATTGCGAAATAATAACATCTTAGGAAGCCCTAGTGACCACCTGGCAGAAAGCGTCCAACACTCCCAAGCTGATCCAACAGACCTCATACACAAACAAGGAGTCTTGTCCAGGAAGAGTTTTCAAGAAAAAATGTAGGTCATTGATCTAGCGAAGAAGAGCAAATGAGGAAGACAGCGACAGTGGAAATTTAAAGCACTAAATTTCCAGAAAGTGGGGATACTATTATATACTGAAACCCCCGGCACTCCAACGGGGGGAACTGTTGCCGCAGTGAATCAGTCTTGCCTATAAAGGAAAGACAGGTTTTCAACTGGGGCTTTCACTTTTCCCTTTATAGGTTAGAACAATCTACAGTGGCAAGATTGCTCATGACCCCAAGGAGAGAGAGAGAGAGAGAGAGAGAGAGGGAGGGAGGGAGGGAGAGAGAGAGAGAGAGAGAGAGAGAGAGAGAGAGAGAGAGAGAGAGAGAACGTTTTTGTATATGACGAACGATTACGAATGACGAAGACTGAAGATGATGATAAATAATGACGAAGAAGATGACTACGATGATGCTGACAACAACAACATCAAGAACAACAACAACAACAACGATTTCGACGGACAACAACAACATCAACAACAACAACAACAACAATTTCGACGATGATGACGAAGAAATATATAAAAAGAAATATATAAAAAGAAATATTGCAGCAAAGCAGAAAATTCTAGCACTAGCACTGATTCCTGCTGACAAATCAACCGATGAAGATCAAACAATTCGTATGGCTTTATTTGCAAGGCAACAGAAGAGAAAGAAATAATACAGCACGGAGAGGATTTCAAACTATCTAGATTGTGCTTGCGCGATACCGCGACAACGATAATTTCAATTAATACGACTTCATCAGGGTTAAAGAGAGAGGAGGAGGAGGAGTAGGAAGAGCATGAAAAAGAAACAGAAAGAAACTAGATGCGCTGTTGATACTTCGAGAGAAAAAACTAACACAAATGATTACTGTGAGGCACTGTGGTCTAATGGTAGTGCTTCGGTTTGCGGATCTGAAGGTCCCGGGTCGAAGCCCTGGCGGGGGCAGTGAGGTCTGGTGCTGTACGTCCCGCTCATCAAGGGGAGTGATGTTCAATTAATTACCTCTCACTCTCCAGATGTAGTGATAGCCGCGGAACCACTGTCTGGCCAAGCTGGCAGGAGGTTACTTGCATATGGCCTCTCCTACATAAATGTGTCCATAGCAGCACCCACTACTGGTTTACCAGTTTGGTGCCCCTGTTACCACCAAGCCTGCTATGGGGGCGACTGAGTACCTGGCAGGATAACCAGGTGGGGCTGGATGAGATGGGCCACATCCAGTCTTGTGCACGGCCTCGAGAAGGAAAACTCGCTAAAACCGAATGTCCCAACGAAGACGGAGTACTGCTGACTATACCCCCTGGGTATTGTGTGGGAGTCCAAACGAGCGCACACGCTACCAGAAAAATGGACAATGCCTCAGATGGATATTTCGACATGGTGTCGTCCCCGTGGACCAAAGCCAGGCGGGGACGGTGCCGGGCCCTCTGCCTCAAAGGGGCCCGCCTTAGCGACTGGCGGCTCTGCTGACCTGCGAACCAGGGGGAGGCAGAGTAGAGCAACTGGTCCACAACCAACAGCTGTGACAGGCCTACGTGTGGTGCAGTGGAATGCGGAAGGCATCCAGAACAAGAACGAACTGGTCACTGCCGCCTGCGTTACCACATGCATCGCCTTGGCCTGTCACACACCCCTGACTGCCCGTGTGGAACAGACCTCCAGACCCCAGAGCACATCCTGCAGTCCTGCCCCCAGTACCAGAATGCCAGGACACAACTCTGGCCTGCAGGACAGACGCTGGACGTAAAACTCTGGGGCTCCAAGCAAGACCTCGAAACCACTGCCCGCTTCATAAGTTTGACAAACCTGGACATCTGAGGCCCCATTTTGAGGAACGCAGAAGAAGAAGAAGAAGAAGCCCTGGCCGGGCCATTGTGTTGTGTCCCTGGGAAAGACACTTTACTCCTGTTTTCCTACTCCTTCGGATGAGAGTATAAACCGAGGTCTAGTCCGTGTCGCATACATTCCATCATAACGGACTTTAAAGATCCTGACGCTCATGTCCTAGACGGGTGAGTGCCGGTGACAAGAACACACCCAGCATGCACCCAGGTCCTTCTCCCCCCATCCCTGGCTGCCCAGGATTGTGCTCAGTTGTCCGGGCGTCAGACCATGCGCCCAAAGGCTGCGGGTGGGCGTCTTGGGCGGCTTGAGTTAGATCCTGTATCGGCCAGCGCCTTGAGCTGGAAAAGCGCTATATAAGAACGATTAAATAAATAAATAAATAAATTACTGACGGCTCAAGACTTAAAATTTAGCAGTAGGCAGAGCCGTTTGTCCTTCCCAAGAAACAAATTTGGTCTAAATATTTCGCGACAAGTAGCACTACTATGGTACAGACGACTTCAGCAAAGACAACCAAGGGGATTGATTGATTGATTTATTGTTGCTTTAGGTCCAGCGGACTCCTCCGAGCCAAATCAGGACCGATCCAAGGGGAAGGAAGAGGGGGATACAGTGAGCGGGAAGAGGACAAGGAAGTGGTAGAGGATAGTGAGAAGGACGAAAAGGAGGAGGAAATATATATAAAAATTAGATTTGCTGGAGACATCGTGTATTCCATCATAAAATATAGAAGAATGAGGAGGAGAAGGAGGAAAGGATGAGGAGGAGGAGGAGGAGAAGAAGAAGAAAAGAAGACGGAGAAGGAAAAGAAGAAGAAAAAGAAGAAGAAGAAGAAGAAGAAGAAGGAGCTGATCCTAAACCGCTAAGCAAAAGACGATTGTCCACGAATCTATAAAAGATGACTATCCAAAGAATGTTAGATTATAACACTAATAGTTCACGGAGCGAAGACATAGATCGCAAACCTGATTTGGATCATTTAGGTCGAGTATATTAAAAAATATAATAAGATAATAATAATGAAAACAAGAAAAAAAAGAAAAGGACAGAACAAGACAAAATAAGAACAAGAAAGTAGATTTAGGAGTTAGTAATCAAAATTAATAACCAATGAAGAGGGAAAGAAATAAAGAAAGAAGAAAAAATAACTTAAAGAGGAAGAAAAAGAAGAAGCTGATGATGAAGATGATGATGGTGGTGGTGGTGATGAAGATGATGATGATGATGATGATGGTGGTGGTGGTGATGAAGATGATGATGATGATAATGATGATGATGATAAAGAAAAATCAGCAGACGGGAGGAGGGAGAGGAGGAAAACAAACAAAGGAAGAGACAAAGCCACAGAAACAGAGTAGACGACAGACAAAGCAACCTAACTTCCACACACCTGATGTAGTCGTTCCGGCACAAGATCATGCCGGCTTTTGTGAAGCAGGATTTTCCCAGGTCCCCCAGTTGGGCTTGGCAGCAGGAACATTTCAGACAGCCTGTGTGCCAGTATCTATCCAAGGCGTGTAACAAAAATCTGTCCTGGATGGCGCGCCCGCAACCTGCGCATGAGCGGACTGTGTTGCCATTTCCGTTTCCGTTTGAGTTAGGGGCACCAGGGCCACCTCCGGGTGTGAGCGCAGGTCCCATGTTGCTCGGGTGTGTTAGGTCACCTGTTAACATACGAGAAGGGAAAAAATAAATGCAGGTGAGATTACAGGTATAGATAGTCCTTTGGTATGTTTTTTTCCAACATTTTATGAGACAGTTACATCGAGGAAAAACAACAACTTTGGACACAACCCAGTCAATGAAATAATAATTTATGGTCACCTAAAAAGCCAGAAGCTAAAGTTGAAACTTCAATCAGACAAAGGGTTTTAGGCATAGCCGAAGCTTCCAACCTGTCCTTAAACGTGTCCTTCAACTCGCCAGGAGTCACTTTCTAAACAAAATCTTGTTCAAAACTACAAAGACTGCAACTCTAGATTTAAGAAACATTTTAGGCAATAAATTCTCTTTAAAATATGTTGGTTCCTTCCCATCTCGCTTGCCAAACAGCCAAATGGTGGATCCTCTTATGCTTTGGAAAATCAGTCACTCGATTTTCAACAAGTCCAGCTTATATAAACTGACGAGCTGAGAACCCAACGAAACGGCCATCTGTACCTATCTATGGCACACATCCACAACTGCAAACGGCCATCTGTATCTATGGCACACATCCACAACTGCAAACCTTTGGCAGCAGAACAGGGGACATAGATCTTTCCGATCATTCCCTCATTTCACGGGGGACAGTGTCTAATAAAGGATAATATCCAAGGTGTTGTCAATAATCCCCTCTACCCTCTCTGTAGGCCAGACCTTAATCTACACAAACGTTTTGTCTGCCCAGTCATGCACATTACCAACAGCAGTAAAACCAGAAAGAAAAGAGAGGAATACGCTTAATTTATTTTAAAAAACAACAACAACAACAACCAAAGATTACAGTAAGCCTACAAAATGGTAACAAACAGCAAATGAAAGTAAAATCCATCCACAATAAAGTTCACTTGAACGGGTTGCCGTAAAGCGATTGAGACTTATCTATCTTACTACCAACTTTGTGATAGTGTGTTGCCGATTTTAAAATCGTTAACGGGATGGTCGCCTGAAATTGTGTTAATTTAAAACTAAGTTCTAACCTATTTTATTGTTGTTGATCTCTCTATCTACCTATACAAACTATCTGCCTACCTATCTACCTACCTATCTATCCACCTACCTACCTAACTACGTATCTATCTAATCTACCTACCTACCTATCTATCTACCTACCTAACTACCTACCTACGTATCTATCTAATCTATCTAATCTATCTAATCTAATCTAATCTAATTATCTATCTATCTATCTATCTATCTATCTATCTATCTATCTATCTATCTATCTATCTATCTATCTATCTATCTATCTATCTATCTATCTATCTATCTATCTATCTATCTATCTATCTATCTATCTATCTATCTATCTATCTATCTATCTATCTATCTATTTAATCTAATTAATCTAATTAATCTAATCTTTATCTATCTATCTATCTATGTATCTATGTATCTATCTATCTATCTATCTATCTATCTATCTATCTATCTATCTATCTATCTATCTATCTATCTATCTATCTATCTATCTATCTATCTTCATCTTCTCTTCCATTTTTTCTCATCCGCATTTTATCGTCATTTCTCTTCCCCCCCCCCCCTCCCTCTCTCTCTCTCTTCTTTTTCTTTTTCCTTGTATCGTCATTTCTTTCTTT
>CM072527.1:42958882-42973882 GCA_036898135.1 Oncomelania hupensis
AACATTATTATAATTTTCAATTAACAACTTATGAAATATTCTACAGTTTATTTGTATTACATATAATTTCGACTCTGCGATAATGTATCTCCTCTCATACCAATATATCGTTGAATAAATCGCATACAGAGCAATAATTTATTCATAAACCCCTTACAGTATATATCGTTCAAAACTAAACTACAGTACAATTCTCGTTATTATGCCCTTACATTATACCCTTGATTACAACCCATTGAAACGGGTCTGGCTGATTACTGCCATTCAAAGCGACGGAGAATTGGCAGGAGACAACTGTAATTGAAAACCATTGTCCTGTTAGCTGGTCTGCAACATGGCAATTTAACCCATTGTATGGCCACTGTCCGTCCGCTTGTTTGAAAAAGAAAAAAAAAACACGGAAAGCCACTGTCCAGTAGAACGGCATCCTCCAACCAGAATTATTACCACATTCAAAACCTCCGTTTGATCCAGCATCTAGAGTAATCACACTAACCTTCTGAAGGTCCACTGGCTTAAATTTGAGCCAGCGGGGTATTTTGTTTAACCCTCTGTTATAATCATTGTCTACTTGGTTGGATTTTGCACGCCAAAAGGGTGTGTACAAGAGTAAAAGCCAGTTGTAATTGAATACAAGACTGCGATTCTGTCGAGCAGGAAACTCTTTTAATTAGCACTTAATTAATACAGGTCACGAAATGTTGTGTGTGTTTCTATGTGTGTGTGTGCGTGAGTCGGTGTGCGTGTGTGTGTGTGTTTGTGTGTGTGTTAAATTTCCGTAAATATGAAACGAGTGGATTTCTTTAAATGAAATATTTTTAAAGTGAAACAGAGAAATAATGATGATGATGATCATGATGATGATCATCATCATCCTCATCCTATCTTATCATAACCCATCCTATCCCGTAACTCGAAGGTCGTTGGGGCACCTCAAATGATCGTGTATCCAGCGTACTCCATCGTTCTCTGTCCTCAGCAACCCTTATGGCTTCGCTCAGTTTAAAGCCAGTCCATTCTCGAATGTTGTCCTCCTATCTCTTTTTCTGTCTCTCTCTTCTTCTGCCGCCTTGCATCGTGCCTTGCAGGATGGTCTTTGCAAGGCCTGATTCTTTGGTGACGTAGACTGAACATATGATTGCGATTCTGACAAGCACCACACTATTTTAAATACATTAGTGTTGTTAAGTTTCCCAAGGATGACTAATGAGCATAATACCAAAAATGACCTCCTTGTTAATGAGGCAGGGGACTACGAATTTGGCAAAACCGGAAACTATGTTAAGTAATACTTAAGAAAGGTCCTGGACGATAACTATTGTTAACTTCTCTTAAGAATGAAATGAATGGGTGCCAAAACATTAAACCCTTGAAAGTGGTGGTGGTGATGATGATGATGATGATGATAATAATAATAATAATATTAAAAATAATATTAATAATAAAGTTATGTAATATCTTATACAATAATGCATAATTAAATAAGAAGCCGCGCTCTGCCAAGAGCAAACTTTTGTATAACTAAAGCAAATAGAATGGAACGGTGAATTTTAATTTCCAACTTCAAGTGAATTTTGTAACAGACTAGTCCTTATGTAATGTCTAACAGAGAGAGAGAGAGAGAGAGAGAGAGAGAGAGAGAGAGAGAGAGAGAGAGAGAGAGAGAGAGAGAGAGAGAGAGAGAGAGGAGAGAGAGAGAGAGAGAGAGAGAGAGAGAGAGAGACAGAGAGAGAGAGAGAGAGAGACAGAGAGAGAGAGAGAGAGAGAGAGAGAGAGAGAGAGAGAGAGAGAGAGAGAGAGAGAGAGAGAGAGAGAGAGAGAGAGAGAGAGAGAGAGAGAGTGCAAACTAAATTACTAAGAAATAAATTTATGAGAAACACGTCACTCCCTTCTGTCACTGTCCATTCCTCCAAGAGTACAGGCGTACTAGTCATATGCGTGAGTGTGTGTGTTTGTGTGTGTGTTTGTGTGTGGTGAGAGAGAGAAAGAAAGAGAGAGAGAGAGAGAGAGGCGAGAAAGAGAAGAGAAAGAAGAGAGAGAGAGTATACATGTGCGTGCATGCGTAGTTGTGTATGCGTGTGTCCGTGTATGGGTGTGTGTGTGTGTGTGTGTGTTTGTGTGCGTGTGTGTATTTATTTTTCCAATTAACCGCTATCTGAACAGCTATTGTCATAATTATTTTTTTTATCCTCCTGTTTCCTGTTTAAGCGATTGCTGGATAGAACAAGTATTTGCTTAATTAGAAAAAAAGTAAAAGAGGAATAAAAATCCATACTCGCAGCTGTTCTTTCAATTAATTTTCCAGCTATTAAAATTTTATTTTTCCTTGCAATACAATTCTGGTTTTAATCAAATTAATAAAAGGCCAAATTTATTATTTTTGCAGCTCGTTATTTCCCAGCAGTTGTTCCGGAGTTCTCAGATTCGATTGTTTTCGTTCATTTATGACTTTCCAGTTTGATAGATTCAAATTGCGTCTTGCTATTTTCTGTTTTTGTTTTTAAATGTGCAGTAATAGCGTTTACTTGTCTCGACACATGTTTGTAGCTCTGTCTGCCTGTCTCTCTCCTCCAACCGCATTCTGTCTTCTTTTAATATCTCTCTCACTCTCTATCTCTGTTTTCCTCTCTTTCGCGCGCGCTCTCTCCGTCTCTCCCTGTGTGTGTATGTATGCAGGGGCGTATTTTGGGGGTGAGCACACCCCCCAAGCGATCAAGAAAAAAAAAGTTTAGAAAAGGAGAAGAAAGAAGAGAAAAGAACTATACTAATTCTCACTCACCACATTTTCATGTACCTCTAAATTATTTTTTTTAATTATTTTTATTTTTTTTTAATTTATCAGATCTAGATCTACAGGTATTTCTTGTATTTGAATAAAACTGATGTGAGTGGTTATTTCTTGTTTTATTTTTGCAGTAATCTTACCTGTCTTTTTATAAACCTTTATGCAAGATGTTCTGCTATTTTAAATTTTTATCATCAGAGTTTGCAGAGGAGTGTGTGTGTGTGTGGGGGGGGGGTGCGGGGGATGGGGCTAAAAGAGGACTTTTAGCACAAAACAATACTGTTTTTAGTCCTCAAAATAATGCCCAGAATGCACCAGCTTGCACAGATTGTAACCATTATTTTCACATTTTTTCGAGAGGGGGGGGGGGGGGGGCATGCCCCCGGACCCCCCTAGTTCACTCGCCTGCTTCGCAAGCTCGCGCTTGTGGCTTCGCCACTTCGCATTAATGGTTTCAGGGAAGAGTGTACATTCCCTCAACAATGGCAAAATCTGCCCCTAGTATGTATGTGTGTGTGTGCGTGTATGTGTCTGTCTGTCTGTCTGTCTGTCTGTCTGTCTGTCTGTCTGTCTGTCTGTCTGTCTGTCTCTCTCTCTCTCTCTCTCTCTCTCTCTCTCTCTCTCTCTCTCTCTCTCTCTCTCCTTTTCCTTTTTTTCTGTTGTTGGTACAATTGCTGATGTTGTTTCTAATGTTGTCATTGTTGATGTTGTGGTTGTTTCGGTTACAATAGTCCCACTAACACATGTAAAATTCCTGTCGAGTTTTCTCATGTGAAAGCATGGCGAGCGCCACCCAGGACAAGAAGGAATAAAACCGACAACTTATCATAATAAAATTCCCCCAAATAATTCAATTTTTTTAAAAGAACTAAAACACAAAGCTCGCATTAACACACTGGAATGAATAAATACACAAATAGAACGATCAAAGCAATAAGATGGTCAGTGAAATGAGCTCTATTTCGTTAGTTAGTTAATCAATATTTATAGGGTCCAGCGGACTGCAAAGAGCCGAATCAGGACCACAACTTGGTTAAAAGAGGGCTCACCCCGCTCCGCATTAACTATCTGCCGAAACAACCCCAGTGGCAACACTGAAGGCACTCCACAAATCGGTCACTCCACAACAATGGCACCCCATGCACTCCAACCCACCAAACCCCGCTTACAAAAACAAAACAGAATATAAATATTACAAAATATTAGCAAAACACATACACACAAAATGCCTATATTGCCGAACAACAATACCACACAAAGCACCAGTGACCATTTGGCATAAATATCCCCAAGCCGACCCAACAGACTCCATACACAAATGAGGAGTTTGGGGAGTTCTCCAGAAAAAAGGTAAATGACTGGCCTAGCGAAGAAAATAGTACCTTGATAGAACAGATTAGGAACGATAAACAACAAATGAGAATGACAGAAAAAGTGGTAATTTAAAGCACTAAATTTCACAAAGGGGGGGTACTATTTACATACAAAAAAACACACACCCTAACTGGAGTAATGAGTTATATGCAGAATCTGCTGTTTGGAAGAACCGCGGAGGATCGAACTCGGTTTCTGATGAAAATTAGCTCAGCGCATTTGATCAAGCTTCTGGTGCGGAGAAATAAATTCGCTTATTACATTTTAATAAATACTACTTTGTTAAAGTGCTGTTTCTCAGTGATGTCCATTCTCGAATGTTGTCCTCCCACATCTTTTTCTGTCTCCCTCTTCCTCTGCCTCCTTGCACCGTGCCTTGCAGGATGTTTTTTTGCAAGGCCTGATGCTTTGGTGACGAGGCCATACAATCGGAGTTTCCGTTTCTTCGCCACTGTGAGCATGCCATCATGTTGTCCAATGGCGTGTGTGATGATCTGTGGGACTTCGTCGTTGGTGATGTGCTGGGTATAGGAAATGCCCAGACGTCTTCGGTAGTACCTCGTCTCCATGCTTTGTATTATTCGTTGTAGATCTGCAGTGAGGGTCCATGTTCATGTTTCGCAAGCGTATAGGAAGATGGAGATGACAAGGGAGCGCAGCAGTCTTACCTTGGAATGTAGACTGATGGTCTTGTAAGGGCAGCAGTTGTTTGTGCGATCATGGAGAGGACTTCCTGTCGGGACCCATTGTCTGATACAATGGCTCCTAAATATTTGAAGCTATGCACTATGTTGAGGGATTGGCCTTGGACTTTAGTCCATGTTGATGCCTGTAGTGTTGCTGGTCATCATTTTGGTCTTCTCTGCACTTATTTCCATTCCATAGGCTCTGGAGGTGGTGTCAAGCCTCTGTACAAGCTGTTCAAGTTCTTGTTTCTCTCCAGCCAATCCATCAATGTCATCCGCAAAACGGAGGTTGGAGATTGCTCTACCCCCTATGCTGACTGTGCCTTCTTGATCTGCAAGGGCATCTGACATGATGCGCTCTAGGAAGATGTTGTAGAGTGTTTGAGAGAGTAGACATCCTTGACGCATACCGATTCCCGATGGCGCTGTTGTGGAGGACTGCACTGGTAGCTTTGTCATACAGGCTTTTGATGACTTCAATAATTTTAGGGCTGATGTTGTACACTCTCATGGTTGCCCACAGAGCTGCATGCCAGATTGGGTCAAATGCTTTCTTGAAGTCTACAAACACATAATATAGATGGTGTTGTCGATGTAGGTATTTCTCACAGATTATTCTGAGTTTGAAAATCTGTTCAGTGGTACTTCGCCCTGCCCTGAATCCTGCTTGTTCTTCAGCTATGATTTGTTCAGCTTGGGGTTTCAACCTGTTGAGTATTATTTTCAGGAGGACCTTGCTGGGATGGCTGATGAGGCTGATTAAGCGGTAATTTTCACACTCCAGAAGGTTACCCTGTTTGGGAAGAGTGATGACAAGCGACTGGGTCCATGGTGTTGACCACTATAAGCTCTGCCAGATCTTGTTATAAATAATGGTGAGGCCGTCAATCATCGCTTCCCCTCCGGCTTGCAGCAATTCCGCGGATATGTTGTCCACTCCCGCTGACTTCCCTTTCTTTAGCGATTGCACTGCTGCCTCAACTTCTTCTCGTAAAATTGAGAGGATTTCTTCCTCTTCTCTGTTCTGGGGACATGCTAGAACTGATTGGTCTCCGTTTGGTTTGTGGTTGTAAAGTTCAGAGCAGTACTCTGCCCATCTATCCAAGACTTCTGGTTCTTCTGTAAGGCATATGCCAGACTTGCTTTGGATCGTGGAGACCTTGGGTTGTTTAAAACTTGTCAGTCGCTTCACGGTCTGGTCAGACTGTTCTCTATTTCCTGGCATTGCTCTTCTATCCAGTTCTTTTGCTGTGCGCATGCCGTTTCGGATGTAATTGTTGATTTTTTAGTAGGCATCAGCTCCCTGTGAGGTGTTCTTTTTATTTTTCATCTCTCTTCGTTTATCACACAGGTTTAAAAGTTCAGGTGAGATCCACGGTTTCTTCTTTGGGTGTTGCTTGCCAATGATCTCAGTGGCGGGATCTGTCACAGCTGAGTTGAAAGTGGTGGTCATGGTGTTGACACCTACTTCGCCAGCTCCAAAAATGAGCAGTGATGCAAATTTCCCTCCAAATGTGGCTTAGAATATTTCTGCCATCTCCAGGTCTTGCAGTTTGTCCATGTCGAACTTCAGTCTGGTGCACTTTGCTGTGTTT
Source organism: Oncomelania hupensis (assembly GCA_036898135.1). NCBI lineage: Eukaryota > Metazoa > Mollusca > Gastropoda > Littorinimorpha > Pomatiopsidae > Oncomelania > Oncomelania hupensis. The sequence continues at coordinate 42,965,323 of CM072527.1, forward strand.
ACTATCTTCAAGTGGAGCTGGAAGGACATCATCACGAGATCGTAGTCACTTCCGATGTCTGCGTCTGGAAAAGTGCGTGTCTTGCCAATGTTGGTGCTTGATCTGAAGCATATGTCTTGACCATGATGTAGTCAATCTGGTTGTGATGCTCCTCGCTGGTACTGTGATTTTTCCATCGTCTGGATTTTTTTGTGGAGACCAAGCGTGTTTGCCAGTATCAGACTGTTGTATCTGGAAAACTCCAAGAGTCTCAGGTCCCTGTCATTTGTCTCGTTGTTGCAATGGGGTCCACATCTGTCTTCCCTGTTGTGGTGCGTATCTTGGCCAATTTTGGCATTCCAGTCGCCTTGCACTATGACTATGTCCTTTTTCGGCACTTGGTCAAGGACAGCCTGCAGATAAATTTGAAATTCACTAGCCCGTGCTCTACAGATTGGAGTGCGCGTTTTCTGGTCCTAAAAAATCTCTTTTTTTCAATTCAATTTCTTTACTCGCTCGGACTGTTGTTATCCAATATATTGGAAGGATCGTCTCCTCTTCGTAAGGGCTTATTCAGAAAATAAATATTTGAAGTGAGACTCAACACTGTTATTCAACCACGCTTTGCCCTTCCCTTAAACTTGCTCCTACTTTCCTACTCCTCCATCCAACCTCTCACCTCCATGTCTCTTAGTTTTGATGTATCACTTAATTATAACACAACATGGCGCTTACCATTAATGACATTGCACTCTCACAGAGCGCAGACTGAGTTTAAGTCTGCTAGATCTGTGTTTACATCAACTCTGATTTGTGCAACTTCTTTTCCAGATACATAATTTTATTTATCGACATGCAATAAATGTTGCTGCATTTCATTGTTGCTCTTTTCTTTGAGTATGTTCTAACAAGATGGCTGCGCCTACACCAACACCAAACATGCAAGTAATCAGAAACATTACAATATTATATTCCTGTTATTTTCTGCTGGTTTACGTAATTTGGCAAATTGTCAATATTATTAACTACACTGAAAAGCTTCCATTTTATTTTGGTAAATTACGATTGCACTCTACAAAAGTGCATGGGCACGGATGGCATGTTATCAAAACATGGCTACTGCATTCTTGTAGAATGCATAGACACTGACGCTAATATTTATATTGCGGCAGATAAGATTCCAATGTGTTCTTTTCTTTTGATCTATGAATATCCAGCATATAAGATGTATGATTTTTCTTTCATTTACAGGTCAGGTAGGCGATACACACTGAATGAAGTGTTGAGATGATAATTATGGTTGCTGCTACCGTGTACACTACACCTCCTGACAATGATGTAAGCGACGGGGACAGTGGGGAAGAAGACGAAGCTGCAGCCCGTTATTTGCACAGGCTGATGCTCGTCGCTGAGGCAAAAGCAGTATTCCAGGGGAAGACCCTCAGAGAACTTGTCCAGAAGAGGGCCAGCCTCCAGCAATGAAATGCAGCCAATCCCAGCAGAAGTTGTACATTCACCACCAGGCGCAATGCAGCAAAATCCAGAGAAGGTTTGTCCAGATGGACCAACCAAACCTCGTCAGAATATAAAATCCTTCCTTGTGCGGGGTCGACAGCGCCGACCAAAACATCGGCAAGTACAGGATGGCCATTAAAACAAAGAAACGATGGTGGCCATTTTTCGCTCAAGCTTCTGAGTTGGCTGTCAACAATGCTTGGCTGCTGTACATAGCAGGACCGCTTGAGATGTTGGATTTGCTGGGATTTCGTCGAAGTATTGCACAAGTCTACTGCGTGCTGCAATGATGCCAAAATCACGACCAGCGCAAAATGAAATACCACGAGGTCGCGTTCCAGGCCCTGTCAGATTGACATGAACCGCCACTTCGCCCGAAATTTTCATGTTTATAAATGTTATGATCTCTTCAAGCGCAACATTTGCTAGGAAAGGTGGTGTTGGACTTCATCTCTCACTGTTTTAACCAGTTATATTGAGTTGCATAGATCACTTCGTTCTTGGACAGACTGAACAGAGACTCGATTCAAAAATAATCTTAGACCTTTTTCAACATGCATTGTTTAGCTTTGGTAATTTTTAGTTCGTTGTTTACAAAATATATAAACCATCAAAATATTGTTTTTATATGTACGTTTTGCTGTATGGCCGTGTTGTCTTTCGAGACCAAGCACTGGCCAGAAGTGTATTATGCAGGCTGTGCGGAACAAGCTCACTCATGCCCAAGCACTCTCAGAGAGCGCATAACGGTGACTTTCAGAGGAGAATATTTCCAACAAAATGTCTGATGTATTTTTTCATTGTGATGCATTTTAACTTCAAAATGATCAAAAAATTGCCAAAAAGTACATGGATTACCTGAGCGGACATTAATGGGTTACGGTTTATGCAATTCAAGTCTCAAAATTAATCAATACAAAACTTCTAGTTGGCTGCAATTTATTTATTTACTTATTAATTTATTTATTTATTACAGGCAATTTGATATAGATCATACATCCAACAGCTCTATATGCTTATTTAATGGAATCTGTGTTTGTTTTTCGATGCTGTGTTTATCCAGCTAAATTGGTTTTCTAAAGGCTTTTTGTTTTCAAGTTTCTCTTCTCCTTCCTTCTTACAGCACTATTGTAAGCAATTAAATACAGAGCTCTTAGGTCTATCATAAGCCCTGTTCAGCCATTACGATTCAATTCAATTCAATAATTAGTATAACGTCTGCTCACGTACATGTGATTTTAGTCTTAGATCAAGCCATTACGATAAGAGAAAACAATCAACTCAGGCGCTGATTCCGTCTACTGTTTCAAGAAAGAAATGAAGGTTAACAAAAATAAGCTGTACAAAAAAAGAAGAAGATGGAAGACGAACAAAAAAGAAAAAAAAAGAAGAAGAAGAAGAAGAAGAAGAAGAAGAAGAAGAAGAAGAAGAAGAAGAAGAAGAAGAAGAAGAAGAAGAAGAAGAAGAAGAAGAAGAAGAAGAAGAAGAACAAGAAGAAGAACAAGAAGAAGAAGAAGATGAAGAAGAAGAACAAGAAGAAGAAGAAGAAGAACAAGAAGAACAAGAAAAAGAAGAAGAAGAAGAAGAACAAGAAGAAGAAGAAGAAGAAGAAGAAGAAGAAGAAGAAGAAGAAGAAGAAGAACAAGAAGAAGAACAAGAAGAAGAACAAGAACAAGAAGAACAAGAAGAACAAGAAGAAGAAGGAGGAACGAACGAAATTAATAAAAGATCGCTATCACCGCCATCAAAATGCACAAATAATTAAAATATTGAGTATTCATCACCACCACAACCACCACCACCAACAAAAACACCGCCGCCATTATTAAAACCACCACAACAACCACCACCACCAATAATAACAAACGAAGAAAAATGCTCTCTAATTAATATCTAACATTTATACCAGTTATTTTTTTAATTGTTATTTTATTTTTCTTGCTTACAAACTTAATGACTTGTCTTTAACAGATTGCGCGTGGTTGTGCTCTTTCAATTTAAAATACATTTTTCTCTTTTAAAGAAACATCTGACACAAACAGACCCCAAACAAAAGTTAAGTTATTGTGCAGCAACAGCACCCACATCCACGTGTCCTCCAATTAGATATAATGAGCCGCGCACAGGCTGCACTCCGTTTTTCTATGGGCGTTGGGGAGGGAGGTAAGGGGGTGAGAGAAATAGGTGAAGGGGTGTGAGAGAGAGAGGGAAAGAGGGAAAGAGAGACGTGGGAGATGGGAGAGAGAATTAAGAAGACAGAAAGAGAGAGAGAGAGAGAGAGAGAGAGAGAGAGAGAGAGAGAGAGAGAGACAGAGACAGAGACAGAGTCACAGAGACAGACGCACAAACATCGGGTGACACTTAAACAGCAGTTGCTCTTCTTTCACTCTTATCTACCAAGTTAAAAAAGAATGTAATTTATAATGTGCGAGTTCTCTTCGCCATACACATTATTCTGCTATAATGATATATTTTAAAGAAATGCTATTAAAAATTACAACACGATAATAAGGTTATAACTTTGGAACTTTGTCCTTTAATTAACATAACCACGCCCAAGTCGAAACATGAAACGAGGCTCATACAAGTTAAAAAACAATGTAATTTATAACTCAGAAATGTGCGAGTTCTCTTCGCCATACACATTATTCTGCTATAATTATATATTTTAAAGAAATACTATTAAAAATTACAACATGATAATAATGTTAATAACTTTGGAACTTTGTCCTTTAATTAACATAACCACCCCCAATTCTAAACATGAAACGAGGCTCATACATAGCATAGCCAGGAGGCATTTTAGTCAAAAATGAGGAGAGAAGGGGGGTGGGTGGGAGGTGGGGAAGGGGTGAGAGGTGGGAGGGGGTAGGGGGATTACAGACATTAAAAAAACTACGCTCATCGGCAAAAAAAAAATACTGCTCAATAGGCATCACAAGATATATCTCTGAAATGTCAAACACTCGCTTTAAAGTTTACACAGGCTCTGTATGGAAAGAAGTGTGTATATTAAACATCACATCAAATATAATATGTGTACAAAATAACACAAGCATGTATGCATCAACGTTTTGAAATAAGTCGGCTTCATAGAAGAAGAGAAAGAGGAATTCACGTTATTTAAATAGTGACATCACAACTCCGACAAAATGGCTTACATTTTAGAACCTGCTCTTTGATTTAATATTCATCAGCTGGTTAAATTTAAAGACATTTATAAGTATATATTTAAAAGAGAGATCCTGTTTTCTACCAGCACTGAATTTTTACACGTAAATAAATAATGAAACTCCTTACCAATTTCATCAAAGTCACACATAGAACACAATCGTTCTTCTCTAGGTACATTATAGTATATTTGAGACTTAATAGGCAATTTGTGACAACTAAGTCTGAATCTCAATAAATTTCTTCTTAACAAAGGTAACAAACAAAGCAAATAGTTTTTTAAAAACAAAAGTCGTCTTCAAAAATTCTATAAGTAATGCAAATATTGTGATCATATACACTTTGCTGCCATGATCGTAAGAACTAATCTCTCATGCGTTGCGAAACATAAAGTACAATGAAATAGGTAAAACGTCAATATATAAACCTTTCATTCAGTACTGTTAACGCTTCACTGGTTGTATAACAGAGGCTCTCAATTTACCGAAACACTGGATGACAGTGTAGAAAAAAAGGAACGGAACGGAACAACGAAGCTTAACGTCCTATTGCATCAGCGTTAAGGACGATCACCACGTCGCCACCCTGACAACAATGATTATCATCATCATATCAAAGATGAGATCCTGAATAATAACTCACTGTTCTTGATGAAGGCTTCAGAGTCAAAAGTTGACGGTATCACACGGCCGTATAATTTCAAGGTAAGGCAGATAGATATACTGTAGTGTTAGCTTTTACGGAAAGTCTTCAATGAAAACATCCCAGTTATGCTTCCTTTTTTTTTACTTCCTTTTTTTCTCCCAGTAACTCAATTAATAATAATAATAATAATAATAATAATAATAATAATAATAATAATAATAATAATAATAATAATAATAATAATAATAATAAAAACAAGAAGACGAAGAAGAAGAAGAAGAAGAAGAAGAAGACGAAGAAGAAGAAGAAGAAGAAGAAGAAGAAGAAGAAATACAAGGACGCTAAACGCGAATTTTCCTAAATCAGATTCAAAGAGCGACGATCTGTAAGCACCATACAAGCTCGCATGTTGCATACATTCCAACAGACACAACAAACAAACAGTCATCACTCAAGCTTATGGTGTAAAGGCAAGGCGCAATGAGAAGACGGAAAGGACACAACATTTTATTTTGACGTTTTAGACAAGACTGCACTTGGGAGTGTTGGACGCTTTCTGCCGGGTGGTCACTAGGGCTTCCTTATGATGTTATTATTTAGCAATATAGGCATTTTATATGTATGTGTTTTGTTGATAATTTATAATGATGTTCGTATTCTATTTTGTTTTTGTAACCGGGGGTTCGAGTAGTTGGGGTAAAGCCTCAGCCGTCCCCTGTGTGGGATGTCTTTATTGTAAAGTGACTGGCCGGTGGAGGGCATTCAATTTTCCCACTAGGGTTGTTTCAGCAGATCTTTTATGCGGATCGGGGGTTGTCCGGTCCTGATTTGGCTCGGAAGAGTCCGCTGGACCTAAAGCAACAATCAATCAATCAGACAAGACTGCATCCAATCCCATTCTTGAAGGGAGGGAGGACACCGGAGCTTTGGCATAGGAAACTAGATCACTATCCACTGTGTGCTACTAGGCCGCCCCACATCAACTCATTCATAACAAATAAATAAAGGTAAAAAAAAAACAAACCCACAAAAAACGACCAACCCAACAACGTGAAATTGAATCAGCTTCAGGCTCCGTAAAAGTCTACTAGCATTACTGGTAGCTTATCTGGCAATGACCAACTGCTAAAGGAAATGCTCTATATAACTTTATAGAGAGATCCAAGAAAAGTTAAGGTTGTCATTTTATCGCCTGTAGTATGAATGGAGTTAAATGACAGCATAGATCTGGGGTATAATCCAATATATATCTGTATATAAAACTGTTTCAGCTTTCAATATATAAAACTTGTCGCTCAATACATTTATTTTTAAAAAAAGAAACCACGCACACACACACAAACACACACACACACGCGCCAACCTTTCTCACCTTATAGCTGTAAAATCACTGAGTGTCCAATATACACCCGACACAGACCACCTCTAGCATCGACGCTCTACTATAATATTAGTAGCGGCCGCAACAACCCGCACATCCATACTATAGCGACACGTACACCCTATTTGGCGCACGGTCCTAATGAGACAAATGACTTAGCTGGAGAGAGGTAATGAGTAATTACTGAATGCCACAAGCATAAGCAGCTAACAGGCAGGCGCCATAAGCGAACCCTTCGTATAATGAGCCCCAATTAGGCGACTATAAGTAAGCATGACTAGTAGCCCGCTAAAGGTGAGACCTTTGGAGTAGGTACAACAGAAAAAAGGCCACAATAATGACAGTAATTATATAATAATAATAAGAAGAAGAAAAATAATAGGAAAAAATACTACAAACTGTTCTGTTGATTTGAGATGATGATGATGATGATGATGATGATGATGATGATGATGATGATGATGATGATGATGATGATGATGAGAAGAAGAAGAAGAAGAAGAAGAAGAAGAAGAAGAAGAAGAAGAAGAAGAAGAAGAAGAAGAAGAAGAAGAAGAAGAAGAAGAAGAAGAAGAAGACAATTGTAAAAAAATTAATAAATAAATAAACTACTATCCTGCTGATTTGGAGATCTTGGGAGTACGACAACAGAAATGAGCATATTAATGATGATAGAATAACGAAAACGAGAATAACTACTACTACTACTACTACAACTACAACTACAACTACAACTACAACTACTACGACTACTACTACTACTACTACTACTACTACTACTACTACTACTACTACTACTACTACTACTACTACTACTATCTTGCTGGTTTGAGATCTTTTGGAGTAAGACAACAGAAAACAATATAATAAGGATCATATTAGCATAATAGGAATAAGGGAATCACGGCCAAAAAAAAAATGAAACGAAGAGCCAAATAACAAAGGAAACTGCGTACAAAAGAGCAAAGGTGTCCCTGTTGATCGTTGGGGAAGAAAAAGCGTTTGGAACCTCTCTTTTCTCTAGGCCAGCTTAATGAAGGCGGTGCCAATCTCCTCTCCCTCGCTGCTTTACATTCTCTGCTTCTAAACACATCTAGGCAAGTCCCCATTCACAGCTAGATGGACTGGGGTGTGACGTGCGCTTTGGTTCACTTTGTGTGCGTGCCGTTTGGTGGTTGCATGCCTTACAAGCACGCTCACCCCATCCAAGCACTGACCCTCCTAGACGTTGCTTAACGTAAAACATCGCTTGCGCTGCACTACGCTGTTTCGCCACCCTACGTGGCCTATAATTAGTCGGCTATGTAGTTAAGCGTGCCTAGTACCCTGTTCAATGTCACCGTAAGGTAAGCGAGCGCTGTGGCCAAGTGGGCTAAGGCGGGACTAACTTGCCTTGTACACAGGCCAGAAACCAATGGCGCCTGACAGGTGTGGGTTCGATCCAGCATCTGGGCGTTATGTTTCTCCGAATATTATTTACTTTCGACTCGGGCAACGTCTCGGGGGTTTTCTCCGGGTACTCCGGTTTGCTCTCCCAGCAAAATTTCAACATTCCAAAAATTTTTTTTTTCAAATTTCAAAATCATAACTAATGTTAGGTAGGTAGGGTTTGGGCGTGCCACAGGCTGCGACTACGCCTTTCCCAGGGGAGGCGACCCAGAATTTCCCGATAAAAAGGGACAATAAAGCATTACAATAAAATAAAAATAAATAAATAAAATTAGAGTACAACAAGGAAGACAGAACAGAACAAGAACAAGGAAAACTACTTGTCCTAATACAATAGAGAGACGAAGTAAGAAATATAGCATAAGTAACACAGCAGGCATAATGAGAATCGCCAAGAAAACAGTCAAAGACCTGCCTTCA
>CM072527.1:42978882-43023882 GCA_036898135.1 Oncomelania hupensis
CTACGACTACCACACACGTTGGTTTACGACATCATAAAGACACCAAACACAGCATTCTTGTAAATTAAACTCATTTCTTATAAAACAGCTAAGGGAACAACTATTATTATCAATTTCTGCTTAGAGGCGCAGTTTGGTTAGGGGCCAGTTTCCTTATGCCAAATGTTGCGGGTTCGAATCCGCAGGAGACGACCTTATGTGACTTAGCTACGAGGGTTTTCTCTGGGTACTTCGGTTTCCTCCCTTCCTTCCTAATAGCATTTGATGCAGTCAATAAAAGAAAAAAAAAGGTAAAAATAAAATCGATTTCCGTTCCGTCTACTAATAGCGATCTCCATGTCTTTACACCACATGTTAAAGTGATAGATATGTGTTAGTTGGGAACACTGAGTGTGTGCATGGTTATACTTAGTATAATGAAAAGCAGTATTCTTTCCTATCCTATCCTATCCCGTAACTCGAAGGTCGTTGGGGCACCACAGATGATCGTTTAACCAGCGTACTCCATCTTTCTCTGCCCTCAGCAACCTTCTTTCTTATCAACCAAATTAACCTCTATAATTTTCAAACGACTCATATAACATTAAAATTCCATTCTTACGCATATCTATGCAAGACCTTATGCAATAGCCAATCTTTCCTGTAAAATTCATGTATCATAATGACATGCAACATACTTTGGGGGAGGGGGAGGGGGAGGGGGAGGGGGTATTTATTGCAGAGTTCTATGCTTTTTGCTATTACTGAAGCTTTATGCAGTAGCTATGCGCTGCGCACACCCGCTCTGTCGAGAAGAAAGTCGTAAATGGCTCCTGTGACGCATCCGCAGAAACAATCAATCAATCAATCAATCAATATTTCATTTATTGTCTGTTCACACATTCAGGTGATATTAGACATTAATTAAGAACAACAACAATATAAATAAAATCACAATTAAGAAACCTTGTAACAAAATGGAATGAAAGGGGAAGAAGGATTTAACACCAAACTATAAAAGTCTACCAATAGGAGTCTGTGCAATAATTTTCACAACTGCTGTTATCTGTGAGTGATGTAATACATCATCTAAAGAATGTCCATATTCAGTCAAATGATGTCCTTGGTTTTCATACATTGCATTTAAAACTGGACATTAAAAAAAAATGTGGTAAACTGATATATTTTTGCCACACATACACTGGATATCTGCCGAATATTTAGTATTCCATGAGTTCATTCTTAACTTGTATATTAATTTTGACAACTGTCGTGAACAGTTCGGTATAGTAACCTTGTTAATGCTAGTATCTTGACATACTGCTTTTTCTAATAAGGAATACATTTCATGACAACACATACTCAAATTGTTAACAGAAATAGAATCTAATGATCTTAGCGCTCCCTCGTTGGCTAACTTGTCACATACTTCATTCCAATGAATTCCACAATGTGCTGGAACCCAACAGAAATCAACAACTATACCTCTAGAAAAAATACAATGGATCATATGTTTAATTTCATATATGAATTCATTTCTTACTTTGGAATTACCCTGTTTCAAAGCATACAAAACCGATTTTGAATCTACACAAATCAGTAAACCAAAGAGCTCTAACGGTAAAGTCATAATGTAGTTGAGAGCCATTACAATAGCATAAAGCTCACTCGTAAATATAGAAAACCCCTTTCCTAGATAATATGAGCGTCTTACATTTAATGCAGGAATGATAAAAGCCGATCCACTATCTAAAGAATCTAATACCGAACCATCTGTAAAAATCTTCAAATGGTTTAAATAATTATTTTCAATATGCTCTTTTACCTCAGTAACTAAGAGATTAGTGTTGTCATCTTTTTTAGTTACACTATAATCAATGTTAAAATTTGCATTTCTGTGCTCCCATGGTGGAATAGGTGATATTAATGGCATAACGGGAATTTCTGTGATATCAATGTTACACTTTTCAAAAAGATCTTTTGTATAGTTCTTAATTGGCTTCAAGTAATTAATATGTTTAGTTCTTTTTGGATAGTCTTCTGCATCTATAAAAATTTCTTCCTGTACGGAATTAGGGACAGATAAACATCTTAATACATATTTTGAAGTAGCTAATTGACGTTGTTGGTTTAATGGTAATATTCCAGCTTCTTGGTATGTTTTAATTGTATTAGCATGAACAACACCTACGACGGAATCCAGAGATCAAGAGTTCATTCTTCCCTTTATGATTCCAATATCATAAAACATGCAACGTTCTTTGGGAGGTGGGTATTTATTCCGTAGTTCTCTGTTGTCTGATATGATATTATTAAAGTTCTCTTTTCTTATCAACATCTAGACCTATCATCGCTTCTCCTCAAACGGTATTGCTTTTCCTACAAGGGAAGACAGAGAACCAAAACCATGGTGAAGCGGAGCTAATGCGAAATGAGCAATATGGGAAAGCTGAGTTTAATAAAGTGAAACTAAATATCTCTTGCAGCCATGTCCTGTTTCGTCACTGCAGTGGATGCACTGAAAGGGTCTCTGTCCAAGAGTCTGAAGCTGATGTTCCGTCCATTGCCTGCAGCGGTGACAAACTATAAGAGTATCTTAATATGAGATGGGATGGGATGAGGTGTTTGGGAGGGGTTGGGGTAGGGGTAATAGTGGGAGTATGTGGGAGAGTGGGAGGGGGATGTATAAAGGGGAAGGTGGTGTGGGAAATGGGGGAAAAAGAGTCTTGTTTTAGAGTGACTGGTTGACTGGATAGTGCAATCCGAGTACATTACATTACATAATTGTTGCTTTAGGTCCAGCGGACTCTTTCGAGCCAAATCAGGACCGGACAACCCCCAATCCGCATAAATGATCTGCTGAAACAACCCTAGTGGGAAAACTGAATGCCCTCCACCAGCCAGTCACTTTACAATAAAGACATCCCACGCAGGGGACGGCTGAGGCTTTACCCCAACTAATCGAACCCCCGTTTACAAAAACAAAATAGAATACAAACATCATTATAAATTATCAACAAAACACATACATATAAAATGCCTACATTGCTAAATAATAACATCATAGGAAGCCCTAGTGACCACCTGGCAGAAAGCGTCCAACATTCCCAAGCTGATCCAACAGACCTCATACACGAACAAGGAGTCTTGTCCCGGAAGAGTTTTCAAGAAAAAAGGTAGATGACTGGTATAGCGAAGAAGAAATAGTATAGCAGATTGATAGAACAGAGCAGGAATGAGAAAGAGCAAATGAGAAAGACAGCGACAGTGGGAATTTAAAGCACTACATTTCCAGAAAGTGGGGATACTATTTATACTGAAACCCCCGGCACCCCAACGGGGGTACTGTTGCCGCAGTGAATCGGTCATGCCTACAAAGTCAAGACAGGTTTTCAAATGGGGCTTTCACTTTTCCCTTTATAGGTTAGAACAATCTACAGTGGCAAGATTGCTCATGACCCCAAGGGGTTGCAATCCGAGTACGGAATTGCTTGATAAACATAAAGGTGAGATTCCAGTGATAGGGAATTATGGAATTTCGTTGCATTTAAAACAGAATGTTGGTGCCGCTTCTTGCACTATATAGGAAAAAAAATTCTTCAATAGAAGAATGCATTATTTTAATAGTAAATGCCTTATAATATATTTTCAAAGTATTCTTGTCGATTCCAGACACGTATTTCTGGGCACAATAACCACCTTTACCTTATAACCGAAAATCGCCAAAATCAAAGAATGTGTAAATTCTATATCCCAAATCAAACTTTTACATACAGTAAGGGTGACCATCGACATTTCCAAGGTGCTGAAGTACACCCCTTTTTCAGTACAACAAACACCACAATCCTATACTTGTAAATAAGAATTGCCATGATCTTACCAAAGTTCTCTTTGTCTAATTCATTCCAGTACATATCACTTCCAAACAGTTAACTAATTTCAAAATCCAATAGGTCAGTTTCCACTAAAGAGGCGACCTTGACGCTGGCTGAGTATCAGAGATCTATCAATCCTACGCTGTGTGTAGGAGTATGCCTTTGGGGTCAACGTCGCTTTCGGGCCAAACCTTTACAACCTTAGTAATACTCTGAAAGCGGCAAAAGGTCTATTCAATTCAATTCCGCTACCAATCTGTTACAGCGTCAATTCACTTACCTGGGATTTTAGATCAGACCACTATCTGGATCTGGATTCACGCCAGTAGTTGTGGGTTTGGTGGGTACGTCACAGGAGCCGAAGACCACTTTCTTCATTTCTCTGTTGTTGTTTTTTTTAAGAACGCTATTTCTTTCTGGCAGTCATCGAAGGCGACCCTTTGAGTAAAGGCGGCGTGCGATAATATCGAAGAGATTTGCTCGTAGTAGGCAGTTAATATTCCATTCGCTATATACCGTATTAATAACAGGGCCATGTGCGGGACAATCTCCGCACTCGTCCGACGCCGCACAGCAGTCATTAGCTAGACCAATATTATATCGCTAAGGCCTTTCCTAGACTGATGTTATTAGCTCCGTCAGTTGCGGCGAGATCGTTTTAGCTCTAGCTGTAGAGGACGTGACATTGGGTAGCTTAATGGTAAAGAGACATGGCATTATGTAGCTGATGACTTCATATATATTATAGGGTCCAGCGGACTGCAAAGAGCCGAGTCAGGATCACAACTTGGTTGAACGAGGACTCGCCCCTGATCCGTATAAAAGATCTGCTGACACAACGCTAATGGTAACACTGAAGGCACTCCACTAGCCGGTCCCTTTACAACACGCAGGGGACGCTGAGACTATATTCTAATTTATCGAACCCCCATTTGTAAAAAACAAAATAGCATATAAACATCATTATAAAATATTAACAAAACACATACATATAAAATACATATATTGCAAAAATGATAATATCATAGAAGGCCCTAGTGATCATTTGGCTGAAAGCGTCCAATATCCCCAAGCTGACTCACCAGACCCCATACAAAAATGAGGAGGTTTTAAAGAGTTTTCAAAAAAAAAGGGTAGGTGACTAACATATTGAAAAAGCGAATACTGTAGACAAAAGAAAATATAAAAGCTAAGGCAGAAATACAAGGATTCGTAGAAAAAAGGAAATTTGAAGGGAGGGAGGGGGGGGGGGGGGGGGTGAGGGGTAATAAAAAGGGTTCCGGAACCTTCAGAACCCTAAAAGGTTCAAGAACCTAGGATCGGGATCTAAGAACCTCGGAAGAAGACAAGAAACGAAAAGTTCGTGAACCTTCCAATGTAGAAAGGCCATTACGCTGATATTTTTCAGCTCCCAAATAGGAAGGAGGCCACACACTGCGTAGCTGAGACTACCCGAGGATTAAGTTCGCCTCTCACTTATTCGGCGAGTCTCAGTTACGCTATGTGTAGCGTCAGTTGTGATATAATATTTATGGATTTATTTGCAATAATAAAACTGCGACAAAAAAAAAAAACACCCACCAACAATCTACATGTCTGTTTTCCCAGAATTATAACAACCTATTTACAAGAGACTGTACTGCCACTCTCGTGCGTCGATGCAGTCTTTTGGGTGTAGGTGGGAGAGTGAATGTAGGTGTAGGTGCGTGTAAGGGAGCGAGAGTGTGTGTGTGCGAGGGAGAGAGAGAGAGGGTGTGTGTGTTTGTATGCGCGCACGCGTTTGTGTGTGTGTGTGCGTATGGGTGTGTGAATAGAGGTGTGTGTGTGGGTGCATGCGAGAGAGAGCGAAAGGGAGAAAGAGAGATCTTAGTTTGTCGCTAAAAGAATACAATAGCATGTCATGCTATCGCTTAACATCATAAGTATAAAACGCGCTATCGCTTACTATTTTATACTGATCTCTCAGATCGCCGATCTTTGAGTTCGACTGAAGAAAAAGCACGTGATAGCCTGCTGTATCATTATAATAAGCACATCACGCATACTATTGCCAACTATTACGAAAAGTGTTACACAGACGTTTATTATTATAACCCAAATTAAATTGTGTTTTTCCCGTTCACAGCATACACATCCAATCGCCCGAGTCGGATGTGTATGCAGTTGGCCAATACCCCCAACAAATGGCGTATCAACGTCTACAGATAAATCATACGCAATCCTAGTCCTGTCCCAACGCTGATGAAAGGCAAACAAGCAGTTAAGAGCTCACAAACAAAGGCCCTAAGAGAGACTTCACGCCTAATAAGCTCAATCTTCTCTCGCTCCATGAAACTGTGCAAGGGCGTGCCCACCCGATCAACGTGGGACGATTGATAAACTAGTTCCTCTATGACAACATGTGCTTATTGGGAAACACGCTCCATTCATATTATACGATGTAAAAAAAAAGAAGACCAATTAACCTTGTGTATACATTCCAACAGCGCATAAAAGACTAACTTAACCTTTTATGCTAGAAAGCCTAGCTAAGATTACTTACGATATTAATTTTCATTTATTATCTATTCACGATGACCTGCAATATTTCATTTATTGTCCATTCAAAATTACCTCCAAGATTTCATTTATTATCTATTCACATAGTCAGGTGATATTAGTTGACTAACTGCCACTTGAAAAGACTACCTATTTCTTGTGTCTTAAAAAATGTCTATTAAAAAAATTTGACATTCGAACAACGCACAAAGACAGATTTAATTTTCCTTACATTCAAATAACGCTTTAAAACAAGTGAACATTTCTTACATTCAAACAACGCATTAAGACAAATTCCCCTTTAATTGCAAAATTCAAACTAAGTAAACGTTTTTGCATAAAAACAACGATTTAATCTTTTCTACATTCAAACTATTAAACCTTGTGTGTTTGTGAGTACGCGCGTGCGCGAGCTAGAGAGAGAGAGAGAGAGAGAGAGAGAGTGTGTGTGTGTGTGTTAAGACTGAGACGCGCACGATAGATTCGATCATTTTTGATTTGCAAAGCATGCAATAACAGAGTATATATTTACCTCTGATTTGATTTTGCGCTGTTGTTAGAAGAAGCTTGGTATAATGTTAATAATTTTGGTCGGTTCATTTTGTTGAGAATTTTCTGGAATTATTTGTTTATTATCGATCGAAGCTTCCAGATGTTGCGAGTAAAAGCTGGGCGAATCATGAAGATTCGTAAACCTCGTGTGACGTAAGTCAGTGCCTAGTTCCGGTGATGATTTTTAATTTGATTGGGTGTTATCGCGTCATGCTGGAATGTTCGAATTTTTTCCTCGACTGCAGAGAGGCTATATAAGTAATGCACTGTGTGCTTGTATGGATGATTGCATGTAGTGATTTTCGGAACGCGATCTTGTATGCGATTGTTGATGTTTTCTGAATTGAATAAAGTTGGAAAACTGTATACGACGACTCCTGGCTTGTTCCTGAATGGACAGGCTGCGTGGATAAACGAATTCGGGTTGCCCATATTCAGGCGTGGGGGGGGCTGAATCAGTTATTGATAAATAACCGTGTAACAGAGAGAGAGAGAGAGAGAGAGAGAGAGAGAGAGAGAGGGAGAGAGAGAGAGAGAGAGAGAGAGAGAGAGAGAATGCGAATGTTTTACTCAGTATAAAGTCTACATCCATTATTGAAGGGGTGTGTACAATGAATTTACAAACAAGATATACATAATGTATATAACAAACACTCAATCAGAGGAAACAAATCTTACGACATTGCTATCTCCCTCATTTTAAACGCTTTGTACAGAAATATACATAACTTTCGAATAGTTTCTGGGCTTGTCGATGACAGCAAAATATTAAAGCTAAATGCTTTTGGGTTTCTAATAAACTTAGCAGCAATAAATTGTTTCCTACAATTTTCAAACCACGGACAGTGTAATACAAAATGCATTTCGTCATCTCTCGATTCTTTACACAAGGGACATAATAACCCGCTATCAGTCACTGCAAACAATACGTCTTCGCCTGAAATAGACCTATTAAACTCAGAATCATCAGCCTCACCTCTTTCATCAGGGTCGATAAACGTATCCCCTTCAAAATCATCTTTTTCAAGCAGTGCTTTGAAGTGTACACACCATTCACCTACAGTAATCTGAGAGAGAGAGAGAGAGAGAGAGAGAGAGACAGAGACAGAGACAGAGACAGAGACAGAGAGATAGCACTGTTTTTATTCTGTGATATTTTTAGTGTAAGACTGTTTATAAACTTTTGTGATTTTCTGTCAAAATGTGTTGGTGTGAATCAAACGTGCTTTATTTTTATGCTTTTTAAAATTGTAATCTGTGTTGGCACCACGATGTAATTTCTCAGTATAAAGACACAAACAGTAACAAAAATTATTAGTGTAAAACAAAAAAAAAGCTCAATTAAAAAAAAGAAGAAAAAAATGCCGTTCCCGACTACAACGACATTAATTAATTCAGCATCTACTTCGCAATAGTGAGTCGTTATCAAGGTGAAAAAATCAACAACAAAAACAAGCACCCGGTGTAACAGGCCGGAATATACCCCTGGCTACTTTATACCATGGGTATAATGTAGCCTAGGCGGGTTTAACCCCATGGGTATAGATCAGCCTAGGCCAGGTCATACCCCTCGCGCCCGGAATATACCCCCACCTAAAGAAATTTCACTCATGGGTTTGCTGTACATGACCGTTTGCGTGACCAACTCTCAGGTAACAGCCTTTTGCTTGCGTGTAAAAAATAAAAATAACAATAAAAAAACCGAGTGAACTCAGCTAACAGCCTTTATCTTGTTTGTAAAAAAAACACACCTAAAAAACCCTAACCCAAACCCTAACCCTATCTATCTATCTATCTATCTATCTATCTATCTATCTATCTATCTATCTATCTATCTATCTATCTATCTATCTATCTATCTATCTATCTATCTATCTATCCATCCATCCATCCATCCATCCATCCATCCATCCATCCATCCATCCATCCATCCATCCATCCATCCATCTATCTATCTACAGTATCTATCTATCTATCTATCTATCTATCTATCTATCTATCTATCTATCTATCTATCTATCTATCTATCTATCTATCTATCTATCTATCTATCTATCTATCTATCTATCTATCTATCTATCCGTCTGTCTGTCTGTCTATCTATCCGTCTGTCTGTCTGTCTGTCTATCTATCTGAGTGCATCAGAACATTAAAACACATAAATTAAAGAGTAACGTGAAGGATAAGGTCTTCCGTAGGTGGGGGGGGGGAGGTTATAATGGGCAGGAGAGGGTTAAACGAGCCTAGGCCAAATAATACCCAGGGGTATAGTCTGGGCTAGGCCAGTTTATACGGGGGCATAGTCTGGGCTAGGCCAGTTTATACCCTGGATGTACTTGAGGCGGGGTATAATCTGGCCTGCTACACCGGTGTAGCAGGCCAGATTATACCCCGCCTCAAGTATACCCAGGGTATAAACTGGCCTAGCCCAGACTATGCCCCCGTATAAACTGGCCTAGCCCAGACTATACCCCTGGGTATTATCTGGCCTAGGCTCGTTTAACCCTCTCCTGCCCATTATAACCCCCCCCCCCACTACGGAAGACCTTATCCTTCACGTTACTCTTTAATTTATGTGTTGTAATTGTTCTGATGCACTCAGATCGATAGATAGACAGATAGATAGATAGATAGATAGATAGATAGATAGATAGATAGATAGATAGATAGATAGATAGATAGATAGATAGATAGATAGATAGATAGATAGATAGATAGATAGATAGATAGATAGATAGATAGATAGATAGATGGATAGATAGATAGATAGATAGATAGATAGATAGATAGATAGATAGATAGATAGATAGATAGATAGATAGATAGATAGATAGATAGATAGATAGATAGATAGATAGGGTTAGGGTTAGGGTTAGTTTTTTTATATTTTTTTTTCTTTTTTTACACGCAAGATAAAGGCTGTTAGCTGAGTTCACTCAGTTTTTTTGTTTTTTTTTTAACACGCAAGCAAAAGGCTGTTACCTGAGAGTTGGTCACGCAAACGGTCATGTACAACAAACCCATGAGTGAAATCTCTTTAGGTGGGGGTATATTCCGGGCGCGAGGGGTATGACCTGGCCTAGGCTGATCTATACCCAGGGGGTTAAACCCGCCTAGGCTACATTATACCCAGGGTATAAAGTAGCCAGGGGTATATTCCGGCCTGTTACACCGGTAACTGGTTTCATTCATAATCATATACTCAGCGTTGTGCAATATGCGTAATAAGGATAAATAACTGGAAAGTCGATTATTAAGGTTCGCAAACTACAATACACTAATGAGAAACAAAGAAAGAGCAAGACCAATTCCACAAATAAATCAGTACCAGGATTATGTGCAATATGTGCAAGATGTGCGAATGGCAGTTTTCCCTAGTCGTAAAATAAGCCATAATACCTTGGAAAGGAAAACATAATTGGCAGACCCATCGCCGTAGCTCAGTGGTAGAGCGTTCGCCTGGCACGCCGAAGGCCCAGGTTCCAATCCCGTGGTGGGCGATATAAAAGTGCCAGGGCATGTTTCATTCACTTCTCCATCATTCCTAGCAGCATGATTACTCTGGAGGTTCAGTGGTGTTGAACTAGCTCCCCTATCCCTACTTCTCTTCTCTGGGATGATTTACCCACGCCATCTTCTAAATCGCTAATTAGGGATGTAGACGCTAAACTTCCATGTTCATTCAATCATTCAATCATAATTGGGTTAATAAATTATAATCGTGATTTTGTTGTCTCCAATAATTAAATAGGGATTGGTTAATAAAAACTCGCAACGCAAAATAAAAACCTCATACGTTAGTAGTATCACACACAAACGAAACAACTACCGGATGTATTAACTTTACTTTGTTTGCATTGTTAAAAGCCGATATTTCTGTGGTGGGGAAAAAAGGATTAATTTTCGATCGTACTAGTGTAATCTCATATAATTACATTTGATGATTGATATTGCCTTAAGCGCGAACAATCCAAAATATACAATATATAATAATATAATAGCGAAAGCAGGAAAACATAATTCATTAACAGAAATGAATAGGTTGAATGACGACAATCGCGGTTTTTGCAACGTAGGAGAAGTCATGACTAAAACTGTGTAAATGCGATTACTCGTTTAATTAATGTTTAATAGGGATTTAGTAATTTGTACTCGTTAAAACAAAGGATTCAAAACAACAACTAAAGCGAATTGCACTGAAATTATGCATAAGTTAGCAATAGCAACAGACAGACCAAAGTGACCAAAACTCTCCGCGATAGCAGCCATCATGTCTCCTGGGCCTTCGGTGTGCTGAGGAATTAGATAGATAGATAGATAGATAGATAGATAGATAGATAGATAGATAGATAGATAGATAGATAGATAGATAGATAGATAGATAGATAGATAGATAGATAGATAGATAGATAGATAGATAGATAGATAGATAGATAGATAGATAGATAGATAGATAGATAGATAGATAGATAGATAGATAGATAGATAGATAGATAGATAGATAGATAGATAGATAGATAGATAGATAGATAGATAGATAGATAGATAGATAGATAGATAGATAGATAGATAGATAGATAGATAGATAGATAGATAGATAGATAGATAGATAGATAGATAGAGTTTTGTGGATTTATTCACGATCGTGTGGAGGAGGGAGGGGGGGAGAGAGAGAGAGAGTGTCACCGCCACGACTCCCCCTGGGCAGACGCCACAAACAAACACCTTACACACGCAGACAACCCAGACAGAATGGCGATTTCCCGCAGACGTGAAGGGATGAAAACACAACAAATAATATACAACTTTCAAGCTATTTATTCATTCATACCACACACTCATACACATACAACATTTACACATGAAACGAAGAAATGGTAATGAAACAATCAATGGGTCAATGGAACGATGCGATGGTTCGTGGGTGATCGGGGGTCGCTAATCGACCAACGTCCTCAAATCGAACGTGCACAGCCAAAGTCCGAGGCACGTGTTCACAAACAGACAGGGGGGTTAAGCGAAGGAGAGGGACAACACAAAACGGGCCCACCTGGCAAAGTGCAGTCCCTGGTAAAGTCTCCTCAAAAGAATCCGCCCCCTTCCGTTGACGTCCAAACGAAGGAGCGTTGCCACCCGTGGTCGCCACTGACGATGATGTTGAAGTGATGATGATGGCGCTGATAACAGGGGACGCGTGGACAATAACAGATGGCGATGCTGATGATGTTTGGTCCACTTGACCAAGTGTCGTCGTCGTTGCTGCCTTACGTTTTCCAGCGACGAACTGGCGGATTGACGAACGTTGAGCTGCGAACTTCGAACTCGATCCTCGTCCTCAAGCCTCGAATTCAGTCCTCAACGACAATCCTTGACGAACCCAACGGTTCGCATGAAATTGCACCCCGTAGCCCTTCTCCTCTGCCCTCCTACGAAAGTACATCCAATTAGGGTAATCCGGTAGTGTGTAGTTCCCGTAGTAGACAATACCTCAATACTACCTACCACACTACCAACAGACTTGCTTTTCTACAACTACACTCCAACCGAGCGTATCACTTTAGAAATTGGCAATCTTTAAACTAGTATTCTTCTCAGAACCAGATACTATTATTCGTTAATATCCGTCCCACCCTAATTCCAGAACACAGCAAAACCACAGAGCACTAGACAAACACCGTCTACACTGTACTGCTGTCAAACACGTTCTCACGATAGTGAGCAAATTCCTAACCTGGCCTAACCGGCGTATGCTGTTTACCACGCTTTCCACGCTCCCGAGACAACAATAATCACGCATACGGCAACACGCAGTACCACCCCCGCCCCTACACTCTTCACACACAGACTACATGGCTTTCTTCACGGGCTGCCCTGTGACACACCCCCCTCCCAAGACGAACCTACGGAGAGTTCAAAACCTAAACTTCCACAGGGTCAGATCTGCTGAAGAAATCCGCTTCAATGTTGTCTCTCCCTTGAATTGGTCGAACTGTGAAGACGTACGCCTGCAGCTGCATAGCCCACCGGGTGAGTCTGGCACTGTTGAGGTGCATCCGTTCTCAGGATGAACTCCTCGTCCAATACTGGTAGCTTTACCACTGGCTCACTTGTCAGCGCTCTCTTCACGTCACCCAAGGCTTTCTGGCAGTCATCCCTCCTGTTGACCTCTCCCTTCTTCCTTACTCGCACGATCGGTGCTCCGTACGGCGACGTACAAGACTTGATCACCCCCGACTCCAGCATCAATTCCATTTCACCCTTGACGACTTCCATCTGTGAGAATGGTAGCGGATGCTGGTGCACGCGAACAGCGCTGTTGTCAGTCAATTCCACTTCGCATTCGTCCACGCTGGTGCGCTGGGGTCGATCTGTCAGCTGACTCGCGTACTGTTGACTCACTCCCCGTAGCTGGCTCCGATGATGTGCATACAGCGACGGGTCTATCTGTACGTCCACACGCCCTTCGCTCGCTCGTAGCGGTGTCAGTGGTACGGTGTCCTGGTAGCTGATGCCTGATGCCCCCTCCGTTTCTGCCTGGTCCAACACCACTGCCACCGTCGCCTCTGGTTCCGCTCTACGTTCTACGTAGCGTTTCAACACGATCGTGTGGTACGGTTTCCTGCTCTTGCCGACTCTCTGCACTGGTACCTTCCTGGCTCTCCCCTTTGGCGTCGTTCGCTGGCACACGTCGCACGACGCACAGTACTTTCTCACATCACGGCACATCCCTGGCCAGTAGTGCTCGGCCCACACGCGATCCAGGGTCCGCTTGGCTCCTAGATGTCCAGCCATAGGTGTGTCGTGTCCCGTGCGTAGTACCTCCGATCGAAGCTTGGCTGGTACCACCAACTGGCTGTGATCCACTTTGTCCTGTCCTGTGTATTCGCGGTACAACAGGTCCCGCTTCCATACAAACGCCACTTGCCCTTTGCCTCGTTGCTCCTTTCCTGCCTTCCGGTCTGCTAGCTGTCGTACTTTCGCAAGCTCGCCGTCTTCCAACTGCAGTTGGCGCATCTCCTTCGGCGTCGCGACGACGCTCTTGCTCGGTCCGACTACCACTGGTTCCGCAGCGTCTGTCTCTCTGGCTGCTTGCGCTCGTGTCTGCACGGCGCAACACTCTGCGGTTCCCTCGACGAACACTGGCAGTGCTGTGTCTGGTTGCCGTTCCGTCCTCGCCCAGTTGCCGATCACCACTGGGTAGATCAGGTCGGGCACCACCACTACCTCCACTCTCCCGGTGTAGAACGGTGACTCAAACTGCACCCACGCTGTCGGCAGTGACTTGGACAACTGTCGAATGGCGAATCCTACGCGCCGCGTGCGTCCCGTGTAGACAAGGTTGGCAACCTCTCCCTTCCGCAGGCAAATCAAGTCGGCCCCCGTGTCCCTCACAGCCGTCAGCAGAACACCTTCCACTACCACTTGGCTCTGGAACCGAGGATCTCCCTCCTTGCCTGCCTCCTTCAAGATGCGCAACGCTGCTCCACTTCGCTCGCTGCGTTTCGGACAATCCCGCTTCAGATGCCCTTTCTGTCCGCAAGTGTAGCACACCCGCTTGTCAGGCGAGTTGGGTCGTGGTCCCGCTGGCTGGCGGCCCTCGCTCTTATCCCTGGGTGTAAAGGGTTGACGTGGTGGGAAACGTAGATTGGTCCCGGCTCTGGCGTCGACGTACTGCTGTGCTAACGTCGCGGCCTCCTCCACCGTTGCTGGGTTGCGCTCGCGCACGAACGTGACCAGTTCTGGCGTCAAACCGTTGACCATCTGCTCCATCAACACCAGGTCCAGTAAGTCCGCATACGTGGCCTTCTTGTTCGTTAGTCCCATCCAGCGTTCCAGGAACAACTCTGACTTCCGCAGATACTGTTTGAAAGTCTCTGGTGGCTCCCTGCGTAGCTGGCGAAACTTCTTGCGATACGTCTCGGCCGTCAGGTTGAAACGTACCAACAACGCTGCCTTCAGGACCTCGTAGTCGGCAGAGTCGTCCTCGTTCAAGCCAACGTAAACTTCCCTCGCCTTCCCCTTCAACAGGGTCCCCAAGCGAATAGCCCACGTGTCCTTGTTCCAGTCTTGAGCCTTGGCAAAACGCTCGAACTGACACAAGTAGGTCTCTAGGTCGTCCTTATCCTCGAAGAAAGGCAACCTAAGCTTGACCGTCTCGAACTCGGGTTGACGATTCCTGCGGTTCCCGGCGCCTTGCGACGTCAGCTGCGCCATCGCTAGCTCGTGTGCCATCTCTCTCTCCCTCTCTCTCTCTCTTCGGTCTGCATCTTCCCGGCTCGCCCTGGTCGCTTGGTCTATCGCGTAGTCCAACGCTGCCTGACCCTTTAGCCCTTCGCGCTTAGCGAGCCTCAAGATCCTTTCCATCGGCGTCTCGTCCGCGAACGGTCCTGTCCTCGGCGTCGGTGCCGCCTCGATCTTGTAGACTGAACGGTAGGGGTTGGTCTCGAACCTCTTCAGCCTCGTTGCGTCGCTCGGACGATCCTGGCCTCCATAGTAGTCGGTGCCTGCTGACATCCCGCCAGTCGCGCCAAATCCCGTCACAAAAGGGTCACTCACTGTGTCTCTGGCTTCAAACGTCGTCGACTCGTCGTCTGCTGACCCACGACGCGATGACCTGACCGGCGATCTCCGTTGCTCGATCGCAGAAGGTAGATCGGTGACTCCTGCATCCGCTGCTGACGTCGTCGCCCGCTCGTCCATCGTGACGCCCACGCGAGAACGCGTACGAGCCGCGATCGGTGACACTCCTTCCGCCTCCTCGATCGATGCCATCCTGCTTAAAGAAAGCAACAACAACCAACAACAACAACAAGTCAAAAACCCTACGTACCCTAACCTAGCCTAGCCCCAGATACTAACTTACCTACCTAAGAAGCTATCTTCCTTACCTATCACCCACCTCCTCCCACTCAAACAGTGGAAACTGGCCTGCAAGGTAGCGAACCGGTGGGAGAGTGCAATGGCCCCTTCCCTCACGTGTGGTCGAACCCAGGCCGGCTGTGAGCCTCCGCTAAACAGCGACCTGACCCCCTCCAACCACCCGCTGGGGTGCACACTCTCACCGAGTCACGCCTCACACACTCGGACACCACAAGACAATTACAAGACAACTTCACGTCTGGGCACACTCACACCTACCCTGCATCTCCACCATATGTCACCGCCACGACTCCCCCTGGGCAGACGCCACAAACAAACACCTTACACACGCAGACAACCCAGACAGAATGGCGATTTCCCGCAGACGTGAAGGGATGAAAACACAACAAATAATATACAACTTTCAAGCTATTTATTCATTCATACCACACACTCATACACATACAACATTTACACATGAAACGAAGAAATGGTAATGAAACAATCAATGGGTCAAATGGAACGATGCGATGGTTCGTGGGTGATCGGGGGTCGCTAATCGACCCACGTCCTCAAATCGAACGTGCACAGCCAAAGTCCGAGGCACGTGTTCACAAACAGACAGGGGGGTTAAGCGAAGGAGAGGGACAACACAAAACGGGCCCACCTGGCAAAGTGCAGTCCCTGGTAAAGTCTCCTCAAAAGAATCCGCCCCCTTCCGTTGACGTCCAAACGAAGGAGCGTTGCCACCCGTGGTCGCCACTGACGATGATGTTGAAGTGATGATGATGGCGCTGATAACAGGGGACGCGTGGACAATAACAGATGGCGATGCTGATGATGTTTGGTCCACTTGACCAAGTGTCGTCGTCGTTGCTGCCTTACGTTTTCCAGCGACGAACTGGCGGATTGACGAACGTTGAGCTGCGAACTTCGAACTCGATCCTCGTCCTCAAGCCTCGAATTCAGTCCTCAACGACAATCCTTGACGAACCCAACGGTTCGCATGAAATTGCACCCTGTAGCCCTTCTCCTCTGCCCTCCTACGAAAGTACATCCAATTAGGGTAATCCGGTAGTGTGTAGTTCCCGTAGTAGACAATACCTCAATACTACCTACCACACTACCAACAGACTTGCTTTTCTACAACTACACTCCAACCGAGCGTATCACTTTAGAAATTGGCAATCTTTAAACTAGTATTCTTCTCAGAACCAGATACTATTATTCGTTAATATCCGTCCCACCCTAATTCCAGAACACAGCAAAACCACAGAGCACTAGACAAACACCGTCTACACTGTACTGCTGTCAAACACGTTCTCACGATAGTGAGCAAATTCCTAACCTGGCCTAACCGGCGTATGCTGTTTACCACGCTTTCCACGCTCCCGAGACAACAATAATCACGCATACGGCAACACGCAGTACCACCCCCGCCCCTACACTCTTCACACACAGACTACATGGCTTTCTTCACGGGCTGCCCTGTGACAGAGAGAAAGAGAGAGAGAGAGAGAGTATTGTGGATTTTTCACGATCGTGATCTTAAAGTTAGTGATAATTAACATAACAGCCTGATCGAAATAGAACTACCCACACGACGCAGGGAAAAAAATAATGATGAGGAAAAAAAAACCACTCACATATTCGAATGCCTTCATCGGTTTCATTCATGATCGTGATCTTGTAACTACTGCTAATTAGGACAAAGAAGAAGTGATTAAAAATGCTCACTAACGCGAAATAGAAACACAAGGCACTAATAAAACAAAAGAAAAAAAAGGGAGGGGGGGGGATGTGAGGGCGAGATTCAATACCACTAATGAATGAAAATAACAAAAATTATACATCTCTTCCACGGCGTCGCAAATAATTGACTACTCTGAGCTAGAAAACAATTTTTTTTCCATACCAATGAAACTTCACTTCGAAGTATTAGTATAGTGTAGTAGTGATGGCATCGTAGGCTATCAGCTTTTTGCCCTCTAAATAAACGTGCATTTCTGAGCACTTGTTTCACTTGCAGGCATTCAGGCGTCAGTTATCTATTTGCAGGCTTTCAGACATCAATTGTTCTAACAGTGGTGGTAACAAAATCAACACGTTAGTAAAGATGATGATGATGATGATGATGACGATGACGACGACGATGACGATGATGATGATGATGTCGATGATGATAATAAGAAGAAGAAGAAGAAGAAGAAGAAGAAGAAGAAGAAGAAGAAGAAGAAGAAGAAGAATTTATAGCGTTTACGCATTTCTTAAGATCGAGCCGCAGTGATCTCCCCTGTCTCGATAAGCTTACTTTCACGCTTGTCGTCATCATCCTATTTCTCATAGTCATCCTCATCAACAACAACAACATCGTCATCGTCATCATCATCATCGTCGTCGTTGTCATTCTTCTCCTAATCATTATCAGTATAAGTCATCGTCCACGGTTACTTCAAGAGGAAAAAAAAATATGAAAAATAAAAAAAACTTGGAAGAACGACTAGGTCACACTGCGTAGCTGAGACTTATCGAGGCTTACTCTTCCCATTGGCTTCTTCTCCACCAGTAGTGTACCGGAGGGAGTGAACAGTAAGCGTCGGCGAGACTCAGTTGGTTTAAACAATGGTTTATTCAGTTAAATTTTCTGATCTGACAAATACATAAATACAGTAACAGGAATACACAAAAGGCAAAGCTTAAGTGAGTGCATACCTGGATAAGTTACAATAATCTGTGTCAGTTTAGGCGGAATAATTACATAACTGAGATACAAATACATTGCCATCAACACAAGAACAATAACAATGATAAGGAAAGCATAATCATAAACAACATACAAATGAATTACAAAAGATATACACAAATATATTAACAAATAAAAACATAAACTATTAGAAAAAGATAATGAAATAATAGCGAGACTCAGTTATGCAGTGTGCGATTAAGGTGTATGTGTGGGTGGAGTGTGTCTGGCAAAATAGTTAATTGTCTTCATTGAAGATTTTGTAACTGTGCAATCTGTATGTAATACGCATGAAGTTAATCTGGAAGTTGCAAAATATAATATACCATTGTTGTTGACCAAATCCTACAGGAGGGAAAGGAAAGAAAGAAAAAAAAAGAAAGAAAGAATGAAACAAACAAACAAAAATAAACAAAGAACAGGAAGGATAAACGAAAAAAAAAAGAAACAAATAAGAGAAAGAAAGAAAGAAAGTAAGTAAGAAAAGAACGGGGAGGTTAACAGAAGAAAGGAAATATGAACAAAAATTAAGAGAAAGAACGAAAGAAAGAATGAAGAAGAACAAGAAGAACAAGAACAAGTAAGAAAGAAAGAAAGAAAGAAAGAAAGAAAGAAAGAAAGAAAGAAAGAAAGAAAGAAAGAAAGAAAATAACATTTAAAAACAAATGAAAGAAGGTAACTAATAAACGACAACAATAAAGAAAAAAGCGAAAGACAAAAAATTTTTACATTAGTTTGTTTTTTTAAAGGACAAAGAAATGAAACAAGCAAACGAAATTAAGTGGAAAAAGTAAAGAAAGAAAGAACAAACTAATGTCTGGAAAGGCCGTCATTAACGCTGGAAATGACTAGAAACAAATGCCTATACATATAACTATACTGACACATCATGATCTGTACTCCGCTATCACTACAACTAAACATCGACAGGAGATGAGTAGGAGTGGCGTGGAGATGGAATGGAATGAGAAGAAAAAGACAAAATGTCAATAATGTAATTTGCTGGAGAAGAAAGAAATTAAAAAAATATTAAACTATGGATACAGCCATACAGCGAGACTCGGATGAGCATCTTCCACAGGCAACTGTGGTCCTGATTTGGCTCTGAAGAATCCGCTGGACCTAAAGCAATAACCATGTAATGTAACAGGCAACCGTATGCCCCCTGCTTACTTGTATTATATCGTTACTCAGATATATTTAGACTCTCTCTCTCTCTCTCTCTCTCTCTCTCTCTCTCTCTCTCTCTCTCTCTCTCTCTCTCTCTCTCTCTCTCTCTCTCTCTCTCTCTCTCTCTCTCTCTCTCTCTCTCTCTCTGAGAATGGTGGGTGGTTTGGTGGTTGTTGTTGGGTTAGTTAAAGTGGCTGGGGTTGATAGTAGTAGGTGTGCGAGGGGGCATGTAGAAGGGGTGGGTGGTGTGGGGTGAAGGGAGAACATTGAATTAATTTCAATGACGACTATCAGCCTACCAAAGCGCCATACTTATGCCGATAATTACCATTCATAACAATAGCTACAGCCTTAAACAGCATTCCGTTCGTGTTTCATTCTGATGACGCACAGATTACATTTGTATAATATCTGTTACTCTGCTAGACTCTGAGTATAACCACCGGTCATAATAATATTAACAATAAAAACAATAAGAGCAACAATACCAACAACAAACAATGGATGCTAGGCGCGTTTCTCCATATTGCCAGTCTGGCTCAAAGAGCGGCGATCTGTGCCAACATAAACGCTCCCATTGTCTCTTAACAGTAACACTATTTACTCGAATTTGTAACCAATGATTATGTAACTAAATACCACCACCATTCACTTTTTAAAATTCATCCAGCGCCTTGAGCAGCTCTTGAGCTGGAGAAGCGCTATACATAAACGATCAAATAAATAAAGAAATATTTTTTTAAAACAATAACTCGCTTCCTATTAAGGCACGTGTTCGCAGCAACTGTTTGAGTATTGATTACTATTGATCCTTTCCTACTGATTACTAATATATAGTAATTACAGTATTATTTTAGTAACAGTAGCAATAGTAGTAGTAGTAATAGAAAGTTGGGAACGAAACAGGCCGCGAAACCTTTCTAAACACCCTTTCTCTTTCAAACTTTACATTGGGTCTATAAGCATTCAATTTACCTAGCAGATTATTCATCAAGATAATAAATTATTTTTTTCTCTGAATTTTGTTACCGAGTCCAACTGTTTTTTTTTTTTTTTTTTTTTTTTAAATCCTTTTTGTTATACTTGGTGGTAGAACATTCCAATGTTAAAGAAGAAACTGTTAGTGAAGAACAATTTTCTCAAATTAGTGCTACAGTACAGTTTAAAAATCGTATACCTTCTATATTCCTGGTTTTATCAAAGCGGGGGGTTAAGAATAACCCAGACCAATCAAGCCAGTTCATCCAGTTTTAATAAACATTGTATACGCCTGATTAAAAGATCATCTCTTACTCTTCGACCATAAAGAGAATAAATGTAGGTAAAGGTACTTCGGTCTTTGAGAATATGACATAGAAAGATAGTCTGTCAATATCTTTGTTGCACGCCTTGGTACTTTTCATATAATTATTGACCTGTCCTTTGAGCATAGGACACCAACTAATATTAACGTATTCTAAATGCGGGCGTACCAATGCCTTATATTACTATTAAATGTTTAATCTGCAGCTGCTTTGGGTATCAACAATTATTTTCAATAGGAACTAGATTTGACTGAATTTAAATCCGCAAAGGCGTGAGTATAGTCACCGCTCATTATTATTTTTTGGGGTTTCAGCTCAATTAATATTTATCAAATATAAACTCACAGGTATAGGTAACAAACTTATTTTATTGCATTTTTTTTAATTGCATGTTACAATACAATACAACAGTTACTTGAAAATAATCCCTTGGCATTCTTTTAAGTTTGAGTTCAATTAATATTTATCAACTTTACACACGTTTTATACCGCATAGAGGCAGCAAAATTATTGTATTGAATTTTCAATCTCCCAACAACTTGAGTCTAATCATAATTTATTACTTGCCTGTTTTGAGTTAATGAATTTTTTGTCGTGTTTAAACACGATTTAGAGCCGATACGGGAAAAATTAGTTTATTGAAGAATAATTATGCAATTACTTGAGAAGAATTATGATTTTCTTACTTTATGGTTTGAGTATTGAATTTGTATCAATTTTAAACGTTTTATAACAGGAACAGGTAGCAAAATTATTTTTTTTTATTGAATTTCTAATCTCAACTACGAGTACAACAATCATTCATTACTCTTTGTTTGGAGTTTATTAATTTGTATTAACTTGAATTAAACACGCGTAAGAACAGGAACAGGTAAATAAATTGTGTTATTGGATGTTTGTATCCGAACACTTAAGTTTACCGTCGACACACCCACCATTGGCGATATGACAGACTGGAGATCACCATCCCAGGAAAGGGAGAGTAAGGACCTAACTACACACTGGGCCCCAAGGGCATTCAAACTGCTGAGACGTACAGTGATATTTGCCACTTTTATCTAGCACAGCAAGGATTTGAACCTGGATCATCGGTGTGCCACGCGAATGCTATACCACTGAGCTACGACGGCAGCTCTATTAATCACCATTCACTGCCTTTCATTTGGAGCTCAATTAGAGGATCGGCTTTTAAATATCTATTTCAATTCAAAGGTACCGGTATTTTACCAGCCTTGTGGTCTTAAGGACAGCGCGTTTTTATTAAGGTCGTATTAATGGATACTATAAAGTCAATTATGTTCATACACTAAGCCTACAACTCACTCAACGGAAACCATTCACGATTTTTCGGCCGTACTAAAATCCTTCTATGAACTCTACACGTCTCTTAAAGTGGCTATACTAATAAAAAAAAGATAAAAGTAACCAACATAGGTATATTATTATGTCCCTGTACACTTACTAATATTAAATAACATAACGCTATAGTAAAAGTGAAACTCCCAAATACGTAAAACCCGGAATAATAAATCCGGAAATAGGTTTTACGTATTTGGGGGTTTCAATTTATGAATTAAAATTCGTCCATGACCTTTAAACTAGGCACTAAAAGTTGTTATAAGTGCTTTGACGTAAACACAGTTAATTACAATTTGAAATTCCTTTCATACGCTGCTTTTTTTAAAAATCCACTTTAATTAAATATGTTGTGTTTGTTTGTTTTGTAGATTATAGTCACACGACACTTTGGCATATAGGTGACTACTGGACCGATTTATACTGACACCAGCGGGCCAGTTGTTGGTAAAGGGGAAAATAATATGATCACACGTTGACCAATCCGGGATTCGAACCAGCGACCTTTCGGTTACTAGCAAGACGCTCTTACCAACTGAGCTACCCGGCCCCATTTAATTAAATATATGCGGTACAGCCACTTTATAATCGCTGGTTTTTGTTCGCTTTAAATATGTGCAGAACAGCCATTTTATAATCGCTGGCTTTTTGTTCACTGTAATTATATGCCGTACAGCCATTTTTAAATACATAATCATACTGCTATAAAATCAATATTGCATTGTACTTTAACAAGAACTTGCCAGTCATCACACTAAAGCTTTAGCTAAGCTCTTTGATAGACTTTCAAGTATGTGGAAATTACGCTCACTTTACCCAATTATTAGCGATGGATTATGATTACCCCTCTCGTAAGTACTGGAAAGCAGTCCAGTCACCGTTGATTCCTCTGAAGTTTTATAAAGTCATTGTACGGCATATAGAACAATTGGTGTTTAAAGGTCACCAGATAGAGATTCCAACCTTTAATAAGGTGTTTTTAGCCTCGTAGTGTATATCTACTACGATGAGAATCCAATGTATAAATACATGTAAACGAATATGTATAAATTCAGCTAAACGAATGTATAAATACAAGTAAACGATTATATAAAGACAACTAAGCGATTGTATATATACAACTAAACGATTGTATAAAGACAACTAAACGAAAGTAATTTGGACAAAACGAGACGAAAACAATACGAAAAAGCACCCCTTAATACGGCAAAGCATTCACATCCACACACACACATACACACCCACACACGCACGCACACACCCACACACACACCAACAACAGAACACTATAACATACTTGTTTTTGCTCTCTTCTTTCTATTGAAAAAAAATAAACAAAAACACCGTCATTTCCTTTTTCAGAGTCGTGTTCGGGAGAATTCTACTTGGTCTCAGACTGCATAGCTGAGCCTTGGCGAGGAAGGTAATTGTCGAAGACGACAGATAGACGTTAAAGGGAGAAGAAGGAGAAGAAGATTATGTTAGCCCCTCGGTACTCGGGGAGTCCAGCTACGCTGTGTGATATTTTAATAGAAGTGAGAGAGGCGTTTAGGACCTCCCTTTTTTCCCCATCGTCCTCTCTCTTCCCTTCTCTCTCTCAACCCTGTAAAGTTGATCAATAGTTTCAATCACAACTCACAGTGGGCAGGATTATAAAATACGACCCATTGAATACACTAATTCACATCACATATGCATCACAACTCAATTACCTTAACCCCCATTCTTAGCATTTGTGTGATAACCGGCAATGAACTCTGAACAGAAGAAGAAAACAAAATCGATGAATACTACTACTACTAATAATAATACAGGATGCTATGTACGCGCCTTTTTCCAAACCAATCAGGCTCAAAGCGCGGCGATCTGTACCAACTAACACGCTCACCTGTCTCATCCACCCTCACAACAAATACACATCCATCACTCAAACAAGTGGTGTAAAGGCAGGGAGATCGCTATTGGAAGACGGAACGAAAATAGAATTTGTTACTAATTTGAAAATTGTGTATATTGACTGCATCCTGTACCATTATTGAAGGGAGGGAGGAAACCTTCGGTGACCTCAGCAGTCTCGTACCTGAGTCACATACGTTCGCCCCTTGCGGGAATCGAACCCGCGACCTTCGGGCATAGGAAACCGGCGACTTATCCACTGCGCCACGAGGTCACCCAAAAAAGGAGAATGGATGCAGTGAATATTACTGTTGAGAGACGAGTCCAGTGGGTTGGGTGTTGAATGTGTGGATTGGGAGCGGGGTAAGGCGTGTGCGTGTGTGTGTGTGTGTGTGTGTATGCGCATGCGCGCGTGTATGTAACAATAAAGAGAGAGAGAGAGAGAGAGAGAGAGAGAGAGAGAGAGAGAGAGAGAGAGAGAGAGAGAGAGAGAGAGAGAGAAGTCGGCTGCAAATTTACCAGGGAAACGAAAAATAAAGGAACAAAGAATGAATGAATAATGAATGAGCGAAAAACTAATGAACAGTAACAGCGAAATGAAACAGCCAATCCAATAAACAAATGAAACCTATAAGAAATATAATAAATGGATGAGTGAGTAGAATACATTTATAAACCAGTAAGTAAATAAATAAATAAATAGGCACACATGTGCTAACAAGCCTACCCTGCTAACTAGGTGATTTTGTCATTTTAGGAGTCCTCAACTCATTAGTGACGGCGAACGTGTGTGCAGCGTCGGCTCTTTTAACTCATTAAGGGCCGTCTCATGATGGAGCAAATGGCGTAACATGTGTTGTGCTCTATTACGGATCGCAAATTAACTCTCTCACCCCGCGCCACACTCCACAAGCAATCGCCCGCTTCCTAATTAACTAGCAGACAATAATTAATGAGCGCTCCTCGTGTGCTGCGTGCCAGAGGGTGAGGGTGGGGTGGGGGTGTTGAGGAAAGGCGAAGAAAGGGAGGGAGGGAGAGAAAGATAAGTCAAAATCGAAACCTTTTAATAGGTTTTAATAGGATATCCTATGGACCTGTCTTACATTTAAGTCCTTAATAAACAATTCAGAACAAACAAAATAAATGAACACAACAAACTAACATTATACCTTAACTATGCAAAGAAATAACTAAGAATTTTAATGCGCCGAAATATACGTACTCCAGATTTCTCTCGCACTCCCCCCTCCTCTCCCAACCTCCTACCTTCGATAAAGGCAGGCTGAAAAAAAATATAGAGAGAGAGAGTGAGAGAGAGTGAGATGGAAGCGAGAGAGAGAGGGTGGAGAGAGAGAGAGATGGAGAGAGAGAAAGAGAAAAGGGAAGAGGGAAGACGGAGCAGGAGATAATTATGGACCAAACTTTTAGTTCTCTCTCTCGCAGCGTAGACGACGAAACGAGTTACTAACTATCCTATCCTATCCTATCCAATCCTATCCTATCCCGTAACTCGGAGGTCGTAGGGGCACCACAGATGATCGTTTAACCAGCATATTCCATCTTTCCCTGTCCTCAGCAACCCTGATTGTTTCGCTCAGTGTCAAACCAGTCCATTCTCGAATGTTGTCCTCCCACCTCTTTTTCGGTCTCCCTCTTCTTCTACCTCCTTGCACTGTGCCTTGCTGGATGGTCTTTGCAAGACCTGATGATCTGGTGACGTGGCCATACCATCGGAGTTTCCGTTTTTTCACCACTGTGAGCAGGTCATCGTGTTGTCTAATGGCTTGTGTGATGGTCTTTCGGACGTCGTCGGATCATTGGTGATGTGCTGGGTATAGGAAATGCCCAGAAGTCTTCTGTAGCACCTCGTCTCCAGGCTTTGTATTCTTCGTTGTAGATCTCTAATAAATATTCCCTTCCAAATATATATATATATATATATATATATATATATATATATATATATATATATATATATATATATATATATATATATATATATATATATATATATATATATGGGACAACCTCTACTTATTTCCTAATGAAATGTATTAGGACAGATATCTACCTTTCGGACTCCTTTTATGTATAGCGTCAGTAGTACTTTACATGTAAACTCAAAAACTCAACGAGACCACGAATCCCTGCTTGAATAACATGCAGGGAATAGATCAACCACCTCAGTATTCTGAAAACTCAAACGGACATTACTGACCCAGGCCATCAATCACTGCTTCTGTTATGCTCTGAAGTCTCGCATCACTACACAACGTGCTTGCTATGAAGTCACTGTCTTTACCGTGCATGCTGTTTAGGAACTAATCGAGTCATTCTTTTCTACTCACATAATTGTCTCATTGAGACCAATCTCTGCATCTACTCAATTAGTGGGGTCCTGATTCGACATTTGCAGTCCTCTGGACCCTTAAAGCAATGAATAACTAAGATTGCCGTCTTACTTTACGGTGCTTGCTATTGTGAAGTGTAGGGATTAGGACGGTTAGTAGTTAAAAACAACAACAACAACAACAGAATTCACATTATTGAGATCAATTTATACTTCTACTCTGAGGTCTCTCATCACTCTTCAGGGCTCGCTATGATGTGTAGGGATTAATAGCGTGAGTATTTGTTTCTACTCACAGAAAATTAGTATTGCGACCAGTCTCTGCTTCTATTCTGAACCTCTTTCTGCAATCTCTTCTACTCTGAATCTCTGACTCTATTTACAGTGAGTTAATGCTATATAAATCATAGGGATCAATCGTGTCAGTGGGGCCGGGTAGCTCAGTTGGTAGAGCGTCTTACTAGTAACCGAAAGGTACCTGGTTCGAATCCCGGATTGGCCAATGTGTGACCATATTATTTTCCCCTTACCTTCAACTGGTTCGCTGGTGTCAGAATAATGTGACCAGTAGTCGCCTATACGCTTCGGTGTCGTGTGACTATAATCTACAGTTACGTGTCAGTATTTTTGTCTTATCACAGTGACAAATATTATTGCGACCAATCTCTGCTTCTACACACTCTCTCTCTCTCTTTGAATGTGTGTGTGTGTTTTATGAAGTCAAGTGTAGGAAGACCAATCGAGGCAGTATTTCTTTTACGTACATAATAATAAATAGTACTGAGAGCAATCACTGCTTCTACGGTGAATCTCTCTACAGACAATATACTGTGAACGCATGCTGTAAAGTGTAGGGATCAATAGACTATTTGTTTAGTCACAGAAAAAAAATATTGGAAGAAAAGTGTGAAAGAAGAAAAATTGGTGTTTAAATGTCATCCGTTAGATCCCAGCCTTTAGTAATTTTTTTTGGGGGGCGGTGGGGGTAAGGAGGAGAGGGGGAGGGATGCAGAGCAACTGTTAGCATAAAGCTGAAAATTTTCCGCACATCGCCACTCTCTTACTAGTGTGCAACAATA
Organism: Oncomelania hupensis; assembly: GCA_036898135.1. Classification (NCBI taxonomy): domain Eukaryota; kingdom Metazoa; phylum Mollusca; class Gastropoda; order Littorinimorpha; family Pomatiopsidae; genus Oncomelania; species Oncomelania hupensis. The sequence continues at coordinate 43,006,584 of CM072527.1, forward strand.
GTATTGTGACCAATCTCTGCTTCTACGCTCTAAAACCCTCTTTACCAATCGCGTGGTTCATGATCCAAATCTGCTTACAGCGCCATTAGCGAGCACAAAGTTGAATTAATTGCCCTCGCATGCGGTGCCGATACCTCTAATTACGGCAGACCTTCGCTTCATTACCGAAGCCATTGTGGCCACGTCTATGACAACAGGCTCTATAATTAGGAAATAGACCCCACGCGCCAGAATGCCATAATTAGGAAACCCTGTTACCATCAGCAAGAAATGGTGTGTTAGGAAACATTACAAACGATTGACGGCTGGCAAGCAAAATAATAATAATAATAATAATAATAATAATAATAATAATAATAATAATAATAATAATAATAATAATAATAATAATAATAATAATAATAATAATAATAATAATAATAAACCCACACCATCACTACCATCACCATCAGAATCATCATCAATATCATCAAAATTATATTAATAATCATATTAAAGTTTGGGATCTATCGGGTGACATTTAAACACCATCTGTTCCCCGTTCACACTTTATTTTTGTAATAATAATAATAATAATAATAATAATAATAATAATAATAATAATAATAATAATAATAATAATAATAATAATGCATTGATTTATATAGCGCCACACAAAACACAAAAAGAGACTGTTTTTGTTTGGTATTTATACGAAAAAATATGATAAGGAAGCTAAAAGAATCAGAATGATTCGCGATAAAATACTTGGTACGAAAAGGAAATAATAATAATACAGTATATATATGAGAAAACATTGAAACAATTCACACTGGGAATACAACCACGAGAACAAAGCAACAAGAAAGGCAATGAATGAATGAGGAAAAGCAGAAAACTAAAAAATAAGAGCAACAATGTATATTACACAAACGCATCAAGCAACAACTGTAAAAGAAAACTAATGGTACAGGATGCAGTCAATATAAAAATTTCAAAAATAAAAATTCGATTTTCTTCCGTCTTCTAATAGCGATCTCCCTGCTTTTACACCACCTGTTTGAGTGATGTATGTGTATTTTGTGTGTGTGAGGGTAAATGAGACAGGTGAGCGTGTATGTTGGTATAGATCGCCGCTCTTTGAGCCTTGGGGAAAGGCGCGTACATAGCATTCTGTATTATTATTATTATTATTATTATTATTATTATTATTATTATTATTATTATTATTATTATTAAGAGCAACAATGTATATTACACAAACGCATCAAGCAACAACTGTAAAAGAAAACTAAGAACAACAATGTATATTACACAAACGCATCAAGCAACAACTGTAAAAGAAAACTAAGAACAACAATGTATATTACGCAAACGCATCAGGCGACAACTGTAAAAGAAAACTAAGAACAACAATGTATATTACACAAACGCATCAAGCAACAACTGTAAAAGAAAACTAAGAACAACAATGTATATTACACAAGCATCAAGCAACAACTGTAAAAGAAAACTAAGAACAACAATGTATATTACGCAAACGCATCAGGCGACAACTGTAAAAGAAAACTAAGAACAACAATGTATATTACACAAACGCATCAAGCAACAACTGTAAAAGAAAACTAAGAACAACAATGTATATTACACAAACGCATCAAGCAACAACTGTAAAAGAAAACTAAGAACAACAATGTATATTACGCAAACGCATCAGGCGACAACTGTAAAAGAAAACTAAGAGCAACAATGAATATTACACAAACGCATCAAGCAACTGCAAAAGAAAACTAAGAGCAACAATGTATATTACACAAATGCATCAAGCAACAACTGTAAAAGAAAACTAAGAGCAACAATGAATATTACACAAACGCATCAAGCAACTGTAAAAGAAAACTAAGAGCAACAATGTATATTACCACAAGTATATCAACTAACAAGTTAGTATCTCGTATTGCCCCTAGTCGACGTGCGGTGGTCCCGTTTAGCCACAAGCTGAAACGGGATATCCCAAACCTAAAAATAGAATAGAGAATTCTGGGAAATCTGTTCTCGCGAAGATGTGCTCGCTGAAATGAAACGAAAGTTGGGAGAGGAACTGCATATTTCTGGTAGTGAACAAAGGCAGAAACTTGTCAGCAGTATTATCAGCGATGGAGTTATAATGGACGAAGTGCTCCATACCTATGAGGTTGCCTTTGCTCGAGCAAAGAAACTAAAGAAGGATTTAGCCGACGTTATTTCAGAAAAGGATTTCTCTACCCATAATTCCCCTGGGTTTTGAAGTTTCTAAAAAGTTATTTCAGGCCGATGACGCTCTATGGAGCTCAAAGCATGTAAAGGGAAGCAATCGGTTGTACGCGCACGTCGATAGAGACATAGAAGAGAGATACTAACCTGTTAGTTGATATACTTGTGATATTACACAAACGCATCAAGCAACAACTGTAACAGAAAACTAAGCACATAATTGCAGAAACTGTACACAACTCACACTGCCTAGCTGAGACCGGACGAAGCTCACGATCGCCTCTCGGCTAGTACAAGTCTGGTCTCGGACTTGGCGAGTCTCTGCTACGCAAAGTGCTCAGACCTCAGATTTTGTTTCACTTTAACTCACAGAAAAATTGTGAGATTTGTGAGATTGAGAATGATTGTGAGACCTTTACTCTTTAGCCTGTCCACGAGTGAAGTTACCCGGTAATAGTCGTCAAACCAGAAACACTTTTATTTTGTAGCCAATTAATGGAACGCTGTTCAAACATATTTTATATGAATGTCCTGATTTGGTTCCGTTATAATAAACAAAAGAATATCGATGTAAATATTCGAGAACCCACTGACATTTTGTTTACATGTCTGCAATTGGTAAACTGTTTGTAGTAATGTTGCTTTTAATGTTTATAGTTCAACTTTAAATTGGTATATTTGTGTGAATGTTTGTGTGTCCATGTGTGAGGTTGGCTGCGTGGTCTAAAATCAAACGTATGTGAACAGACGTTAAAATAAATGATTGAATTGATACTACACTTGACTGAACACTACGAACAGGGCAATCAAATGAAAAAATCATTGCTCCCCTCCCATTACCCCAAGTTACCCCCTCCCCCCTCCAAACAAAAAGAATTAATTATTAGAAACGCAATACGAACCCCAAAACACACAAGAACACGTGGACACTAGACACAAACAGTCTAAATGGTATGCTGCATATAATATAATTAGGGATTAAACTAAACAACAAACAGTAGAAAATAAGACACACATACACAAACAGAGAGAGAGAGAGAGAGAGAGAGAGAGAGAGAGAGAGAGAGAGAGAGAGAGAGAGAGAGAGGGCGAAGGAGGGAGGGAGTGAGAGAGAGAGGAACAGACAAAACGGTTCCAGTACACTCTTTTCTCCTCCACCAAAACTACGTTTAGCGGTGGCGAAGGAGGGAGGGAGTGAGAGAGATAGGAACAGACAAAACGGTTCCAGTACACTCTTTTCTCCTCCACCAAAACTACGTTTAGCGGCGGTACAAATAAAATAAAAACACGGTGTGGCATTCATCAAGTAAATGTTTTGGCACTTCTTAGCTAATGGAAAAGATAATTAACACTACGTTAAAGGATAGTGCAATAGTATGTGTTGCGTCATATCACCCCTCGTGCTCAAAGAACGCGTGTGCTATTGTGCTTAGTTGGCAGCGGGAAATATTCACACGATTTCTAAAAACAGCAAGTTAGTTGCTTGCTATAAAATACACTGATTTCTAAAATAAATTACTGCAAATTTCTACAAATCTTAACGGAATTTCAAAAAGTACAATGAGAATTGTAAATAATAATAATAATAAAATATCAAATACAGCTAATTTTACAAAAAAAAACCGTACTTAATTTCTAACAATTAAGTCAAATGCGCGCGATGCGTCCAAATATATACTTATTTCCATAGCAGTCATAAATAAATAAATACACGACGCTGGTCTAACGCACATAAGACATAAGACGTAAGACATTAACTTGCAGCAATATGAAGCGTAGTTGTCACACGCCTAGGACAACTGACCCAGACTGGGTGTACTCCATTAAGCCAATCACCTACCTGCCTGCATACAGATTGACACTAGACACTAGAAAACCATTGTATAAAAGAGTCATTACTGATTATCGACCCCGAGCAGCAGAAAGTAAAAACAAAATATGTACTTGATAAAGGTTTTTAATAAACCTGAAACAATTCGTACTTTTTCCCTAGATTTTTAATTTATTTCGTCTTTTAATTAAATAATATATATATTTGGCTTCTAATCTATTATTAAAAAATGCTTCCTTATGGTAATAAAACGCTACACACACTATACATATATATATAGTCTATATATAGTCTTTGGCGGAAGTAATCTGACTCCAGCGAAGTAGCGAACGAAAACTTCGGCTAGTCTCAGCTAAGCAGTGTGTTCCAAAGATTGTCTGTGCAAAACAAACAACAACACAACATAACAAGCTGTTGTTGTTGTTGCTGGTGCAGGCTTTGCTTTGGTTTTCCTAGTAATAATTAGCCTGTTTTCTTTCTTGTGTGCCACACATATATTTGAGACTCTCACTACATTTACTACCTCCTGTTATTTTCGTTCCCGCTTATGTAACAATATGTGGCCCTGTGGGTTCGAGCACTGAATAGAATAGACCCAACGTTTCCCGGCGTGTCGTAAGAGGCAACTAACAGGGGTGATGTCAGCACGGCATCACTGGGCGCAAGCCGTCTACACAGAAGTCACCGGTCAGGCGGAGTAACCTCACGTTACTACAGGTTCAACGACCACGTGCGCGGGGCCAAGGCCGAGCCACACGTACTGTACTCGTGAATTTCGGCTGTGGCCAACAATCTGGAGAGGATTGGGCCCCGCCAGGTCTTTTTATTCCCAAGACACATCCGCATGATGAAAAGAACCACTCACTCCATACCAGATCGGTCGTCACCCGGGTCATCAAGGACCGCGCTTTCTGTTGGCCACAAGGACGGGGGAGATAAGTGTATTACTGATGGATAACTTAGTAAGACCCGCACGAGAGACAACATCGTCATAGGAACCTAGAATGTCAGGACCCTAACTGCGGAAGAAAAATTAGAAGAACTGGCCCACGAGCTGGAGCACTATCGATGGAACATTTTAGGTATCAGCGAACTGCGCTGGAAAGATTTATGTGAAACAACGACCGACAAAGGTCACAAGCTTTATTTCAGCGGGAGAGATGACATGCACGAACACGGCGTTGGATTCTTGGTCCACAAAGACATTCTAGCCATTGCCATGGGTTTCCGCACAGTCTCCAGTAGACTCATTACCATCCGTCTAAGAGCAGCCCCTTTCAACATCACCATCATACAGGCTTATGCTCCAAGATCAGGCTATGGCGACAGCGAAGTGGAGGATTTCTATGAAAATCTGCAGGCTGTCCTTGACCAAGTACCGAAGAAAGACATAGTCATAGTGCAAGGCGAATGGAATGCCTAAGTTGGCCAAGATACGTACCACAACTGGGCGCACGCCTCCTGCACTTTAAATGGAATAAAATAACAAACACAACTGGGGAGAAACATGTGGACCTCACTTCAACCACGAGACAAATGACAGGGGTCTGAGACTCTTGGAGTTTGCCAGATACAACAATCTGATACTGGCATACACGCTTGGTCTTCACAAAAAATCCAGACGATGGACATGAAACAGTCCCAGCAGGGACCATCACAACAAGATTGACTACGTCATGGTCAAGAAACGCTTCAGATTAAGCGTCAACATTGGCAGGACACGCATTTTTTCCAGGAGCAGACATCGGAAGTGACCACGACCTCGTGATCATGTATTTCCGGCTCTACTTGAAGACAGTACCCACATCAAAGTGCACAGACTGAAGTTCGACCTGGACAAACTGCAAGACCCGCAAGTGGCAGAAATATACCAAGCCAAATTTGGAGGGAAATTTGCAACACTGCTCAGTTTGGGAGCTGGTGAAGTCGATGTTAACACCAAGACCACCACCTTCAACTCAGCTGTGACAGATGCCGTTACTGATATTCTTGGCAAGCACCGCCCAAAGAAGAAATCGTGGATCACACCTGAACGTTTGACCTGTGTGATAAACGAAGAAAGATGAAAAAGAAAAAAAAAACACCTCATAGGAGGCTGATGCCTACCGATAAATCAAAAACGACATCCGAAAAGGCATGAACACAACAAAGGAGAACTGGATAGAAGATCAATGTTAGGAAAAAGAGAACAGCCTGAACAAGAACAACAGCAAGAAAGCCTTCCATACTGTGAGGCGGTTGACAAGTGTTAAACAGCCCAAGGTCTCCACGATCCAAAGCAAGTGTGGCTTATGCCTTACAGAAGAACAAGAAGTCTTGGATAGATGGACAGTGCACTGCTCTGACCAAACGGAGACCCATCAGCTCTAGCATGTTCCAAGAACAATGAAGAAGAAGAAGAAATCCTCCCATTTCTCCAAGAAGAAGTTGAGGCAGCGGTGCAGTCGCTGAAGTAGGTGAAGTCAGCGGGAGTGGGCAACATAACCGCGGAATTGCTTCAAGGAGGAGGAAAAGCGATGATTGACGCCCTCACCATTATCTGTAAAAAGATCTGACAGTTTGGGGAGTGGCCTACACCATGGACCCTGTCGCTTGACATCACTCTTCCCAAAAAGGGTAACCATCAACCTCTTCAGCCATCCCAGCAATATCCTCCTGAAAATAATACTTAACAGGTTGAAACCCCAAGCTGAACAAATCGCAAATGAATAACAAGCAGGATTCAGGGTGGGCGAAGTACCACTGAACAGATTTTTAACCTCAAAATAATCTGTGAGAAATGCCTACAACACCAACAACATCTATATCATGTGTTTGTAGACTTCAAGAAAGCGTTTGGCCGAGTCTGGCATGCAGCTCTGTGGTCAACCATGAGAGTGTACAACATCAGCCCTAACATTATTGATATCATCAAAAGCCTGTATGACAAGGCTACCAGTGCAGTCCTCCACAACAGCGCCATCGGGAACTGGTTAAAAAAAATCGGTGTGCGTCAAGGATGCCTACTCTCTCCAGCATTCTACAACATCTTCCTAGAGCGCATCAATTCAGGTATTCCTTGCAGATCACGAAAGCACAGTCAGCATAGGGAGTAGAGTAATCTCCAACATCCGTTTTGTGGATGACATTGATGGATTGGCTGGAGAGGAACAAGAACTTGAACATCTGGTACAGAAGCTTGACACCACCTCCACAGCCTTTGGAATGGAAATAAGTGCAGAGAAGACCAAAATGATGACTAACAACACCAATGGCATCAACATGTACATCAAAGTCCAAGGCGAGTTCCTCAACACAGTGCATAGACATGAACAAAGATCATCCTGCAAGGCACGATGCAAAGAGGCAGAAGAAGAGGGAGACAGAAAAGTAGGCGGGAGGGCAGCATTCGAGAATGGACTAGCTTTACACTGAGCGAAGCTATACTAAGTTAAAGGTGAGTCTCCTACCAAGGAGCACTAACCAAGTGGATTGAATCCGCAACAGTAAAAAGCAAAGTGAATCATCGACAGCATAACAATAGCAGTATTAGCGTACAGCCATAGATAAAAGGGTGGTGTGGGGCAGGGTAGCTCAGTTGGTAGAGCGGCTTACTAGTAGCCGAAAGGTACGTGGTTCGAATCCCGGATTGGCTAATGTGTGACCATAGTATTTTCCCCTTACCATCAACTGGTTCGCTGGTGTCAGAATAATGTGACCAGTAGTCGCCTATACGCTTCGGTGTAGTGTGACTATAATCTACAATTACCCTTTACCCTTTTAAAGGGTGGGACCACACTGCGTCATTGGACTTTCCTCTATACGCCACGTGTCCGGGGACGTTAATCTACATACGCTACGCGTCATTGGCGAAACGAAGCGGTCTCTCAAGAGGTTTATTCCCAAACCGCGTACCAACTGACCTGTAATGTCTTCATTTACATTGAAAAATACAGTGGGAAGACACTGATATAGGCCTATTTTATTACATGCGGAACTTTCACCCATCACATGCCTATATCGTTTCGATGTAAAGGAAGATTCCATGTGCGTTCTTACGCGGTTTGAGAATAAACCGTTTCAGCGGCCGATTCATTTCGCCAATGACGAAGTCTGTTATGTTTATCAGTTTATAGTCCCCTCTCTTCCCGTAAGGATTTTCAGAGAGGAGACTCTTGTGACGAAGTCTGATCCAACCCTTCCCATTTATAATACAAATGGTTGTATACTACTACTACTACTGCTACTACTACTACTACTACTACTACTACTACTACTACTACTACTACTACTACTACTACTACTACTACTAACAATGATGATGATGATGATGATGATGATGATGATGATGATGATGATGATGATGATGATGATGATGATGATAATAATAATAATAATAATAATAATAATAATAATAATAATAATAATAATAATAATATTAATAATATACGCGCCTTATTCCTAAATCTGACTCAAAGAGCGGCGATCTGTAACCAACATACACACTCACAAGTAACAAACACTCCTACATACACAACAGACGAACACACACATTCATCACTCAAAACCTGTGGCTTCGTAAAAGAAAGAGTCGCTATTGGAAAACGAAAAGGAACTCAACATTTTCGTTGTTGAAAATTTTAAATAGACCGCATCCAGTATCACTATTGAAGGGAGGAAGCAATCCGGGGCACCCGGAGAAACCCTTCGGTGAAGTTTTAACATAAAATTTAAAAAAAAATAAAAATGAGAAAAACGGCAATTGAACCCGCGACCTAAGAATATCGAATAAAAAACTGGTGACTAAAACACTGCGCTACGAAACTAAAAAAGAGACCTCATGTAGAAACTTGCGCTACGAAACGTTAAAAGAGATCATGCAGAAACTCTCACAACACTGAGATTGCCATAGGTTCTTTGTGGCTCATTTCAGTTCTGAACAAGAACGTTACCACCACTACGCGGTGCCAACGGTAAAGATAAGAACACACTGCGTAGTCGAGACAAGCAGAGGCTTACGTGGTGGGGAGGCGAACATAATCAAGTCTCGGCTAATCTCAGCTACGCAATGTGATGACAGACGTTTGCACTGCGATGCATAGAACCCCGATAACAAGAAGTCTGGGCACAACCACACATTTCAAGATTTTATTCTCCATAATTAACGTAGCATGAACACATTAGGTACTTGGATAATTATCTACATGAAGTAAGCACCATCAGAGGCAATAAACACAGGATATAAACAGCAGGTCACTGGCAAATGAAATCTCTCTCTCGTCCCCACTCCTCCTCATTCCCCAACCACATCCCCCGAAAACTCGCACGGCTACTACTATAGCGCTGTTTCATAATGAAAGCGAAAGTGGCGGATCGGTTGCGGCCCTTGGGTTCGGCTAGTTCCGGTTGAAGCAAGAAAGATGGAGGGTTATATAAATTATATTTCTCTTGTACAATCGTTCAAATTTTACTCAGGATGGCTGCTTGCCTAAACATTGATTGCTGATTTGTTTGTTCAGTAGGCCTAATTCGTTTGTCAGTGACCTACATTCACGAGTCAAATTTTACTCAGGATGGCTGCTTGCCTAAACATTGATTGCTGATTTGTTTGTTCAGTAGGCCTAATTCGTTTGTCAGTGACCTACATTCACGAGAATTCGAAGTCTCTTTCTTTTTCTTTGCTTTAATTTTTTAATTGAGAAATTTTAATTTTGCAGTTTATCTAGAAGATAACATTATTATACAGTAGAATAATTTTTGTTTTTAATTCAGTGAAGCAACTGCAATTATGTCTTATTATTTTCAGTCTTTCAGTTATTATTATTATTAGTTGTAGTAGTATTGTTATTATTATTATCATTATTACCATATATTAATTATTAGTTGTCTGTTGGTGCTGCTGTTGTATTATTATTATTATTATTATTAGTTGTAGTTGCATTGTTATTATTATTATTTTTATAATTATTAATTACTCTAATGATTACGATTATTATTAATATTATGATGATTATTTTGTATTATTACTCTTATTATTATAATGATTATTATTATTATTATTATTATTATTATGATCTAGGATGGATCTAAGGCATGGAAGAATGGGTGAGTGTTGTAGTTGTGTATACATATACTGTGTTGTTGTTGTTTGTAGATTATAGTCACATGACACTTTCGCATATAGGTGACTACTGGACCGAAGCATCATGCGAAAAAACATACAAAACAATAGGTATACTCTCACTAGATGCGTACAGAAAAATGGCATGCGCTAAATATGTGTTAAGGTCATCAATAAATGAAAATAATGTAAGTAATGAAATAAAAATTCGATCTGACATAGACTTTCCAAAGAGGGCTAGACGAATAGCATCCAATATTACTATAGGCACCTTCATTAGTAAAGAAATTGAAGATACTAAGTTGCATTTAAATCAACCTTTAATCGAAAAAATAAAAATATTGCCTACACCACCTTGGGAACTGAAGAGAGCAGAATTTGACATTGAATATACAGACCATAAAAAGTCAACTGAAATTAATGTTTTAGTATCTTCAGTCCGAGAGCACCTTGACGAAAAATATCCAATGCATTTGAAAGTGTATACTGACGGTTCTATTTTAGATAATATGGCAGGCGGTTCAGCATTCATTATACCTGATTTAAAGATTCAAAAATCATTTTATATTGGGAAAAATAAATCTATCTTTACAGCCGAACTTATTGCTATTCTGATGGCACTTTATTTTCTATATGATTTTCCACATACAATACGTCAAGTTTTGTTTTGTGTGGATTCGCAATCAGTGCTTAATGCCTTAAGTTCTTTAAAACTGAAAGTCAGATCAGACCTAATTGCAGAAATTATTCATTTGATTCATTTTATGATTATTAGAGGATGCAATATCACCTTCACTTGGATACCGTCACATACCGGCATATATTATAATGAAAGAGTTGATGCTGCTGCCAAATCAGGAGCTCAACAATCAATGCAATATGTCCATCTTGAAATTCCTCTTTCAATTAATGAATATATATCAACTTTAATGGCACTAGAACATAAAAAATATAATATTAACACTTTGACTAATAACACAAAATCATTCGTGCAATTTGATATTAAGAAAGTTCTAGATTTCTGTAAAATAAAAAATATTAACCCCTTTCATGTAAGGAGAATAATGTCCCTAATGTATCGATGGAAATGTAATGCATTTAAAACCAAATACGTTAAACATGTTTTATGTTGTTGTAATGATATTATTTCCCAGAGACATATACTTTCGTGCCCTGTATTACAACAACATTTACCGGTTCTGCAATCAAATACTGAAGCTGCTATCTTTAATAGTCCACAGCTGTTGTATGAACTGTTTAATTCTTTGTTAGATAGTCCTTTAGGGACAGTTTTGTAGATTGCCTTATGATTTCGTTCATAACGAAATTCAAAATCGACAAATATGTTCATCTGTATATATATGTACGTGTATGTATGTGTGTGCATTTATGTATATATTTATTATTATTATTATTATTATTATTATTATTATTATTATTATTATTATTATTATTATTATTATTATTATTATCATTATTATTATTATTATTTTTATTTTTATTATTAAATTATTATTATTATTATCACTATGCTAATATATACTTGTCCTTGCGTGGTTGTATGTTATGTGAGTGTCTTTGTGGGCATGTGTGTCTGTAAGGGAACGGATGAGTGAGTGAAAGATCGTCTAAAATCACAAATTGTGTAAAGACGTAAAATGAAATAAATAAATAAATAATAATGGACCGATTTATACTGACACCAGCGGGCCAGTTGTTGGTAAAGGGGAAAATAATATGATCACACGTTGACCAATCCGGGATTCGAACCAGCGACCTTTCGGTTACTGGCAAGACGCTCTTACCAACTGAGCTACCCGGCCCCACTGATATATACTGTGTGTGTATCAGTTTATAGTCCCCTCTCTTCCCGATAAGGATTTTCAGAGATTATCTGTGTGTTAAATGTGTACGCATGGGTATGTGGCTGGTTATCTGTTTATGCATGTGTGTTAGTGTTTATAGATTTGTATTTTGGTATGGAAGTTGTTTTTGATAGTATATCAAATGTATCAATATTGTATGTCCCTGTTTGTTATAATTTTGATGTTGTTATTTCCTTCCTTATTGCACTGCTAAACAAATATCCATGCCTTGTGTTTGGACAATAAAGAATCTTGAATCTTGAATCTTATTTTACATTGTTGTAATCTTTCCGAATCAGTCGCAAACGTTGTTCCCACAGTGGTTTCAGTGTTTTGTTAGCTGGTAATGTGTGTAACTTGACAATGCGCCCTTCAATTACTTTTCCTGCGAAATTAGGGCAGCAAACGCAATAATGTTTTCCTCCGCCACAAGTCTTCCTTCTACGTTCGGCCATGCTTAATACTCAACCGGAACTAGCCGGTGTCCGTGGCATAGGTGAAGGCAGGGCCGGATAACTCTATCTGCACTAGTTTTGCAACAGCGCTATTGTAAGTGAAATCTGAAGAAAGGTAAGGGGGAGGGGGGAGGGGGGAGGGAACCATTCATAACATACATTCGTTCGCGTGGAATTCATGCACACGCAAAATCAATCTCCATTCCTTTCACTCTTGTTACACGTAAGCTACAAAATGGCAAAATTCATTTATTATTTTCATTCTCTTTCGTGCGCATTTCATTCACGTACTGCCTCTCTCTCTCTCTCTCTCTCTCTCTCTCTCTCTCTCTCTCTCTCTCTCTCTCTCTCTCTCTCCTATACCCTACCCCCAACTCCCCCTCAATCAAGCAGCCACATCGTCTTCGTCGTCTCATCTCTCTCTCTCTCTCTCTCTCTCTCTCTCTCTCTCTCTCTCTCTCTCTCTCTCTCTCTCCCTTTTTTATCTTCTCTCCCCTCTCCCATCCTACCACCAATCAAGCAGTCACATCTGTTGTTCTCCGCCAATGAAAAGGCAGTAATGGGTGCAGGGGGCCAGGAGCAGCTGGGCAACACGGGGGCTGTTTTAAGAGGCCTTAAACTCTCATTTAAAATAGCGGCCCATAGCGACAGACAGGTCACAACTGTTTCTTTTCCTTTTCTTCATCTTCTTGTTCACTTTGGCTTTGCAATAAAGAATAAATTGTCAGGAGAAGAAGAAGAAGAAGAAGAAGAAGAAGAAGAAGAAGAAGAAGAAGAAGAAGAAGAAGAAGAAGAAGAAGAAGAAGAAGAAGAAGAAGAAGAAGAAGAAGAAGAAGAACACAACAACAACAACAACAACAACAACAAGGAGAAAGAGGACAACAACAACAACAACAACAAGGAGAAAGAGGAGGAGGAGGAGGAGAAGAAGAAGAAGAAGAAGAAGAAGAAGAAGAAGAAGAAGAAGAAGAAGAAGAAGAAGAAGAAGAAGAAGAAGAAGAAGAAGAAGAAGAGGGAGAAGGAGAAGGAGGAGGAGAAGAAGAAGAAGAAGGAGGAGGAGAAGAAGAGAAGAGGAAGGAGGATGAGGAAGAAGAAGAAGAAGAAGAAGAAGAAGAAGAAAAAAGAAAGAAGAAGAAAAAGAGAACACAGACGTCATCCCGGTGTCACATCCTTCAAGTTCCGGGTCTCCTAGTTTATCCGAGCGCCTTTGCGCATGCGCCAGGTCATGTCGGGCCGGCTTTTTCGCGAAGTTCTTAGGCGTCATAACCCTAACCCTAACCCAAACCCTAACCCTAAACTTTTAACTCTAACCCAAACCCTAACCCTAACCCTTACGAAGACTATGATAGCACTGTGCGCATGCGTCGAATTTTGTAACTCGTCGACCAATCAGAATGCTCCCATTCGCTCCCAGCCCAGCTAAGATACTAGGAACTGTGACGATGTCACACCGGCATTCTTCTACAAGGTGTGCTGGTATGGTTTGAAAGAGAAGAAAGAGAGGACTACAGGAGGAAGGAAAAGAAACCGAAGAGGACGAAGAAAAGGAGACACAAGATGTAAGCGTGCATGCAATGCATGGGTGTGTGGTGGTATAATTACTAATTAAACCAATTAATAGAATGCAATAACCAACGTGTGCCGATTTATGTTAGTTAGTCATTGTTTATGGAGTCAAGCGGACTGCAAAGAGCCGAATCAGGATCACAACTTGGTTGAAAGAGGACTCACCCCTGATCCGTATAAAGGATCTGCTGAAACAACTCCAACGGCAATACTGAAGGCATTCCACCAGCCGGTCACTTTACAATAATGGCATCCCATGCAGGGGACGCTGAGACTTTACTCTAATTTACCTAACCCCCGTGTACATAAACAGAATAGATTATAAACATTATTATAAAATATTAACAAAACAGGTACCTAGAAAATGCCTATGTTGCTAAATAATAAAACCATAGAAAGCCCTAGTGACCATTTGGCATTTGACTGGTCTAGCAAAGAAGATAGTAGATTGATAGAACAGATTAGGAACGATAAAGAACAAATGAGTATGACAGAAACAGTGGTAATTTAAAACACTATTTATACAGAAATCCCCGGTACCCCCACGAGGGGTGCGGATGTATGTATAAGAGGGTATATAGCATCCTGTATTATTATTATTATTATTATTATTATTATTATTATTATTATTATTATTATTATTATTATTATTACGTTTTTTCGTCTGTATATGTGTGCCTTTTGTCTGTCTGTCTGTCTGTCTATCTATCTATTTAAATATATGTCACAAGAACGCCTTCTAAACATAATCAAACACACACACACAAACGCACACACACAAGCACACACACACACAAACACACATACCCCCTTGTTGCAATGGTTCTGGCATGCTGTCATTGTTTACATCAGCATTAATGTCTAACGTACAAAGCCACAAGTGCCATTTGCCACCCAGTGTAATTCATTGCAAATATCAACGTGAATGTCCACATTGCTGTTATTATATAACGATTTACACAATAACATTACATTACATGGTTATTGCTTTAGGTCCAACGATTTAAACAAGAGAATGTCACAACTAGTATTTCATGTAGTAGACAAGGGTTGAACAATTAAGATAATATAATATAATATAATATAATATAATATAATATAATATAATATAATATAATATAATATAATATAATATAATATAATATAATATAAAGAACTTTTTAAAAATGGTAATTTAAATGCCACGGTAATAGCTCTTATCAAAATTTATTACAATTGACGCAAGAGCATGCTATATTATAATAGATTTTCATGTAATAGGCAATTATAGATAACATTTTTAACAATAGTGAATATGGCACTATTTTACATTAGTATTCTATTCAGATTACATGTTGCGACATTAGCGATGTGATAAAAAAAATCAAGGAAACTAAAACTATATTTCATTGCAGTTCACGCAAGAGTATGTATAATTTCATTTTTAAAAAGCGTAATAATTATGAATAAGATAGGCTTACTTCATTAAAAAAAAAGTAGGCTTACTTCATTTAAAAAGTAATAATAATAAATAAACTGTTGTGCTCTGGTTTGTATGCCTTACTTATTATATAAAATATTCATATTATTTTCATCGGGCATTCTTCAATATCGGTATCATTTGCGATCCTATATTCCATTAAATTTTCACGGATGTAGTATATAAGCCATGAGAATTAGGATTAATGTTCTATAACTTTAAAAAATGAAACATTTGTGCAAAACTTTAACATGACAATATTTACATCGGTTGTATGTACTGGGCCTGAGACGTAAATGCCCTGTGATCCAAACCAGTATTTTCTATTACAATCCACAAACTGACAAAGCCAATACATTACAATACAATGCAACATAACACAAAACAAAACTACACAATACAACACGTCTTTATTACCTCAAATAAGGATTTTACTAAATAATTTAATTTGAGGTATAATCTTTCCCCACACGAAACAACAAAAAGCTTAAAGGGGACTGCAAATTAAAACCTACAACTAATATGTTTTAATTAAATAATAAAACTATTGTGACATTGCCATTTGTTACACTTTTCATTTAAAACCAGGCGTACGGCCAAAAGGTCACGGGGAACCTTGCACAGTTTCATAAAACAGCATGGGTTGGTAAACAAAGAGAATCGACATAATGTCATTTTATGAAGAATTGTGGGACAGATCATACTGCGGACTACCCCCACCGAAACCATTAGACCCAATGAAGGGGAGAAGGGGAGGGGGGAGTTTGTGGTGTTGGGGTTGGTGGTTAGCAGGCTGGAGTATGGGACAGGGGTTGCAGTGCGACAGGGGGTAAGCGGCGCTTCGAGGGAAGGACTGATGTGTGTTGGTGGTTGAGTTGGAGGAACAAGCCTTGGTGTGTTTCACAACAGTTTCCAACAACAACAACAACAACAATACAACAACAGCAGCAGCAACAACAACAACAACACGCATAAACATGCAACGGTGTTTTACGAAATTAGAACGCTGAATTTTATTAGCGCTGGGTTTTACTTTCAGCAATGTTATTACTTTTCACAGCAATAACTTATTTCGACAACAGGATATAACAAGTATTAAACCTGAACAACACGCTGAAGAAAACAATAAAGAATACACGAGTTGCTTTTTTTTTTAAACCCTGGAATACTTACTGGCTATTTATTTTATTATTCATCGTACATTTTAAAAATTGTTCTTATATTGAGCTTTACCAGCTCAAGAGCTGCTCAAGGCGCTGGCCGATACAGGATCTAACTGAAGCTATCCGAGGCGCAACCCTGCGGTTACAGGCGCTTGGTCTAACTCCTGACAACAACTGAGCGCCATGCTGAGCGACTGGTGGTTAGGGGCGTGGTGGAGGTGGGAGAAGGTGGGAGAGGGGGTGTGGGGAGTCGGGGATGGAAGTGGAGGTGAGAGAGGACGGGACTTGCTTGCTGGGAACTCACCTGCCTAGGACATGAGCGTCAGGATTGTTAAAAGTCTGTGCGATAGAAAATGCATGTGTGCACAAAACGACCTTGGTTAACACTGTCATTCGAAGGAGTATGTGACCTGATAAACCTCATTTTAATGTGTGTTTTTTTTTTATCACACAACCCTCCCTTCTTCCCTCCCAACCCCCTACCTCGTGCGTGGATCGAACCCTCCACGCCCGTTCGTTTTGGCACTGGAATCTTCGGCATTGGAGACTAGTGGTCTACCTCGACGCTAATAAGGCCATCTTTGAACAGGACGACCAACTTCGGAAGCAAAATGTCAGTTAAAACGAA
>CM072527.1:43028882-43043882 GCA_036898135.1 Oncomelania hupensis
AAGTGTGTTTGGTGTTTCGGGTAAGGTAGGATCTATTTTATAAATCTGAAACGAAAAAAACACTTACAAAGCATTTTTTAAAAAATGGTTTCCTCTCCTACCGTCTCTGGTAGATGCTATTTTTAGCTAAAGAATGTTGGAAAGCGGTTGCTATTAATATGCATAAAAACTACGGAATTTATTCATGTAAAAAAACAACTAAACATTCGAAAGAGTTGCTTTTTTTCTTGTTTGTAACCTAAAGTTTTCAGTGTGGCAACACTCATTGTGAATGTTAAAACGATCTGTATAGGCGGAAGTAGTCAAAAGTGGATTCCTGGTCTCCTAATTATTATAATATCTATCTGTACTGTCTTTACTTCACAATCTCAAGTGTGTCTGTGTGTGTAGTTTTCTTTGGTTGATTTGTTGGTTCTTGTTAAGAATAGCGCGTTATATAGGATTCCAGAAAACTCCATTTTTGAGAACAGCTTTCTAAGGGCCCTGCAAGTGCTCATCCTTACAGTATAACAACGCAAACAGTAAAGTTAAATAATGTCGTTAACAATCAATAACAAATAATAATATAAACAGAAATAATGAACAATAGGCTATGTTTACCAATCAGACTGGCAATATCAACGTGAGTTGAAGGTTGAGCGTTAATATTTAACGAATGTCATTAATTGATGTTTTTTCACACACGGGAAATGGGAATACATTGGTTGATTTTGCTAATAAATCCAAAGTGAACATAACATTTGAGATTATATTATAGGGAAATGATGTACATAGAAGTAGAAAAGAATTTGTGGTGATAATTAATAAGGGTTCTATATACAATACAACAATACTTTATTTACGGAGCAATTACAATGGCGGCAGCACATATACCGCTAATATAAAATGACTGATTAACTTAGTGGTTAAATGAATGAGTAAATGAATGAATTAATTAACATTTATTAAGTGCAAAAATATTTCAACACAAGAAGTGCGACGACGGCGCTGGTGAAATTTAAAAATAAGGTTAATAATATAGACTGATACACAGTATATCGTAGTAGTACAGACATTGCTACAGCTACTGTAGTTTTTCCGGTGGGGTTGAGAGAGAGAGAGAGAGAGAGAGAGAGAGGGCAAAGAGAGAGAGAGGTAGAGGCACAGACAGACATACAGAGACATAGAAAGACACACAGAGAAGGCGAAAGAGACAGAGCCAGAGAGGGACACAAACAGAGAGACACACATAGACAAATAGAGAGAACACGCTCGAAGTGAAAAGTACTTCCAATCAAAATGTTCGCTGAAAGGAAATTAAAAAAAAAACGCATTTAACCACCATATTCCTATCCTATCCCATAACTAGAAAGTCGATGGGGCACCGCAGATGATCGTTTAATCAGCGTACTCCATCTTTCTCTGTCCTTAGCAACCTTCATGGCTTCGCTCATGCTCAGTGTCAAGCCAGTCCAGGGATAGCTCAGCGGTCAGAGCGCACGACTTGTGTGAGTGCGTCTTGGGCGACGTGGGTTCGCATCCTGACTTCAGCAAACTATTGTGTGATTGCTGGATATTACTGGCCAGCGCCTTGAGAAGCTCTCTGCGCTTGTAAGTGCGCTATATAAAAGAAATATCGATCTTTTTCTTTCTTTTCCATTCTCGAATGTTGTCATCTCACCTCTTTTTTTTGTCTCCATCTTCTTCTGCCTTCTAGCACCGTGCCTTTCAGGATGGTCTTTGCAAGGTTTGATGCTCTGGTTACGTGGCCATACCATCGAAGTTTCCGTTTCTTCACCACTGTGAGCATGTCATCGTGTTATCCAATGGCTTGTATGATGGCCTGTCGGACTTCGTCGTTGGTGATGTGCTGGGTATAGAAAATGCCCAGAAGTCTTCTGTAGCACCTCATCTCCATGCTTTGTATTCTTTGTTGTAGGTCTGCTGTGAGGGTTTCACAACGTATAGGAAGATGGAGATGACAAAGGAGCGCAGCATCCTTACCTTGGAGTGTAGACTGATGGTCCTGTCTTTCGAAATGGGCTTCAACCTTGTCAGGACAGCAGTTGTTTGTGCGATCCTGGAGAGGACTTCCTATCGGGACTCATTATCTGATACAATTGCTCTTAAATATTTGAAGCCATGCACCGTGTTAAGGGATTGGCCTTGGACTTTGATGTACGTGTTGATGCCATTGGTGTTGTTAATCATCATGTTTGTCTTCTCTGCATTAATTTGCATTCCAAAGGCTCTGGAGGTGATGTCAAGCCTCTGTACCTGCGGTTCTAGTTCTTGTTCCTCTCCAGCTAATCCATCAATGTCATCCGCAAAACGGAGGTTGGAGATTGCTCTACTGCCTAAGCTGATTGTGCCTTCGTGATCCGCAAGAACATCTAAACACGATACGCTCTAGGAAGAATGTTGAAGAGTGTTGGAGAGAGTAGGCATACTTAGCGGACGCTAATTGTCGTTCTGAAGCAGTTCCCGATGGCTCTGTTGTGGAGGACTGCACTTGTAGCCTTTTCATACCGGCTTTTGCGGACTGCAATAATGTTAGTGCTGATGGTGTACACTCTCAAGATTGCCCTCAGAGCTGCAGGCCAAACCATCATATTATTTTAAAAACAAATTAACCAGTAGTTAATTAATCCAGGTTACTATTTACCTCTAAAATTGATCGCGTTCGTGTAATTTAAGTGTAGCCAGAATATTCCGCAAAATGTCTTTACATTACACTAA
This sequence comes from Oncomelania hupensis, assembly GCA_036898135.1. NCBI lineage: Eukaryota > Metazoa > Mollusca > Gastropoda > Littorinimorpha > Pomatiopsidae > Oncomelania > Oncomelania hupensis. The sequence goes on from CM072527.1 coordinate 43,031,601, forward strand.
AACACAACACAATACAACACAACACAACACAACACAACACAACACTATTGTCCTTTTTTTACATTGCGTACACAACAGTGGGAAAATGCTTTTAGCGTGGGCGCAAAACTTTAATAAAATAAAAAAATGAACAACAAATAAAATTGTAATGCTTTTTAAAAAAAATACTGTTTTTACATAGCAGCAATGTCAGCTCAAAGAGCTACGTCAGACGAAGAAATAATAACAAAAAACAAACATGAAGTACAGAACCACGCATTTGGGATTTTAATTTGCTAGAACGCCACATTAGGTGATTAAATTATATCAAACGAACTCTTGGGCTACCTACCAAGCTAATATTACTGTGATTAACATTTAACAACCATAAGGTAGAACAGCTTATATACTTGGTATGGCGCTGAACGCGTGTTTTTGAGGATCTTGGGTTAAAATCCAGACTAATTTGAATAGTCATACCTCACTCTCACCCACCTTCATCTACCGCCACATGCACCCCCCCCCCCTCCTCTCTCTCTCTCTCTCTGTTTCCCTCTCAGTGTGTCTCCATTCCCCTGTCTTCTCTCTTTGCCTTTTTGTCTCCCTTTCTCTCCTTCTTTCTTTGTCAGTGTGTCTGTCTGCCTACGTCTCTCTCTCCTCTCTGTTTCCGTCTGTTTGTCTCTCTGTCTACCTACCGGTTTTTCTCTTTCTCCATCACTGTTTTTCTCTCTGTCTATTGCTCTCCCTCTTTCTGTCCGCCTGACTTCTTCCTCTGTCTTGTCTTCCTGTCTGTCTTTCTGTCTCTCCATTAAATTGACTGGGAACATTGTCCATCCTAATGCTTCCATCAATCTAGTGGGCATTTAAGAACACAGGGCTGGGATTAGCCACAGGGAGATCGAGATGAGGAGCGGTACATGGTCAGGAGCGCGCGCGCGCACGCACACACACACACAATTAGAAAAACAAACGAGCAATACGCGACGGGGTCATCAAATGAAGAACATTCTGTGTAAAAGGCCTCAGAGTACTACGTCATTTTAATATGTAAGATGTTAATTAAATGTATGCATTAATCCCCAAGACAGACATAGTCTATAGCGTATAAGTACGAGAAATTTCATTGACCAACATCATGCAGCTCTTCTTTGAAAAACCGCGGTCACGACCCTCAGTTACAAATATATTGATGCAACACACAAATACACACACCCACCCACACACATACCCATGCGCACACACACATGCACACACCAACGCGCGCGTGTGTGTGTTTGCGTATTGCCTCAAATTATTTCAAATGCTGCTCTTCATTGTGGTGGCTCGGCTGATAATAATATCCTACAATGCGAATCTGAGACTAGCCGTTCGCCTCTCCGTAAGCCTTCACCAGTCTCAGCTACGCAGTGTGTTGATATCCTTCAACGAGTATTCTCCTAATAAAAGACTGCACAGTACCCCACAACTTTAGAAAGCCAATACAGACAGCAGCAATGCCAACAACGCAGGCTGAACCAAAGCACTAAAATTCAGTAGCCACATATACAGAAGAAGGGGAAAAAAACCTGAAAACAAAATGGCTGATTTCATTTTGAATGAGAGACGGAGATTTTTGTATTCTTCTGTCAACAGTACACATACATTCGCTGCCATATGAATGTTTATTTTAAATAAACCAGGAAAAATCGAGTACGACGGTCAGGAAAATTTACAACCGTGGGTGGATAAGTGACCACAGGACAGCACCAGTGGGCATTTATATTTGGTTGTGACCGCTCACTGTGACCTACGAGATACAATGTTAAGGTACCTGTTCCTGCATAGCGCACCTAGTTCTCGAAGAATCTGCTCAAGATATGGCACGTTTTTAAAAAAAAATCTTTAAATTAATCCATAACCTTTCGACTTCCAAGAGAGGACGGAACAGTTATAACCTAGGATGTGTGGCCGAACGCACTGAAGTTCCCTTTACAGCGGGGATGGAGAGAGAGAGAGAGAGAGAGAGAGAGAGAGAGAGAGAGCACAGTAGAGAGGGAAAGGCTGGCAGAGCTGGGAGCACATTACCGAAGCTTTTAGCCGAATGATACACGCTGTTTGTCAGCCCTCTCTGATTAATTGGTGACTCATTGTAATCATCAAATGGTTTTCCATTTTCATTTCCGTTTACAGCCAATTCGTAGCTACGACTGTGCTTCTGCTCTGCTACCGAGACATTGACAGCAAATGACAAACATTCTGGTTGCGACTAACTGGGAGATGAAGATGATGAAAACTGTCACTGTCATTGACAAACATTACGACGCACTGCTGCTACAAGGGTCATGATGATGATAATAATGATGAAAACTTTACTGTCACTGACAAAAAGAATGTCTGGAAGTTTCATTCCAGAACTTACGCCAACACTTATAATTACAGATGGCGGTAACTCCACTGACATTGACTAAAATGTTTGCAGCACTTTCCTTCAAAGAACGTTTACCGTATTGACAGGTTCCTCGTGGCGAAAGTTGTAGACATTGATTGAATACTTTATCTGTCATCTGTGTTATCAATACACTTACAGCAACATTTTGTCGCACACTGCAAAAATCGACATTTTTCTATACATTAGTTGAAACTTCTAGATCTGTCATCAGCATTACCAACACACTTTTGAAAGACCTTTTTATTCAGTTATACGATATAGATCTATAGCAGCAACTTTTGTTTTTACATTAGGCTACAAACAAAATCTGCATTTTTCTTTGTAGAATAGTATAGTACTGACCAGTTCTACAAGGTGAAGACTTGAGTCCAATAGTAACAGACTTAATAAAGTGGTAACGTTATTGACAGTGAAAAAGAAAGTTCTGCGCCTTTAGAATTGTTTATTGGCGTCAAAAGAGCCAGTGCCTTCAAATAATTTTAGTTTTGTAGTTAAAAGTGTATTGTCAATAACAACATAGCATAGACGCAATTTCTCACTTGCTAATGTTATTTTGATTTCGCTGGTATTATACAACTTTAATCTATCTTACCAGATTTAATCAGCGTGGATGAACATGCTTGAACATCTTTACCTTCTTACCAGATTTGATCACTATTTCAAAAAAAATAAAAATAAAAAACATGGCGTTAAAAAGGGAACAACTGGTGTTTAAATGTCACCCGATAGATGCCAACAGTGTTCCCGATTACGCACTGTAGTGCGTCAATTACGCACAAAATATGAAAAATGACGCAGGAAAATTTGCATGTGTGCGTCCCGAGGACGCACACATTTTTTTCGAATCGCTGGAGTCAAAACTACGACCAACGAGTGGCGAACTAATTCACGGCATAATCAGAATCAGAACCCAACTGAGACTGCCATTTCAGACGATTAAAGATTGTGTCGGGAGTTGTCGTCCTTAAAAATCGCATGCGCGCGCATTGTAAACTTTCTCTAAGCAATACATTCACTGAACAGAAGAAATCTTCGTTAATCCATTCTTTGATAGAACTATCATACACGATCATGTCACTTCTGACTTGGTTGACTGGGCCCAAAACCCGTTCATCCACCGATTTGGGGACTCTCAAAATTTGTACAAGGACTCTTAAAATTTTATACCTGGGAGTCCCAAGGACTCTCATTTTTTGTGTGTGGAGGGAACACTGTGCCAACCAATAATAAAGTTTTGGGCAGAGCAACTATTTGTAGAGATGAAGATCTTCCAAGCCAGCATTCAAAACCGTAACTTTCACAGAGCCACAGTGTGCGCACTAAAACGTGCCTAGTCTCAATTGTATAATTTATTAGCCATTCTGACCAGACAGCTTTTTCTATTCTGGGAGCGTCTTTAGTGGTCGCGGAATTAATATTGTCCTTTTAATCAATTAGAGAACCCATTCTGGAAAAGTGTAATGCAGGTTGAAACTAAAATAGTGGAACAATTCCATCACTTTCATAAATTAAAATTAAAATTTAAAGAGTTGCAAAACTACGGATAAACGATTCAAAACAATGAAGAGTAATTAGCAAAATGAAGATCTCACCAGGTTTTGATTCTGAAATGATATTTGCGCACGCGATAAAAAAAAAAAGAAGGTCTTTTTGTGGTCTGTCTGTCTGTCTGTCGCCTTATGCTCAACTTGCGTGATAGCTAGACACGCCAAGTACCTATCACAAGTGGAGAGAGGCAAAACCTCGTTTAAGCCTTGGTTAGTCTCAGCTACGCAGTGTGAGGCACACAGACAGATGAGGATGAGGATGAGGATGAGGATGATGATGATGAGGATGATGAGGATGATGATGATGATGATGATGATGATGATGACGACGATGATGATGATGATGATGATGATGATGATGATGATGATGATGATGATGATGATGATGATGATGATGGATGAATGATAATGATTTATTAACAGAAAACAATAACTGCCGTACCGTAGTGGCAATCATAGGCAGGCTATGCCACAGAGAGAACAGAGAAGAACAAAAAATAAATGATAAGAGTTAGGGAGAAGAAGGGCTATACACTGTGTAGCTGAGAGTCGCGAGGGTTAGGATCGCCTTTCCATTAGTACTAAGGAAGGAAGACGTCAACGTAAAAAACCCTCGGCCAGTCTCCGCTGCGCAGTGTTGTTGTTGTTGTTGTTTGTAGATTATAGTCACACGACACTTTCGCATATAGGTGACTACTGGACGGATTTATACTGACACCAGCGGGCCAGTTGTTGGTAAAGGGGAAAATAATATGATCACACGTTGACCAATCCGGGATTCGAACCAGCGACCTTTCGGTTACTAGCAAGACGCTCTTACCAACTGAGCTACCCGGCCCCACCGCTGCGCAGTGGTGGAAGCGCCATGCTAATAATGGAAAAGGCGAGAACAAGACTGTTCAAAAGGGGCAGCAGGTGTGTGCGTGGAATGATAGTGGAAGGTGAGACGCGGAGGAGAAGAGGAGAGAGAGAGAGAGAGAGAGAGAGAGAGAGAGAGAGAGAGAGAGAGAGAGAGAGAGAGAGAGAGAGAGAGAGAGAGAGGGCGGAGGAGTATGGGGTGGGATGGAGGTAGGTTATCGATCGACTGAAAGTGGTCAGAAACAAACAGATGGAACGAAGTGACCGCTCGCAGTTTAGCCACTCAGCACATTGTCCATTTATCGATAACCACGGTCTGGCCCAAGGGTCTGTTAATAGACGAATGCAGTGTCCAAAAGGAGTTCTTTAAATAAAGGGAGTCACTCCACTGTTGTCGCCCGAGTCAAATGTGTTTGAACTTAACGAGACTGTAAATCTTAAAGCTTCAAAAGAGAATTCACAATACAAATTTGTTTTTCATTCTTTATATTTACAAAGTAAGCAATTTGACCACGGACTGAAGAAGGGTCGGTTTTACGACCATACAAAGTCCACAGACCTCTTTTAGGATGATCGGTAATGGTTGTGTCTCGTTGGGAAGGCATCGTCCAAGTCTAAGTGTCTTAATTTTTAAGAGTATGAAAGCTTCTAAAGTAAGAAGAGCGTAATTTCTATATAGTGTTCAGTTGAGTACTTTTGTAACATTTCTTCCATTCTTTTCTTTTCACAATTTTTTAAGTTAATCGGAGGAATAAAAAATTGAAACAATAGCAACAGCATCATCGAAGTCGAACATGTTTTAATATTTGCGAGACTTGGTTTAAACAATAACGGTATTAGATGCAGTCAATCTAAAATTTCAAAACTAACATTGATTTCTATTCCGACTTCTATAATACCGAGTTCTTCATATTTCCGCGTTTTGAGTTCGACTGAAGAAAATGCGCGTGATAGCAACGTGTATTATTATTATTATTATTATTATTATTATTATTATTATTATTATTATTATTATTATTATTATTATTACAAACCGATTGTGATTTTGGAGTTGTGAGGTGTCTTGGTTTTGGGGCACTTTTTTTTTTACCAATCGGACAATACAGCTGTATCATATTGCGTTGTGTTGTATTGTGTTGTGCTGTCTAAACACACTCACTCACACTGCTGCACGGATGTGAGTGAAAACAATGCTGTTATCGAGCCATCATTATAACGAATATTATATATGTGCAACTGTGCCATATGTTTGTAATTAATTTCCGTTTCGATCTTTCTGCTACCAATCTTATCTCTCTGTGACACGAGTTAATGTACCAGCAGCAATAACGCTGCACTCCAGATGAATCTACTGCAATATCACTTTACCAATTTCGATAAATATATCAACTGCAAGGAACGAGGTCCCAACTAATATCTGTCACATATAAAATCGATTATAATTACGATAAGAAGAATAATTACAGAAATATATTTTTATTAATAATTAACATTCGATTTGCACCTTTGACCGAAACCTCAATAAGAAGAATGTGATACACATTTCGCAGAACACTTCATGAACAGAACCAGCTATATTAGTCATCTTTCTAACATATTCCATTATCAGCAGCTATCGTTTTTACAACCGGATCAAACAGTCAAATCTCGTTGTGTAATTATTTATTACTGATATGCAAAGAGCGCAGCAATATTGGGTTCGAAGCTCCGAACTGATAGCGAGAAATGATAACGCACATATCCGCTATCAGTGCGGCAGGCCGGGTGAATATTTCAGTATTGTTACACCGTTTCAATAGCCCTACCCCGTCCTTACCCTAAAGTTATTATGTATAATATTATACAATTACCCACATAATGAGGAACATTTTGTAAACCTGAACTTGTAACTAAATCGTAATATTAATATTTTATTGATATTTGTCACACATGGGAGCAGAAATCGGGTCGTGTTCTCGGCGAAAGCGTTGCAGCACACACACTTGAACCACTCTGCAGCTCCACCAAGCGTATCTATACATACTGTGAGCATACAAAACTATGTGTAGCTTGTCACTGAATCATTATTATGATTGCATTTATAAGCAGAAAATTGTGACCAAACGCAACAGTACTGGGTGTGTTTCAATATGGTGTCAGAATCGGCAAAAATAAGCATACAATGACATCCCCATCGCAAAAGTGTATAATACAAATTAAGCAGCTGCCGTGAATAAGTTAACTGTGCAGTTTGCACAATGTGTGTTGACCGTAATGACATAAATATTACCTTTAGTTTTTGGTTCCCCGGCACATTAATCTGGCATAATTAAAACTGTTCATTAGTGGCACAGATGATGTAAGCTCGAATGTTTGTTTGTTTGTGTGTGTGTGTGTGTGTGTGTTGTGTGAGTGTGTCTGTGTGTGTAGTTTTGTTTGTTTGATTTGTTGGTTGCTGTTAAGAATAGCGCGTTATATAGGATTCCCCCCGAAAAAAATTTGAGGCCAGCTTTCTAAGGGCCCTGCAAGTGCCCATCCTTACTGTATAACAACGCAAACATTAAAATTAAATAATGTCGTTAACAATCAATTAAAATAATAATATAAACAGAAATAATGAAAAAAAAGTAAGAAAGAAAGAATGAATGGATTAAAGCAAAGAAAGAAAAGAACAGAAAGAAAGAAAGAAAGAAAGAAAGAAAGAAAGAAAGAAAGAAAGAAAGAAAGAAAGAAAGAAAGAAAGAAAGAAAAGAACAGAAAGAAAGAAAGAAAGAAAGAAAGAAAGAAAGAAAGAAAGAAAGAAAGAAAGAAAGAAAGAAAGAAAGAAAGAAAGAAAGAAAGAAAGAAAGAAAAGGTGAAAGACAATGGTACTACAATCAAAATTCAAAACAAAAACATTCAGTAAGCAGGCAAACACAGGAACATGTAGAAAGGAGCCAATAACTCAATGTTCCCCAATGAAGATTTAACGTCAAAGCTAACACAGTAGCACACCGTCTTTGCTTTGAAGGTAAGGTGGAAAGTCTTTGTGAAATCATTGGAACGCTGAATTATTTATTAGTTTCTTTCTAAATGATCATCCAGTGTTTGGAAACTATCCCCCCCTCTCTCTCTCTCCCTCTCTCTCTCCTTCTCTCTCTCTCTTTCCCCTCTCTCTACGCAAACGTATAATACAATTACTCACCGTTGGTCAAACTGTAGGGGTTCCCGACCGTCTCCATCCAATGTGACGGATCGTAGCTGTCCAGTTTACCGACCTCGGTGTGACCACTAGGCAAAACCTGTGACCACTTCTCTCCCACTTCTTCGTTTTATGAAATAATCCTCAAATATAAAAAAAACAAACTCGTAGACTATCAGACGGTTGGTAGTGTTCTGCGACGTAGTTGAGTTGACCCACGTTCGGTAGCCTAAGGAGAGTTAATTCCTCACGTTGCTGTGTGATGATGTAGTCACCAAAAGCCTAGATTTCACCAAAAGAGTATAGTTAATGGCCGAAAGTGGTAAAGTCACTTCCTAACACAAAACGTTTTAAGGCAACGTTAACCGCTTGTTGAATTTTGTAGTTGTTGCGTTATTTTGTTTTTGAAACGAGTAACACTGTTCTGGGTATGACTTAAGTAGCAGACGACAATTATGATATATTGCGACGTATTAGAAGTTTTGTTATTTTACAACTTTGACACAATTTCAAATAATATTAATTTCGTTCTGTCTTTTTTGGAGCACTTTTTCAAATGCACTTTCTTCTCGTTCGTAACTGGAATAGCGTAATTGTGCAGCAAAAGAACTTGTACAAAACAAAGAAGCCTTATTCTTCTGTAATAACCCTAACAGTAACAAAACTGACTACTGTTGAAACAACAAGCAACAGATCAATCGCGTACAGGTCAAACGCTCAGTTCTAACCCCCGGGCAGATAAAATGGCAACCTGATAAAAACGAATCCCTGAACATGACCACCCAGAGACCAGAGGGTCAAGTTACCGCTAGCAATTAGTCCTGCTGCAGCCAATTACGCAGCCACTCCCCTACTGAGCAAATGGAGGGCAATGCAAGGGGGGTGTTTGGGGTTCAAGTCCTCCTCGACTACACAAAGAGGGAGGAAAACCGGAGAGTGATGGTGGGGGAGATGCCACAGATTTTCTGATGTCCCGTGGGAAGATGCGCTTCATAGGATGGCCCTTCTTAGGCAGAAGATTGTCAGCAGGTGTACGTACATGTGTAAGTTAAAACATGACCACCACGAAGAGTTGAAGCTGTACAGCTGCTGTAGTTTGAGACACAGGTGCTACCTAGAAAGCGCGTTGTTTTCGTTCCAGTATCAACCTTGCGGCGTAGAATTATGCACTGGATCTGGATGTCTTTCTGCACACATACATACACACACACACAAAATCAAATCAAAATGATATTAAATCAAATCAAACAAATCGACGAACCACTATATTACCATCTTTTCATGAATGAATGAATGACAACTTATACATCGCATAAAAAACTTCCACACCAGGAGGCATGCTCAATGCGCTGTCATGATGCAACAAAGCAAACGTTCCCAGGTAAACTCATTGTCACGAACAATACAATACAATACAATACAATACAATACAATACAATAAATCTTTATTAATCCAAAAAAGGAAATTGATTCGACATACCTTGATGCCTTTTTGCAAAGTCAAATCAAAGCAAGTCAAATCAAATCAATAAGTTAATCAAACCATCTATCAACATATGTAGGGATCACTACGAATATTATCATTTCTTCATGTCAAACAATGCGAACATTCCCAGATAAACTCATTGTCAGGAACATTACAAGCAAACATACACTGTGTCCTTTAACTTCCGTTGCACCAATCTGATAAGATAAGATAAGATAAGATCAGACGAGATAATATAACATAAAATAAGATACATTATAGATAAGTTAAAGATAAAGATAAGATTAAGACAAAATAATTTGGCTCGGAAGAGTCCGCTGGACCTAAAGCAATAATCATGTAATGTAATGTAAAGACAAAATAAAATGATAAGAACAAGAAAAAAAATCACAAAGGAAATTATAAGAATATAAGATAACACAAATATAAGAATAATATAAGAAAATGATAAGAAAAGATGAGATAAGAAAAAAAGGATAAAGATAAGAAAACTATTATCTTTTTGCAAGAAATTACAATATGGTGTACACACATATTATTTATACAGCCGTATTGTTATCAAGTAATGCATTTCATCTCGTTTGGTATCATTATTTTGTAGTCGCTATGTTGAAGGGCACTGACATAAGGGTCGCTAAAGCTGTTCCATTAAGCACCTATTCCATCACACACACCGCAGCTGAGCCCTTAGCTTCATCCCCTCTTCGGAAATAGGCCCAAGACTTACAAGATTCAGCCGCACTGTATACTACTGCATCAGGCACTGCACTCAAGATAATGGAGATCGTCATCGCACACAGTTCAACATCAGCTAATACATCTGCATCTAGGTAACGTGCAGCACATCCTGGCTTGAGTGACTTGGAGAGCTAATGGACAGATTTAGACTACGGATTCTATTTCGCTCCGCCTTGTCTTATTACCAACCTTATTCGTCTGAATCCCCTCACCCTCATCCCCACCCACCCTCATCCCTACCCAACCTTATCCCCACCCACCCCCATTTTCACCCATCCCTATCTCACCCACCCTCATCCCCACCCACCCCTATCTCAGCCACCCCCAAACATACAGATCTAGAATCTGAGCACGCTGAGGTATTATAACTTATATAAGCCACTCGTGAATTGGAGTGAGCTTACTTAAGTAAAAGTGCCCAGGTCCTTTTATATACATGTATAAAGTGCTATTTTAGACACAAGCTGGTGTGAGTGCACATTGAGCATCAAAGACACCTGAGGTTTAACCCTGAAAGCGTAGCAGCGGAATGACTTATAAGTAAGACACTCTATATTAATGTAAACATTCTGTATTGATGTACGCAGTTGTTATGTAGATGGTGGTGCAAAATCGTCGTATGACTGACGAATGAGCGAATGAATATACGAGAGTTAATAAGGGGCGGAATAAAACCGGAGTTCCAGAAGAAAACTCTCGAAATGTTTCACACCTAGCAGTACAGTAGTAAGTCTTCATAGGAAAAAAAAGGATCATTACATTACATGATTATTGCTTTAGGTCCAGCGGATTCTTCCGAGCCAAATCAGGACCCAAAAAAAGGGGGATCAAACCCACATCTTTTGGCAATTAAAAAAACAACAACCGCTGGTGTTCTACCCACCCTCGTTACAAGCCACCCTTGTGAATATTCTCTCCCAACCACCAAACAGTACCCCCTCCCCCCATTTATCCCCGTTACCACACACACACAACACACACACATCTAAATTATCAGACAACCTAATGAATACAGACAGTGCACTGCACAATATATTATGTGGAATCTGTTGTCTGATAGGAGGTAGTGTGACACTACATCAGTCGTGGCTCCATCAAGGTGTATCGTGTGTTCGGTGCATTTTAGTGCGAACGAAATGCTCACTGACAGTTATGTAAAGAAAGGTTTTCTCGTTCACAACTGTGACGGTGTATCGTCAGGACCGTACGCACACTGCGTAGCTGAGAATGGCCGAGACTCATGTTGCGCCTCATCTCGAAGTACATTGGTGGAGAAGGCGAACGAGTCTCTGCTACGCAGAATCTACCTACGGATACGAGGTATAGTAGGTAACACTAACACATTTTACCGCGGTTTCTTAAAGTAATACCAATAGCTGGAGAGGAGAGGGGAAAAAGAGGGTGTTGGTAGTATAACAGTGTGTGTGTGAGTGCGTGCGTGCGCGCGCGCGCGTGTGTTTGTGTGTGTGTGAGAGAGAGAGAGAGAGAGAGAGAGAGAGAGAGAGAGAGGTCGTCAACTTTATCAACTAAGGCCTTCGGCCTTCAACGAGAAACCACCTATGACTATACATGTACCTAAGTAACAACCATAGTAACAACCTTATAACCAATACATGAACCCACGTACGTACTGATTGTGGATGTTCAACCAAAGAAGAAGAAGAAAAAAAAGATTATGATATTATTTATTAAACACCAACACCTCCGCATCAGCAGCAAATGCCAGAAAGAGTCAAAAGCCTGACTACATTCATTTATTTAATGTAAAGTCTGTACACAAAGTGATCTTAGGACAAAAACAGCAATAATGGAATAAAAAAAGTTATAATATTAACAGTGTAACAATTCAAGTGAGTGAATACATAATACAGGATGCTATCACGCGCGCTTTTTCTCCATTCGGTCTCAAAAGCGCGGCGATCTGAAGAGAAAGCTATTACAGAAAGCGGAAGAGAAAGACATTTTTTTAAAAATTTAGATTGACTGCATCCATAATTTCTACTGATGGGACGGAGGAAACCGAAGTACCCAGAGAAAACCCTCGGTGACCTGAAAAGTTCGACCCTTGCGGTGTTGGAACTCGCGA
>CM072527.1:43046382-43063882 GCA_036898135.1 Oncomelania hupensis
AGATCCTGTATCGGCCAGCGCCTTGAGCGCCTTCTGAGCTGGAAAAGCGCTATATAAAAACAAATATATAAATAATTAAAACTAACTAACTACTAAAGGCAAAATTATAACTATACAAGGTTTGCACTTATATCAGTCCATCTTTTTATCTGTTCATTTCTAACTGCTTTCGTGTTGTCGATATGTTCATCAGTTTTATATTTCGAGTGTTGCTGTCAGCACTGACCCAAAGCGTAAGAAGGACAAATTTCCAAAGTTCCGAGGTATTCCTTGTTGACTTTGTCAATACAGATCTTTGTACCCTTGTAATGTTGCTGTGTCCTCTGCAAACTGGCAGAATTGGTATTTCTAGCACTAATTATAACAGGGAGGTAGATGCGTAGGAAAAGGTGTTAAGCGGAAGGATGGTGGTATGAGTTGGATTGCCTTTTCTGCCAGAACAACAGACGTACGAATAGTATATTGGCAGGACAGCGGATAAATTGTGTTGCTCGAGGTGGGTGGGTGGGTGGGGGGGGGGGGTTGGAAGTGGACGGTCGAGGAAGCCAGTAGAAATGGGCTGGCGGGAAGGAGAGGGTAAGGCGAGGGGTGTGGCGCCTGAGAAGGAAAAGCTGCTTGCTTTTGAGGACCATAATATAACATTGGCTCCAGATCTAGACTACATGCAGACAGGAGTGATGTTTGTTGAGGGGATGGGGTGGAGGAGGTGGGTGGGGTGCGGTGGGTGTGTGTGTGTGTGTGTGTGAGGGAAAGAGGGTGCGGGAGTCAAAGTGAAAGAGAGAGGGTGGGACTGAAGAGAGAGACAGAGAGAGGGTGAGAATGATAGTGAGAGAGACAGAGAGAGGGTGAGAATGATAGTGAGAGAGACAGAGAGACGGTGAGAATGATAGTGAGAAAGACAGGGAGAAAGAGAGTGAGAGAGAGAGGAGTGAGGGGGAAGAGAGATATTAAAAGACATAGACATGGGAAAGAGAGCTGTGCTGTATGAAAAAGAGAAAGGCAGAGAGAGAGAGAGAGAGAGAGACAGACAGAGAGACAGAGAGACAGAGACAGAGACAGAGACAGAGAAGAATGTGCGCGAGAGAGATGAGATTGGGGTGTGCGTGGGGAAGAAGAATGGCAGGGAGAAGAAGGGGAAGAGGAAAAGAGCTGGAGAAAGCTAAAGCTCTTTGCTTTTCTGCTGGTAATGGGGTCGCATTTCCAGACTGCGACCTTTTACCACGTAACCGGCGAATCAATATCTAATAAACAGCAGAGTGCAGTAGCGAAAACAAGTAAAGTTTCCCTATCGATCCGATTAAACATGCAAAAAGCGACTTCACTAACAACACTCAGCAGTGGCGACGCCGAGCAGGAAAGCAGTAACGAACATTTTTTCTTTTGGGTTTTTAAGCTTTTTAACTAAAAAAAAAAGTTACTTAAAACCACCACTTACTCCTTTTGTAACAATACCATTAATTTGTTCTATGGAATTAAAATGTTAATCTTGAAGAGCGATTATATAAAAAAAAAACGGAGAAAGTATTTTTTAGCCTTTAAGGCTGCATAGCTTTAAAAGAGTGAAGCCCCAATCTGGCAATGTTACTTAGTCGTTTTTGTAACAATACCATGAATTACTTTAATCTTGAAGAGCGACTATATTATAGAAGACATAGCGAAAGATTCTTTTTAGGCATTTAACTAAAAAGTTAAAAACAAAATCTGACACTATTGCCTACTCTAATTTTTTGTAATACTACCATGAGATCTATTGAATCTTTGTTAGATTACATCTTGAAGAGCGACTATAGAAGAAGAGGATAACGATTTTCTTTAGTGTTTGAAGTAAAGTTAAAGCCACAACTTTCTTACTCGCTTTGTAACTATAACATTTTTGTGCTACCGAATTTTTCGTGTAATCTTAAAGAGCGACTATTTAGAAGAACTAGCAAAAATTTCCTTGGAGGCGTTAAGATTTTTAACAAAAAAAGCTAAAGTTACAATCTGACAGTGTTATTTACTCGTTTTTCTAAAAATACCAAACATTTGTTCTATCGACATTTTAGTTTAATCTTGAACAGCGACTATAGAAGAAAGGGTGAAATTTTATTTGTATTCTCTGTGTTGGGTGGGGGAGAAAAAGTGCGAGGTGGAGTGGTGTGGGTGGGTGGGTGCGGTGCGTATATGTGTATTAACAAAACAAAAGCTAAAGCCACTATATGAGACAGTGGGCCTATTACTCGTTTTTTTGTAACAATACCATTTAAGCTATCGAATTTTTAGTTTAATCTTGAACAGCGACGACAGAAGAAATAGAAAAATATTACTTTTTAGGTTTAGGTAAAGTTAAAGCCACGATGTTACAGTATTATTTACTCGTTTTTTTAACACTACTATTTGGTCTAGATGGAAAGTTGTTTTTTTTAAAGCTTTAACAGCATCTACAGAAGAAACGTTTAAAGATTCTTTTTCAGGCTTTGTTAAAGCCACAATCTGACAGTCTTAATAGATCTGACAATGTTTACCTTAAAGTAAAGGTACTCCTTCGGTTGAGACTATAAACCGAAGTCCAGTTTGTGCACGCATGCAGGCCGTCGCACGGACGTCAAAGATCCTGATGCTCATGTCCTCGACGGGTGAGCGCCGGCTATACAAATACACCCAGCACGCACTAGGTTCCTTCTCCCCTACCCCTCTCCTCCCCCTATACTCGGTCGCCCAGGATTGTGCGCAGTCTTTTGGGCGTCAGACCATGCGCCCAAGGGCTGCCAATGGGTGCACGGGCGGCTTGAGTCAGATCCTGTATCGGCCAGCGCCTTGAGCACAATTTCGGCTGGAAAAATCGCTAGATACAAAAACGAGCCAAAATACATTAATTACATAAAGATAAAAATCCATTAAGTTTTCTTAATATATAGCACTTCCAAGCTCAAGTAACAACGTATTGTAACAGGAAGGTGACAGAATAAAACGTAAGTTAATTATTTTTTGTGTGGAACTCGAAATGTAGAACTTTAATAGAACCTAGGAATTTGGCCTATACACATTTTTTTAGCATGATATAAACTGTAAACCACGGTGATGTGTGCTAGAAGGAAAAGAAGGAAGTTGAGGAGATAAATAAACGGTATGTGTTTGAGAACTGTAACTCACAGCGTGACACTACTGCAATTAACAATGCTCAGTTAAAAAGTTCTTAATTACTTTTATCACTTGTTGTTGTGTTCCAAAGGAATACATAGATTTTCTTTTTATTCCCAGGTCTTTAGGTTATGTGTCTCAGAACGTTTATTGCTTAGTTCCATGGAAGTTATTTCGATATTAAAACAAAAACAAAACAAAATCGCCTTGAATAAATGTATACATTATACCTCTCTCTCTCTCTCTCTCTCTCTCTCTCTCTCTCTCTCTCTCTCTCTCTCTCTCTCTTTCTCTCTCTCCCTCCCTCCTTTTCCTTTAAGAGATCTAAACTGAACCTAATCTAACTGTATAATTCTCAACTCTTTTTAACATTAACTGAAGTAATGTTGACTTGAATTAGCTTGACTTGACAGTAATATATTGTAATAATAATTTCCCTGAGCCTACGTCTATTTTGTGCATAAAAGAGATCAGGAGCATTCGTTAGTTGTAGTCGTTGTTTGTTTGTTTTTTTGTTTTTTTTTTTAAAGTAATTCACTTAATGTACCGTCAAATCAGCATTTAACTTACTTTCTACCGAATTGGATTCCACTTAAAATGCACAGACAACTTAACTAACTGAAAAATTCAATTAATCTAAATCAGTCTATACACAAGCCGCACCATTATTGTGGGTTGGACTTCTTGGTCGCTTTGACTGTTGACGAACCAACTAACACCGCGTAGCTGAGACTAGCCCAAGCTAACGTTCGCCTCTCCCCCAATAGTTATGAGAGGTACTGTGCGAGTCTCAGCTATGCTGTTTGATCACCTCACTGATCTGCATTATCCCTCAACGATCGTGAAGTATTGCTGAATCAAATTAAGCCTGTTTCGCAAATAAGCTCTATTAAGGATTGACTGATTTACTCTATGGAATAATGACTGATCAATTAGCGTGCATTGTTGACTCAGGCACAAGTCAATCCCAACCCAGCGCGCACAGAAATTGCTGAAGTCTTGTTAGATCAGTAGTGTATACAAGGTAGATCAGTAGTGTGTATCAGTAGTGTGTGTAGATCAGTAGTGTGTACAAGGTAGATCAGTAGTGTGTACAAGGTAGATCAGTGGTGTGTACAAAGTAGTATAGTAATGTGTACAAAGTAGATCAGTAGTGCGTACAAGGTAGGTCTGTAGTGCGTACAAGGTAGATCAGTAGTGTATACAAGGTAGATCAGTAGTGTTTACAAGGTAGATCAGTAGTGTGTACAAGATAAGTAGTGTGTACAAGGTAGATCAGTAGTGTGTTTAAGGTAGATCAGTAGTGTGTACAAGTGTGTACAAGGTAGATCAGTAGTGTGTACAATGTAAATCAGTCGTGCGTACAATGTAGATCAGTAGTGTGTACAAAGCAGATCAGTAGTGCGTACAAGGTAAATCAGTAAAGCGTACAAGGTAGATAATAATGCGTACAAGGTAGATCAGTATGTGTACAAGGTAGTTCAGGAGTGTGTACAAGGTAGATCAGTAGTGTGTACAAGGTAGATCAGCAGTGTGTACAAGGTAGATCAGTAGTGTGTACAAGGTTTCTCTGCTACAACGTTATGGAATGAATGGGGGAAGGGAGAGAGGGAGGCGAGAGAGAAAGAGAGACAGACAGATGAGAGAGAGGGAGAGAGAGAGACCGAGAGAGTGGAGAGAAAGAGAGAAAGAGAAAGAGAGAAAGAGAAAGAGAAAGAGAAAGATAGAGATGCAACAAAACCAACTAATATTTCAGTAAAATACAGACCATCTTAAATGTTCTTCTATTTCGCTCAAAAATTGATTTATTTTCCCACACAGAGAACACACTCATTCATTCAATCGTTCTTATCTCTATAGCGCTTTTCCACATCAAGAGCTGCTCAAGGCGCCGGCTGAGGCAGGATCTAACTCAAGCCGACTGAGGCGCCCACTGTCGTCACCACACGGAACAAACACGCGAGTAAAAAGTCAATATTTTAGTCGCTTAGGCTTTACATCTAAAAACGCAGTGAGGCAACGACAACAATAAAGTGATAGAATTTTACCAGAGACCGGGTATCTGTGTTTCAGAGGCCAAGTTTTAAAAAAATCACACAAGTACTAGACTTATATTAATGCTTCGAGCAGCGTATATATATACATAACATTCGGAGTGAAAACACTTTGTGGTTTGCTACTATAGTATAGTAAGTACTATTTATTATTAGTAATAGCTCCCACATAACTTCGCATCACTTTAAAGATTACTGAAAGCTTTTAAAGGTAATGACCACCATTATTGATTTTGATAATAGCGATTGCGGTGCCCAACAGCAGCATCACCAGAATGAGTTGCGTTAACTCTTTGTAACAGCATTGCCAGTAAACATTCCTCGTTCTAATCATTCAACCAACAAGCAAATCAATATATCTATCTGTCTATCTGTCTATGTGTGTATGTATGTATGTATGTATGACTATGTATGTATGTATACATCTCTATCTATCTCTCTATCTGCTTAGATGTTGTCAGTATCATTGTTCATAGTCTTCTTCTTCGTCATTATATATCATATTCTCTCTCTCTCTCTCTCTCTCTCTCTCTCTCTCTCTCTCTCTCTCTCTCTCCCCCCTCTCTCTCTCTCTTTATCTCTCCAGCCTACAAATAATTTCGTGTTCGGTCACCTGAGAATCAACGTCAACAAGCTTCGGACCGCATTGTAGCACGGGCGAACTATGTCATTTTATTTTATGTCTGAACTACATTGTCAGTTTATGTTCCAGTCCAGCATAGCATAGAATAGCATAGCATAGAGAGAAAACAATAGTTCCGCATATAATAGGCTTAACAGTCTTTTGGTTCTCGAGATGAGTCACTTTTGTTTCACTGTATACTAAGGACTAATAAAGTAATGTTCTAATGTTCTTGTGTTTTAGAAAACGCCTTTTGGGTTCGGGCCTTAATAGAATATTGTCCCAATGTGTCCCGGCGTGTCGTAAGAGGCGACTAAAATGGATGATGTCAGCACGGCATCACTGGGCGAAAGTCTTTTACACAGAAGTCACCGGCCAGGGTGGAGGAATTTCATGTTATTATAGGTTCAACGACCACATGCTCGAGGCCAAGGCGAGCCACACTGTACTCGTGGACTTCGGCTGTGGCCAACAGCCTGGAGAGGCTTGGGCCACGCCAGGCCTTTCTTGCCCAAGATACACCCGTATGACGAAAAGAACCACTCACTCCATACCGAATCGGTCGTCGCCCGGGTCACCAAGGACCGTGCCTTCCGTTGGCCACCAGAATGGAGGTGATAAGTGTGTTACTGATGGACAACTTAGCAAGATATGATCCGCACGATAGACAACATCGTCATAAGAACCTGGAATGTCAGGACCCTAATTACGGAGGGAAAATTACAGGAACTAGCCCACGAGCTGGACCACAATCGATGGAACATTGTAGGTATCAGCGAACTGCGCTGCAAAGGTCTAGGGGAAACAACGACCGACAAAGGCCACAAGCTTTATTACAGCGGAAGAGATGACAGGCACGAACCTGGCGTTGGATTCTTGATCCACAAAGACAATATAGCGACTGTCATGGGTTGCCGCTCAGTCTCCAGTGGACTCATTACCATCCGTCTGAGAGCAGCCCCTTTCAACATCACCATCATACAGGCCTATGCCCCAACATCAGATTATGCCGACAGCGAAGTCGATGATTTCTATGAACATCTGCAGGCTGTCCTTGACCAAGTACCGAAGAAGGACATTGTCATTGTGCGAGGTGACTGGAATGCCAAGGTTGGCCAAGATGCGTACCACAATTGAGGAAACACATGTGGACCCCACTGTAACAACGAGACAAATGACAGAGGTCTGAGACTCTTGGTGTTTGCCAAATACAATAATCTGATGCTGGCACACACGCTTGATCTCCAAAAATAAAATCCAGACGATGGACCTGGCACTGTCCCAGCGGGAAGCATTACAATCAGATTGACTACGATTGACCAAAGGTTGCGGGTGGGCGTCTCGGGCGGTTTGAGTTAGATCCTGTATCGGCTAGCGCCTTGATCCTTAGGCTAAGGCGCCTTACAAATGACGAACATTATTATTATTATGGTCAAGACACGCTTCAGCTCAAGCATCAACATTGGCAGGACACGCACTTTTCTAGGAGCAGACATCGGAAGTAATCACAATCTCGTGATGATGTCTTTCCAGCTCCAATTGAAGAGATTAAACACAGCAAAGTGCACCAGACTGAAGTTCGACTTGGACAAACTGCAGGACCCGGAGGTGGCAGAAATATTCCAACCCACAATTGGAGGGAAATTTGCACCATTGCTCATTTTGGGAGCTGGTGAAGTAGATGTCAAGACCATGACCACCACCTTCAACTCAGCTGTGACAGATGCCGCCACTGATATCCTTGGCAAGCACCGCCCAAAGAAGAAACCGTGGATCACACCTTCAATTTTGGATCTGTGTGTCAAAGGAAGAGAGATAACAAAGAAAAAGAACACATCACAGGGAGCTGATGCCTACTGAAAAATCAACAATGCTATCCGAAAAAGCATGCGCACAGCAAAGGACATATGGATAGAAGATCAATGCCAAGAAGTAGAAAACAGTCTGAACAATACAGATTGTCATTCTTCTTATACATACATACATACATACATACATACATACATACATACATACATACATACATACATACATACATACATATACATACATACACGCTATTATATGTCAAATGAAATATGTGCACTCCATGCCCAATTGGACGCCCCGGCGTCCAATTAGGCGGGGAGCGTCCAATTAGGCCTCTATGTCAGACCCAATTGGACGCCGGCATCCAAATAGGCAAGGGTGTCGAATTAGGCCTGCACAAGGGTTACTGAGGACAGAGAAAGATGGAGTGCGCTGATTAAACGATCATCTGTGGTGCCCCAACGACTTCCCGAGTTGCGGGATAGAATATGGTAGGATAGATGTTTTGGAATGAGTTTTCCCATCATTTAAAAATTTGCAATTATGGGCAAACTTATTCCCCACGTAGAGGTTACACATGTATTATTTCCTATTAGTCTAATTAGTAGACGTTTCTATTTCAATCGTGTTTAGTTCCTATCTTGTAATGTTTTTACTTTTGTTTTCTTCATAGGCCTTAGTCGTTTTTAGTTCATGTAAGTATACTAAAACAGTTAAGGCCTATAAGGAAAACGAAAGTAAAAATATTACAAGACATGAACTAAAAACGACTGAAATAGAACCGTCTACTAATGAATTGAAAATAATACATTTTTGACCTTACGTGGGGAATACGTTTGCCCATAATTGCAAATCTTCAACAATAATCATAGCCCTCCCTATATTGTAAAAAATTAAAAGAAAAAATGAAAGCCAAAATATTCCATGAAGGGAAACTCAAAAGCACTGAAATTAAAATGTGGATGGCAGGTTTGTGCGAAAGTAATTTAATTAAAACTTCTAGTGAAAGCAAAGCGAAGTCCAGACTGAGAATGAACCTCTCCGCGATACAAGATGAATCTTTCAGAATTAATTCATGAATTATTATTGAATCTCTCAAGAATATTAAGATTTTTTTTTACAAAAAACCGTCTGCCTATACAGCGACTGGTCTGGTAGCGCTGGTTTCTTACCCTTAAGTCGTGGGTTCGGATCCCTCCAAGGGACAAACTTACAAAAATTAGGTACGAGATTTTTTAGGTCACCGAGGGATGTCTTCGAGTACTTCGGTTTAATAATAATAATAATAATAATAATAATAATAATAATAATAATAATAATAATAATAATAATAATAATAATAATAATAATCATAATCATAATAATAATAATAATAATAATGGGTGCTAATACGCACCCTATTCCTAAATCAGACTCAAAGCGCGGCGATCTGTAACCAACATACACGCTCACATGTGACAAATACTCCACATACACAACAAACACACTTTCATCACTCAAACCTGTGGTGAACGTCGCCATTAGAAGACGGAAAGGAACTCGAATTTTGTATTTGTGAAATTTTTGATTGATTGCATCCAATACCTCAGTCTCGTCAATAATTGTATTGGGTAAACGTTAATAATTAATTTCTCTTTCGTCTTCTAAAAACGATATCTACAGATCACCGCGCTTTGAGTTCGATTGAAAAAAAAAACACCGAGTAATAGCAAACTGTACTATTACTACTACTACTACTATTACAATGGGTTTGTTCGGTATAGAACGCTACGAGTTACTTGTACGCAAACTTGTCAAGGTGACTAAAGGACTTTATGACTTAAAAATTTGTGTAGCCTAATTCGCGCTTGGTTTGATTTGCGTAGTACACTTATAATATAATTATGTCCGTTGTTCCGAGTGTATGATTATACGAGTAGTAATTCTCGCTGAATGTAAACTTTGTGGACTCGCTCAATCAGCCCTCTTATATCTGTTATTTAAACTCTCTGAATTTCAGATCCTTTTAAAAAGCTGTGTTTGTGATCCGGTTTGCAGTCTTTTTCTGTAAAACAGGTGACTGCAGTGTCAACATCGTTGTCAGTGATTATAGCTTCCTATAATAACACAGCAGAAAGCGAAAGCGGAATCTGTCTCTCTTTTCCTTTTCTACGAGTCCTATCCTATCCTATCCCCTAACTGAAAGGTCGTTGGTTGGGGCGAGTACTGATCTCTATCCTTCATTCTCTCGCTTTCACTACACACACTTAGTGGCATACAGATAGTATCTTTTGACTCTTTCGTACTATAAAAAAGATCTGCCTCCGCAGACCTACCGTTTGATAACTATCAGACTGAACTCACGCTACGTGGCTGAGACTTGCCGGGGTTCACGCCTCTACGATAACGAGTGGAGAGACATAAGCTTCGGCGATCCTTTGCTAGGCAAAGGTATGGCGGCCTACTAGCGCCAAAACCTGATAATTACAATTATCATGTGATAATTGCAAATATCATGGGATGATTACAATTATCAAGAGATAATTACAATTATCATTGAAAATTACAAATATGTTCGTGTGATCATGTTTAATTTTCAGTTTTGGCTCTATTAATCCGCCTGGAAATGCGCCAAAACTGAAAATTGTAATTATCACATGATAATTACAATTTTTACTTGATAATTATAATTTTCACGTGATCATGCTGAATTCTGGCAAGGCGGCTTACTAGCGTCAAAACCTGCAAAACTTACATGTATCAGTGATAATTGTAATTAACACGTGTTTTGTGTAATTCACAGAGATACCGGTAATTCACAGTGTTAATTACTAATTTTCAGTTTTGGCCACGCTTTACTAGGGCCAAAACCCCAGGCGTGCTGGGAACAGTGCCGCTGCCGCGCATGCGCATCGCGTATCGGGCCGCGCATGCTCATCTTGATATTTATAATTTTCAGTGATAATTGTAATTATCGCTTGATAATTGTAATTATCTCTTGATAATTGTAATTATCTCATGATATTTGTAATTATCAGGTTTTGTCGCTAGGAAAGCTTGGCAAATACTGATAATTATTAATTAACACTACGGATTACCGATATCTCTGTAAATTACACAGAACACGTGATAATTTTAATTATCTCGTGATAATGGTAACTCTCGGTTTTGGCGCTAGTAGGCCGTCATACTGGGCGATCCTTTGCTAGGCACTGGAATACTCTCTCTCTCTCTCTCTCTCTCTCTCTCTCTCTCTCTCTCTCTCTCTCTCTCTCTCTCTCTCTCTCTCTCTCTCCTTCTTCTTCTTCTTCTTCTTCTTCTTCCCCCATTCTTCTTCTTCTTCTTCTTCTTCTTCTTCTTCTTCTTCTTCTTCTTCTTCTTCTTCCCCCATATCAAACCACACAACACCAACAATCAGATTTTCATTGCTCATCCGATCCGAATAGTATAAACCGGTCTCATTCATTTGTTTTCTTTGTTGTGTGTTGATCTTGGTCAACGAAATGACGATTTACCACAATCAGTATCAGAACCTGTTGAAGCTACCTACGCCTGAAGAGTTTCAAGCTTAAAGTTAAACCTGATAGCTCTCCCAGACACTCCGTTTATGAAGATTTTTTAAGCTCTTAACATCCTATCCTATCCTATCCTATCCTATCCTATCCTATCCTATCCTATCCTATCCTATCCTATCCTATCCTATCCCGCAACTCGAAGGTCGTTGGGGCACCACAGATGATCGTTTAACCATCGTACTCCATCTTTCTCTGTCCTCAGCAACCTTCATGGCTTCGCTTAGTGCCAAGCCAGTCCATTCTCGAACGTTGTCATCCCGTCCTCTTTTTCTGTCTCCATATCCTTCTGCCTCCTTGCACCGTGCCTTGCATGATGGTCTTTGCAAGGCCTTATGCTCTGGTGACGTGACCATATTATCGGAGGTTCCGTTTCTTCACCACTGTGTGAGCATGTGTAACAATACTAAGAATAATAGGTTTAAAGCGCGGCGATCTGAACTAACAGACACGCTCACATGCTGCACACATTATGACACAGACTACCATCTTTTACTCAAACACGGTACGTTGTAAAGGCATGGAGCGTTATTAGGGGACGGAATGGAAATTGATTTTATTATTTTTGAGTGACTGCATCCAATATTATTACTGACAGGAAGGAGGCAACTGAAGTACCCAGAGTGCCTCAGTGGCCTGAAAAAGTCTCGTACCTCATGCGGGATTCGAACTTGCGACCTTCGGGATAGCGATACCGGCGTCTAACCAACTGTGCCACCCAAGCCTCCCCAGACTTCATTCCTCCCACTGAGTTGTATACAAAACATCTCCACGCTTCAGCACCAGAGTGCCAGTGACCAATCAAGGCTTACTTAGCTTATTACTGGCACTAGACTGGGCAGTCTGAGATGCTCTGTATGGCTTCAGCCCAACAGCATTTATATAACAATCTCATTACATTTGCTCCCATGGCTGTGTTGAACGTAGACTATAGAAAAAGGGAGTGTCATTGTTCGGGTTCCACTCAACAAAATCCTTTCGTGTCTAATGTTGTTTGCATTAATAGACTGTGCTCCAATTCCCTTCCACTGAGAGTTCAACAGTATATTGTATAATCGTCCTCAATATATATATATATATAGAAAGGTTAGTAGCTACAACGTTAGGGACGTTTGCAGTGGTATCCTAATTGTTAGAGAAGTTTGCAGTATCTTACTTGTTACAACGTTAAAGAAGTGTGCAGCAGTATCTTAATTGCTACAAGGTTAGCAAAGAAGTTTGCAGTAGTAGGTAGCTTACATAAGCCCACCTTGTGTAAACAAAATTTGTTTACACAAGGTATACATGACTATTAAACTCAAAAATGTAAACACACTCATTAATCTGTTTCGATTGTTTGTGTTATGTGGTTGTATAGAATTCATCCTTTTCCATTTTTCTCTTGTCCAACGCTATACCTTAAATTAAAGTAATTAATATTCTCACGGAGTGCCTATTGTATGTAGTATGATTAGGGCATACACAATGGTGACCATCACGATTCTTCGAAAGGGTTCAACTTTTCATAATAAAATAACCTCATTAAAATTTGATCCCAAAGTTTCGTGACTGAGCCTATAGACGTCATGCTTCTCTGAAAGAGTTCAACATGAATAAATACCTCATTAAAAGTTGTTCCCATTGTCGTGTGATTCGGCCCTATGGACTAACTTTTAAACACGTGTAGTCTTCCAGTTATAAACATCCACTGCATAACTAAATCTCATCCGAGAGGTATCAGTAACGGTGTAGCAATTACGTTACTAAATTGTTACCGGTTACATATTTCATTTATTTATTCACTAAACATGTTTAATTCTTTGTCAGTTGTTTGTAACTATGTGTTGCCTGTCACAGATATTATAGTATTATACATGTTGAATTTGGGTTACACAGGGTGGGCTTATGTAGGCTCGCTGCTACTGCAAACTTCTTTACTACTCTTGAAGCAATTAAGATACTACTGCAAACTTCTCTACAGTTGTAGCAATTAAGATACTACTGCACACTTCTCTAACGTTGTAGCAATTAGGATACAAACTGCAAACTTCTCTAAAGTTGTAGCAATTAAAATACTATTGCACACTTCTCTAAAGTTGCAATAATTAAGATACCATTGCAAACTTCTCTAACAATTAGGATACTACTGCTAATCTCCTTAACGTTGAACACAGCAATTAAGATACTACTGTAAACGTCTCTAAAGTTGCAGCAATTAAGATCCTACTGCACACTTCTCTAATGTTGTAACATAATAACTAAGCTACTAATACAAAGGTGTCTAATGCTAGCATTACTCGTACTACAGCAGAATATTAAGTTTAAAGCAGGAGAACGTCTAATAACCTTAGTGTTAAAGGCTAGCCCTATAGAACTTCGATTTATACTAAAGTTACATTACAACAGCCGGCTGACAAGAACATCAAAGCCAGTCTCCAAATTTATAATACTGATAAATGGGAAGTAGTCAGCAATCATTGTATGTACAGGACCCCCCCCCCCCTTTCTCTTCTTCCTATTTGGCTCTTTACTTCTGAAGAAGCATTTTAATAAAATACATAGAAAACACGTTTTGGTCTGCTACTTTTCATATCTTTTTTCCTGCTATATCGTCTTCTTCTTTAACTTTAAGTTTAATTAAACTCAATCAATGTCAAAAAGCATTCAATTAATCAATGGATACTGACAACAAAAGACAAGGGTACACAATCATTGTATTAAATGAACAGGCATGAAATAAAAGAACTGTGAAAGAAAGAACCTTAAAGTTTAACGCAAACATCCACCCTGGCGGACGGGTGATTACCATCCAAGGGAAAAGGGGTAGGGACTTACATCAACACTGGACCACCACAGCAACCATATTGCTACGACGAACATTAAATCACCGTAACTAAGTGTTACTCTGTCGGACCAGGGAACTAAGAGTAAGAAAGACTAAAACTGTTTAAAACTCAAGTAAGCCGGATGAAACGTAAACACGCGTCTTAAAAACTAGCCTATAGCAAACTCGAGACCTGCGCTGAGCATCTTAATTAAGGTATAATCCGTATCCACTATCAAGTACTGCGAAAAATGACAAGCTTGACTCGACACATTGAAGGCGCTACACAATCTGTATCCTGTCTGCGTGCCAATAAAATTAAAAGACCGAATCCGGAATTGGGGCAGTCGACTAACTCATTCAGTCCTCTAGAAAGCTTTTATCGTGCATAGCGTGGTCTCGTTTCTAATCACATGCTTTGCCGCTAACACGATCAAATCACAAAGCCGAACATAACAATGAAAACGCGTGCATGAAACCGGCATGGATCCCATACTTACAGTAACTCTTGTAGTTGTACAAATTCAAGTGACGATGTCGCTGTACAGCTTTATCACCAGTAAAAATTCCCTGTAGGATCTCTTCTCATGTCACGATGCCATTTGTAAACACAGACAGATATCTATTCTGTATCCTCAAGCAGTCAAGGCTTAAGACAGAACAGCTGCTCTCGAACGAAAAAAGATGTCTTGAGACGATGAAATTGAAGTACAACAATCCTTTCCCCTCAAAAAGTTATAGAACACAACAACAGAAGAGTCGTTGAAGAATCGACTTTCAGTGAAAACACACCACCATGCTACAACAGCAGACGACAAACTCCGAAGCAGACGACCAACTGAAAGAGCATGCGGAGCAGACGACCGATGTTCGCGGATGTAAACACAGCACTTGTAATGCGAAACAGCGTGTACGGTAGAAACTGTTCCTCTCTCACAGTGCTGAGAGGATCTCTCTCTCTCTCTCTCTCTCTCTCTCTCTCTCTCTCTCTCTCTCTCTTTCTCTCTCTCTATGTTGGCTCTGTCCGGGAACCACAGCGTTTTTACCTCCCCTCTCTCTTCTAATACGGACCGATTCCACACAACACTGGCGTCGCGGTTTTAGGTCTCGCTGTGTTCTTTCTCTAAAACATTTTTCGTGTCTCTCTTCGCTGATCCCCATTAGCTCTGTTTCTCATTTTCTTCGTGCTTGTCCCTGGTACCCATTCCCTCCCGTAACCTCTCTCCTTCTCTCTTTATTTGTCATTCCCATACCCATTCTCATTTTCTCTCCTTCCCCTCTCTCTCTCTCTCTCTCTCTCTCTCTCTCTCTCTCTCTCTCTCTCTCTCTGTGAAGGTAAAGTGATTGCCTGCCTGTCTGTCCGAGCCATAGCGTACTCGACTATTTGTTTTATAACTGGAATGAACTCTCTGAATTTGAAAGCTGTTTTCCATACAAATTCTGTCTTTCATCATGGGATTGTTGTTCCTCCTTGTATCTCAGCTCACTATTTGCCCCGCTTCCTCAATATCGTGCATTTTCTTTGTCAATTTCCTCTGTCTCTCTCTTTCTCTCTCCCTCAATAATTGTTCTATTTCTTTCCCACCCACCCACCTCTCTCTCTCTCTCTCTCTCTCTCTCGTCATCAAAAATCGTCTGCTAGAAGCCACGGCGCGGTCGGGACGGTGGTGGGTGTACAGCTGCGGCGGCGACGACGACCACGATGACGGCGGCAGTGGCGGCGTTTGCGATATGGAGGAGGCACGGCACTTCGTGTTTTGGATGCTGCTCTGGCGCTAGCTACTCCGAGTAGAGTCGGATAGGACTAGCGCGAGACGACCAGAAACAACTATTATGGATGGTTCTTTGTTACTCGGGTCGCAATGACTGAGACGGAGCAGCATTTGACCGCACTGCTTCACTGGTATTACACCCCTTCCCCCTCCCATCACCACAGGTCACCCACCCACACCCCACCCCAATAAAAAGAAAACAACCAAATAAATGAATAAATAAATAAATAAATAAATTAATAATAATAATAATAATAATAATAATAATAATAATAATAAATTTAAAAAATGAATACAAATAAATGAATAAAAGTAAATACAAATAATAAATGTAAATAAAAATTAAATAATTCGAATTAAAAGAATGTTACAATATTAAAATATCTAGAAAAAAGAAAAATGCGTTTATATTATACTAACAAATATACTCAAAAGAAAAACTTTTGTGTAATATAGCGCACGCTTTACCCCAAAGAGCTGCTCAGGGCGCCAGCTGACGTCAAGATCATACCCAAGGCTGCCACCCCATCTCTCAACTCCCCCCGCCAAAACAAACAAACAAAAAACAACAACAACAACATGCTGCAAATCTGTGCATGATCTTATGCTTTGGACCTTTGGACCACAGTCCTTGTGTGCACGCGAATGTTCGATTGTCCTTGTCTAAGTTTGCGAAAGAAAAAAAATTATCGTCAATATTGAGTTTAAACCATGCCGTTTCCTAAATTATTAATTAATAGTACTACGAGGCAAAGAATGCTCATGGTTATTAGACAGCCGAGTCCACTTTTCTGTACTTATTATTCTCTTGCCATCATTTAATATTTTATTTTCTCCTGTAATTTGAAAGTCACATTTTTACTGATTTGTTTTTTTTTTTGGGGGGGAGGGGTGGTTTTGGGGGGTCAACGGTCTCCAAAGCAACTCTGAAAACTCCTGAAAGACGGGGCGGAACGCGTAAGGGCTGAGGGGTCATTTTGAACTGAACTGGTCAAATTGTCATCGTCTAGAAGTCGTTTTATAGGTTGCCCCCAACGATTTCAAAACTTAGAAAAGAGGTCAGAGAACCTTGAATTATTGTCTTCTGGTAAACCCTATGGTCGTCGTCTAATAATAGTCGTTTTTATTTAACCTCGTTGTCGTCAAAATAGATTTAAAGATAGCGGGGCCAAGAAATCAGAGAATCACACACACACACAAAATTATCTTGTGTAAAGATCAAGAATATGGTTATATAATTACGTTGATCTGCATTGTTTATATTCGCCTGCAAAACGTGTAGGCTATACTCAGCATCTTAGACCGCTAAAGAAGTTTTCTCAGAAAGCCAGGTTCTATTTACAGTCTTCGAACAGTTGTAACACATCACAAACTGTCTTTTTTTGTTTGTTTGTTTAAGATACCCATTGTAATCTATGTTTACTGAACTCCTGAAGAAGCTTTTATCATGTGCTTCATGTGATATGAACAAAATTAAAAATAATATTGTCGTTTAATTGTATTACCTAGAACAAACATAAACCGTCTTTTCCTTACGTAGCTTCTCCTCGAGTAATTTATTACTATTGTATATTACGTTCATACCCTCAAACTATTATAATGAATGGAAAGTTTTCTTAATTGTCTGTGCATGATATGAATGGTTCTGTCAAGCAAACGAAATTAGCAGTAAAATTGTAATGTGGATGTACGTGCGTTAGTAGTTGGAAAAAACTGGAAGAGATTGTTCTGATAATGATTTTATGTATTATTTTGTTTCAAAAGTTATT
>CM072527.1:43066382-43078882 GCA_036898135.1 Oncomelania hupensis
GTAAGCATCGTGTTCTTATGGCATTCTGAAGCCTTGGGGCTACTGATATTTGAGAAGATATATTAATTATGTCAGAACGAAAATCATTTATTTAATTTAAATTAACATTTGTTGACATCTGCGATATAAGATATTGTTTAAAAATAATTATCACAGAAGATCCCATCTTGCACGTCATGTGTTCACACAAGTCAGAAAAAAAAAAGTCTTGTGAGTCAATCAGAGAAGAATGTTTGGGACTTCAGTTAGCATGGAGGCTTATAATAACCTATTATAGGTCTAAATCAGAGTTCTCTGACACCAGTCACAGCAGGTCTCGTGCGTCAATCAGAGTAGGTCTTGGGATGGGGGACTAAGTCTGAGTTCTGAGCAAGTGTCAGTCAGAAAACGTATTTAAAGTCAAACAGAAAAATATCAGAACACAAAACTGCACACCTGCCTACTCTCCTGCTTTTGGCGGGAGACTCACGCTTTTGACGGTCTGGCTAATCTTAAGTTGTAACAGTGACAAATAAATATTCATTATAAATGTGTACAAAAAACTTGTGTTCTTGCTTTTTGATCCCCTGTCTCCTGCTTTTACTCTGAGGGGGGTAGGCAGGTCTGCAAAAGTAATGAGCTCTGACTCGGTTGTTCCAGTAGGATTTACCCAGTAGGCGCCACACATCCCAAGACAACATCTATATCATGTGTTCATAGACTTCAAGAAGGCGTTTGACCGAGTCTGGCATGCAGCTCTATGGGCAACAATGAAAGTGTACAACATCAGCCCAAAAATTATTGAAGTCATCAAAAGCCTGTATGACAAGGCTACCAGTGCAGTCCTCCACAACAGCACCATCGGGAACTGGTTCAGAACAACAATCGGTGTGCGTCAAGGATGCCTACTCTCTCCAACACTCTTCAACATCTTCCTAGAGCGCATCATGTCAGATGCTCTTGCAGACCATGAAGGCACAGTCAGCATAGGGGGTAGAGCAATCTCCAATCTTCGTTTTGCAGATGACATCGATGGATTGGCTGGAGAGGAGCAAGAACTTGAACAGCTGGTACAGAGGCTTGACACCACCTCCAGAGCCTATGGAATGGAAATAAGTGCAGAGAAGACCAAAATGATGACCAACAACACCAATGGCATCAATACGGACATCAAAGTCCAAGGCCAATCCCTCAACACAGTGCATAGCTTCAAATATTTAGGAGCCATTGTATCAGACAATGGGTCCCGACAGGAAGTCCTCTCCAGAATCGCACAAACAACTGCTGCCTTGACAAGGTTGAAGCCCATTTGGAAAGACAGGACCATCAGTCTACATTCCAAAGTAAGACTGCTGCGCTCCCTTGTCATCTCCATCTTCCTATACGCTTGCGAAGCATGGACCCTCACAGCAGATCTCCAACGAAGAATACAAAGCATGGAGATGAGGTGCTACAGAAGACTTCTGGGCATTTCCTATACCCAACACATCACCAACGACGAAGTCCGACAGACCATCAAACAAGCCATTGGACAACACGATGACCTGCTAACAGTGGTGAAGAAACGGAAACTCCGATGGTATGGCCACGTCACCAGATCATCAGGCCTTGCAAAGACTATTCTGCAAGGCACAGTGCAAGGAGGTAGAAGAAGAGGGAGACCGAAAAAGAGGTGGGAGGACAACATTCGAGAATGGACTGGTTTGACACTGAGCGAAGCCATCAGGGCTGATGAGGACAGAGAAAGATGGAGTATGCTGGTTAAACGATCATCTGTGGTGCCCCTACGACCTTCGGGTTACGGGATAGGATAGGATAGGATAGGCGCCACACAGCGGTGTGAGTCAGGAGATATTGAAGCTCAGACAACGAAGGACTGAGCTGCGAGTCTGCGTGGTTTCTTACTCAAATTTCTGAGCAGATATAAGTCACTGAGTTGCTGATCTGCTGATCTAATTTTAAGTCCAAAACAGTGGTCTGAGTATAGATGCCATGTAAGGGTAATCGCCGCTCCCACAGTTTTATTCCTTGCGCAATTCGACTGCTAAATTTGATGCGATCATCTCCGCTTTAACATTTTCCCCACCGCCCTAATGCAAATTTATTTAGTTATTTATTTATTCATTTATTAAAAAAATAAATGCTCGACGATGGCCCGATTCAGGGATTGATTGTTTGACCGATTGATTTGATGATTCATTGATAATATTCTTACCTTATTTTCTTACCTTCATGTTTTTATTTGATTTAACTGTCGGCTGTGAGTGTTCATGATGTGCGTGGTGTGTGTGTGTTTGCGTGTGTGTTTGATTTATGTTTGTATGGTAGGACATGTGCTTATGAAATCGTGTGATAAACCTTTAAATTTCACAGTTTTTAAAACTTTTTTTAATGTATTTATTTATTTTAATAATATTAGCTGCTTCTAAATCTTGTAATTGCCCTATGTGGATAAATAAAGTTGTATTGGTATTGAATTGAATTGAATTCAGAGAAGAAGTTCTGCTCACAAAGAGAAATGGTGAGCTTGAGTTTAAACTCAGTGGAAAACCCAGCAGGTCGGATGTTAAAATACCGAAATTGAGCTCGAAGTGAATCTTAGTGGTCTGAGAAGACGGTCTGTAGCCAGATGTCAGCTATCGAGTCTTGGGTTTAAACTCCATGGGCACATCGTGGTCCGTGATCTGAACCTGAGTCCAAGTTGAAAACTCAGTGGTCCGAAGTCTGAGCAGAGATCGAGGTATCGAATGCGACAGGGATTAATTTGGGCGCTGCTGTCGTCGGGGCCAAACTTGCAGCAATTGCGCCCGTCATTTGGCGTGTAAGGCTGCCTCATTAGCGCCGCCTGCCCCCACCACAAAGCTGAATGGACCGCCTAATGGCTTCCGGCTAGCCAATCAGCGCGCAGAATGTGTCGATAACGACCGCGCGGTCGATTCCATTCTCAAGACGAGGGTGTTTGGGGTATGGGAAATCCATGGGTTCATTACAGCGCCAGTGAAAGCGAGCAGATAACGAAGCTCTCTTTGCCAAAGACGTGATGAGGTAGTAGTAGCATGTCGATGGTCCCGTTTGAATATTCGTCCTTTTGAAACGTAATGAGCTCTGTCGATGGTCCCATCAGCGGGTCGATCTTTTTAAAATTAAAATTATTTATTTATTTATTTATTTTAATCAAGATTGTCACATATGGGTCCTTTAAAGAAATGTAAATCAGAAATGTGACGATGGTCATTATTGGTAACAATAATATTATATTTAAAAAAGATTGTATTAATGTCGAAGGATTTGGATCCAAGAAGTAAAGATTTGGATCTCGATCTCGAAGGATGTGGACCTTTTCTCCTGTGATCTGAACGTGGTCAAGATCAGACAAGACGAATCAGTGTCAATGACAAACTATTCACTCATATAATCTATAGATTCCGCCAACAAAAAACATTATTAAACTATCAACATTGATAGTTTAATATTTGTTGTATTTAAGACCTTAAACAGCAACTGCAGCGAACCATCATTTCTACACTTGACACACCATCACCACAAGCAAAGCATTCATTATAAGAGACTACTAGTGTTATCACGTTATAATAAACTATGTATGACGCCCCCTTTAGTCGTTTTCGTCTGGAAGTTGATTATTATTCATATCTTTATGTCCCAGACAAAGCTATCGCGCTGTGACCCTTTGGGGTCATGAGCAATCTTGCCACTGTAGATTGTTCTAACCTATAAAGGGAAAAGTGAAAGCCCCAGTTGAAAACCTGTCTTGACTTTGTAGGCATGACCAATTCACTGCGGCAACAGTACCACCGTTGGGGTGCCGGGGGTTTCAGTATAAATAGTATCCCCACTTTCTGGAAATTTAGTGCTTTAAATTCCCACTGTCGCTGTCTTCCTCATTTACTCTTTCCCATTCCTGCTCTGTCCTATCACTCTGCCATACTATCTTCTTCTTCGCTAGATCAACGACCTACCTTTTTTGTTGAAAACTCTTCCTGGACAAGACTCCTTGTTTGTGTATGAGGCCTGTTGGATCAGCTTGGGAGTGTTGGACGCTTTCTGCCGGGTGGTCACTAGGGCTTCCTATGATGTTATTATTTAGCAATATAGGCATTTTATATGTATATGTTTTGTTGATAATTTATAATGATGTTTGTATTCTATTTTGTTTTTGTAACCGGGGGTTCGAGTAGTTGGGGTAAAGCCTCAGCCGTCCCCTGCGTGGGATGTCTTTATTGTAAAGTGACTGGCCGGTGGAGGGCGTTCAATTTTCCCACTAGGGTTGTTTCAGCAGATCTTTTATGCGGATCGGGGGTTGTCCGGTCCTGATTTGGCTCGGAAGAGTCCGCTGGACCTAAAGCAACAATCAATCAATCAATCAATCGATCAATCGCGCTGTGATGGACATCGTGGTGGTGAGCTTGACAAAAGCATGCTGGGTGCAGGTTATCTATGATCTATGATGGCACATTGAAGGCTAGATCATATCATAAGGATGTGTTCAACTTCACGAAGGACAGATTTTATTTCAAGTACGAGTCTCCTTTTTGGAACACTAATGGTGCAAACTAAAATACGGATATTATGTCTTTTTTCTTATTTATAATATTTTTATGACTAGAACTTGGCGTTCCTTGGAATCTGTGAAGATAAGTCAGCGAAAGTTAAAGGAGACAGACACCGCCCGGATGAAGCTGGCCATGTAATAAGGGAATTTATCACGCCTCTCTCAGCTTCGAGCCTACCCTTTTTCCTGAATACTTTTTTAATGTGAAAGGAGGTCGAACTGTGTGTAATGGTCTCCGATACATTACATTACATGGTTATTGCTTTAGGTCCAGCGGACCGATACATCCCAACCTATAATAACGTTTGGGGAAAAGCAACTGTAGAGTAAAGATGAAGAATTTATACAGCCGCACGCAAGCAGTAAAAACCGCAACGTTCACAGTGCCAATCTCGTATTAGTGTGCACTACGGTTTTCGGGATAATAATGTCTATCGTAATTGTTAGCCATTCCGATTTTGGGATAATAATATTCGTATTCCATGCCTGGAGACTTCCAGTTGCATTGTTTGTCTATATTATCGCTAGCTCCTGTTTAAGTGGACTGGACTAGTTTATTGGGTTGATTTTATTAGGTTGATTGGACTGAGTCCTCTGGCCTTTTTATGAATCTTGCAGACCTTGACTATACAGATAGAGATCGCCTTTGATTGCATTTTTGCTGGGTCGGATCCTCTTTTAATAGGATTGGATACATTGGATTGAATTGAGATTGGATTCGCTTTCAATAAGATTGGAGATGTTGGATTGAATTTTAGAATTGGATTCGCTTTGAACAAGATTGGATTGAATTGGGATCGAAGCATCGTTTTATAACATTAGATACATTGGATTGAATTGAGATTGGATCCCCTTTGAATTGGGATTGGAATCATTAAATTGAAATAGGACTGAATCCTCTTTTCAGACTGAATTATCTTTGGATAAGATTGCCTTCTCCATCTTTCTAGGATATGCTAGGATTGGATAAACTGAATTGAAATTGGACTGAATTTTCTTTTGAAAAATGATTGGATTCTCTTTGGATTAGCGATTCGATTCTCTTTGGATAAGATTAAATTACGTTCTCCATCCTCTTATGGGTTGCGATGGGCTCGTGTGCTCAGGGGAAAGGGTGCTGGGCCAGTCGCTGGTGAGGTTCCGGTGGCAAATGAAAAGTAAACGAACGCTGGTCTAATTAGGATTGTACTAGTGTGAGAGCGATGGTCGAAGCCAATTACCTCCCCGATCGCTCTCTCTCCATGGGACCAACGCCGTAACGAGTTGGAGGAGGGGAAAGGTAAAGGAGAGTTTGGGGGAGCGTGAGAAAGAACGAAAGAGAAAGAGAGAGAGAGAAGAGAGAGAGAGAGGAGAGAGAGAGAGAGAGAGAGAGAGAGAGAGAGAGAGAGAGAGAGAGAGAGAAAGAGTGAGGGACTGTAATACATATTTTGCAGAAAAAAAACAGACTGAGATAGAAACAGAGAGACAGAGAAGAGGCGACGACGATGAAATAGAAGAGGTAGATGGTGATGACGAAAGAAGAGGAAGAAGCAGGAGAAGCAGAAGAAGAAGAAGAAGAAGAAGAAGAAGGTCAACAACAACAAGATGATGATTGATGATGATGATGATGATGATGATGATGATGATGATGATGATGATGGTGGTGGTGGTGATGATGATGATGATGATGATGATGATGATGATGATGATGATGATGATGATGATGATGATGATGATGATGATGGCAACTAAGACGATAATATAGAAGAAAATACGACGAAGGACAACAAAAAAAGAAGGTTAATGAGAACAATGTACCCGACGTGTCCTCTCTCTCTCTCTCTCTCTCTCTCACACACACACACACACACTCAAACACACACACACAAACACATCCAAACACACACACACACAAACACGCACACAAACATACAAACACACACACCCACTCACAAACACACACAAAACACACACACACACCTACACACCTACACACACAAGCATACACACAAACACACACACAAGCACACACACACACAAACACACCCACAAGCATACACACACAAACACACCCAAACACACACACCCACACCCACACATAAACACACACACACTTTATTGTCAATCATGTGTGCAGGGTTTGCACACCGATAAAATTTAAGGTGCATCATTACTTGAAGGTGAGACTTTAAGATGGAATATTTACCCAACCTTAAAGATTGCTATGTGTAGCGGTGGTGCAGGTGCTGCCTATCTTTGCAGGTTCAGCTTATCCTAAGAGACCCTTTATATTAATTAAGATAATGTTAATGCGCACTGTTAGCTCCGAAAAATATGTGTTATCTTTGGTGTTGTTATCAAGTCAAGTTAAGACTTAGTCAAATCAAAACATATTTATTACCGACAATGGACATTTCAGACAGTACTTTGCATCTCGGAAAATAAAGATTCTTTTAGTTTGTTATTGTCTTTCGTCGACAAAACGAGGTGCTAACATTTTTTAAAATTTAGATCTTCATCTTTTTGTCCCTAACAGACCTGGCATACAGTCCCCTATACGCTATTGTGTCCGGGGACGGTAATCTACCCACTGAACTGAACTGAACCTGGCATTTTCATGTGTGATGCTGAGCTGAAGGAGGAGGAGAGTTCTATGGGATACATAGATTACTTCATATAATAATTATATAGTATTGTTATGTTTTGTCTGTTTACTGAGAGGTTCTAGCGTTTGTTTGCTTAGATTATTTTTTAATCGTTCTTATATAGCGCTTTTCTAACTCAAGAGCTGCTCAAGGCGCTGGCCGATAAAGAGTCCAGCTCAAACTGTCCGGGGCGTCCAATTACTGCAAGTCTAACTCTCTGACAACTGAGCACCATCCTGAGCAACCGGGGATGGGGAAGAGGGGACACACACACACACACACACACACATACACACACACCCAATCACGCACACACAAACACTGTCACAAGAGCCCCGTTTCCACTGCCTTTGAGCTTTTGCTTGTGTTACAATCGATGTTGTTTTTTCTCTATCAGTAGTTGATTCAGCCCCGATGCTTGAAATCCTGATAGGTGTAACTCAGATTCGTTTATCCACGCAACCCGTTCAATCATCAACAAGGCAGGAGTGGTCGTTTGAAGTTTTCCACTTTTATTCAGCTTACATCAACAACTGCATACAATAGTTCACTGGCTTTTCACTTTACAATTCTCGACTATCAACTTTCCACTTTTTACAACTTTCTCAACTCTAACACAACAGCTCTCTCTACTTTCAACTCTCTCTTATTTTGAAACAGTGCGGCACTAATATAGTCTCTACATACTCCAGAACAGGCGAGAATACCCCCGCATGAAACACCACAACCAATCAAAACAAATTTCATCATCACTGTCTCACGTCATACAACCTTGTTTGGGATGGAAGCTTCTATAGTTACCACTAGAATTATCCATACGCTTCGATCGATAGTAAACAACCAACACTAGAAAATTCTCAAATAATATCGACCAACTAAATTCACCAACGTTATACAAAACTTCCTCTGACAACAACGCAAAATCAAATCAAAGATAAATACACTCCATCATTGCATGCCTAGAAAAACAAAACGATCGCATCTACCGGGCGCGTCGCACACGCAAGCCTACTATCGCACGCGTTTCACACGTAAGCCTACCATCGCACGCGTCTCCAACGTAACAACTTGTTTAGTCAGTGTAGACTTAGAAGGTTACTGTTAGTCTAAAGCAGACGACAGAAGTGATCATGCGTAACACAGTTGTAGCTTGATGCAAGCACAGTTGGTGACATCATCGCAGCCTACGATGGAGTTTCGAATTTTACAGCCACTTAGATTTTTCATCCAATGAGAACACAGCTAGGTTAGATAGAACCGGTTCTGGGTGATTCAAGCAAAGACATAGAACGTCAGTCTTCGTTGAAACGCTGAGCAGTACACAGTACACTCAAGCAGAAATCTCTCTCCTGAGAAGATTAGACAGCAGTACTTGTTGAATATTCGAATTCAATCAAGTAGCCACGGCCTGACATTGTTAAACAGGTAAATGAACATACTTTTGTTTCATCGTGATGTATTTATATTATTGTTGAATTATGTTTGTGAAATTTGCAATGCTTAAGAATTGTTAGTCCCACGTTGCGTGTCCACGTGGCGATCACGACCGGCCGACGCCATGTTATATACCTGACGGAACCACTGTTGTTTAACCTATATGTATTCTTGCAGACCAGTGGCTGTACCAGAGCCTGTATCTCTTATTATTATTTCTTTATGTGTATAGTTAGCCACGATTTATATTTATATATGTATAGGAAATTAGAGTGGAGATTCCAGTGGACCACAGACATAGCAGAATGTTCGTCGCTTATGTATAGAGATGTGGAGCTATCACTGAGGGCTACTTTGGCCTTCAGTGAGACGCTCTGCACAGACCTATTATACAGGGTTGTGCAGAATTTCGTCTCATATGTTACAGACGAGCAGGCGTTATATCGTGAGCCCAACTCAGCAAAAGACAAAACCAAGTCGATGCTTAAAGTTGGCTGCCGAGGCATCTCCAGCATTGTGCGAAGATAGCCCAACCGACGAACCACAAAGTCAAAGACTCCACGACAACACAGATTGTCCCAGAAGCGACCTCAACGCAGCGCTTCAACCACGCAGTTAAGTGCCACAAGAAACATTGCACTAAAAATCTGTATAAACAGGACCACAGTAGTCCACTCTTCAAGAACTCTGACCATTAAGGCAGAAAGTATCCAGTGTCCTATGATGAAAAAGTAGCTGCCTAGATTATTAGCGAGCGAACCATTCGCATCGACAACTGAACTTTTAAGTTAGTTTCGTACTTCGAATATCGTGTATAGAGTAGAAGAAATAAATGTGTGATTTTTACTGTTATCAAGTGGCTGGACTACATATGATTCATAGCCGTGTGAAAGCTAGTGTGACAGTGATCTTTTACCATTTTTCTATCTATCTCTGTACCCCAGCCTAAACACAGACCGAGCTAAACAAATAAATGTATTAAGTGAAGTCATAGGGAGATAACTAGCTATCTCCATAGACTGAGACGAGGAGGTAATAGCAGTCCATTGTGCAGAGCCCAGCAACAATAAAAAACCCGTCACAAACACAAACGCGCGCGCGCACGCACGCTCACACACATAGATATACACACACAGCGTCCCCTGCATGGCCGGCTGGTAGAGTCCCTTCAGTGTTACCATTAGGGTTGTTTCAGCAGATCTTTTATACGGATCGGGGGCGAGTCCTCTTTCAAACAAGTTGTGGTCCTGATTCGGCTGTTCGCAGTCCGCTGGACCCTATAAACAATGACTAACTAACTAACACACTCAAGCTCACACACCCACATGACTATTTTTTTATATTTTATTTTTTTCGGGAGGGGGTGGGAGGGATTGATGTTTATATGATAGATTCTATGATAACATGAGCTTCGATTTTAAGCATTACATTAGGAAAAGCCTTGGTCGATTCTCCAACAGCTCTTTTTTTAAATTTGTATTAGTTACTTTATATTTACGGATGTGTCTGTATGTGGTGCGTATGTGCGTGACTGCGTGCGTGCGTGCGTGCGGGTTATCTTCTCAACAAAGAAGAGATTCGTGTAAACCACCAACGAACACAATTACATATATTCGCACAATTTTGTTTGGACGAAGATCGTGGGATAGCTGTTTGCCATGAAACTCAGCCAGCTGTGATCAATATGTTGGAAAGGCATGCCAAGTGGCCAAAGGGGGAGACACGAGGTAAAGATAACTCCAAAACTTTTAAAAATAAAAAAAGGAAAATTAAGATTCTTTGCAGATAAACGCTGGTTTAATTGTCAAATGTACTGTTTAAATTAGCCCGAGTCGTGCAAACGGATCCGTAAACATTAACGCCGATATCGTACAAAGTAAATATCAGCCGGCCTTTGAAGAGTGTAAGACTCAACAGCTCTGTAAGATTTTATTTCAATGAATCCAGTTTTACCATCTCAACCAAACAAGCAAAGATTGTTTACAGGCAACCGCTGGTTTAATTGTTCCATTTACTGTTTAATGTAGCCAGATTCATGCAAACGGATCCGTAAACATTTAAACTTACAGCCCAGAAGGTAAATATTAAATAGCAATTTGAAGAGTGCAAGACTCTACGCTCTGCAGGGTTTTATTTCATAAGCCTGTACGCTTCTGTATGGTTTTATTTGATAAGACTATTGCTCGGCAGGGTTTTATTTCCTAAGACTTTACGCTCTCTATGGTTTTATTTCACAAGACTGTACTCTCTCTATGGTTTTATTTCATAAGACTGTACGCTCTCTATGGTTTTATTTCCTAAGACTGTACGCTCTCTATGGTTTTATTTCCTAAGACTGTACGCCCTCTATGGTTTTATTTCATAAGACTACGCGCGCACTGCAGGGTTTTTGTTTCATACGTTCTGTAAGTTTTTATTTCACTAAACTTAGTGTTTTCATCGTCTCAGCCCATTTCAATGTTTTCCAAAACATTACCAGGCAGAACGTGAGACCAAGACGGATCGAAAATAAAATAATTTTAGACTGAAAATAAAACTAAGTGTGATTTCAAATGAGACCCATTAGAGCTGCAAAAATGAAAACCATTTACAAAATGAAACCAATTCAGGCTGAAATTATAACCCATTTAGACTGCAAGTGAAACCAATTTAGACTGAAGGCGAAAGCTTATTGCTTTGTTTGTTCACGGCCCCCTTTTGGAATAAACAGGCGTGTAATAAATAATATTAGGAAAGAATGTGGTAAAAAGATGCTCGTTAGACAAACAGCGTGTTATGTGGTAAGAAGACGTTTGCTATTTAGCGAAAGCCACAACGCGAGATGTGTACACAAA
The DNA here is from genome assembly GCA_036898135.1 of Oncomelania hupensis. Classification (NCBI taxonomy): domain Eukaryota; kingdom Metazoa; phylum Mollusca; class Gastropoda; order Littorinimorpha; family Pomatiopsidae; genus Oncomelania; species Oncomelania hupensis. Next base: position 43,077,824 of record CM072527.1, read on the forward strand.
CCACGAAGCACAAACAACTGTTATTTAGACTAATTTGCGAGGAGCTGCTTATTTATACGGTTATTTAGACTGTTTACACTAGGAAATTGGCCAATAGTGAACCGTCTTTACACGGAACTCGAGCTAAATGAGAAACAAACACACACCAAATTCGAGAGCACATAAACACACCCGCCTGCAATTTGAGAGCACGCACAAAACACACATGCAAAAGTTATTAACATACTCACATGCAAATTGAGTGCACATAAACACACACACACACACGCATGCTATTTGAAAGCACATACCAACACACACACGTGCAAACTGATAGCACAGAAATATACATGCATACAGTTTGAGAACATTGAAAAATACATGCAAAATTATAGCACAAAACACATGCAAAATAATGAGACAGAAACACACGCATGCAGTTTGGGAGCACATAAACACACACGCATGCTGTTTAAGAGCACACAAACACACATGCAAAATGACAGCACAGAACCACAGACGCATGCAATTTGAGAACAATCAAACAAGCAAAATTATATAGCACAAAACACAAACAAAATACTAGTACTGAAGTACACGCATATAGTTTGGGAGCTCGTAAACACGGACGCTCGCAGTTTGAAAGCACACACAAACACACATGCAAAGTTAAAGCACATACATATACTCACAGACAATTTAAAAGCACTCAACCACACAGGCAACTTGAGAACGCACATATACACGCTCAAATTGAGAATACACAAACAAGCGAGCTCGCATGTAAATGGTGAATCAATGGATTCATGCAGATTATAAACAAAACATTGTCTTTTTCTCTGTTAAAGCACATACACATACTCACAGGCAATTTGAGAGCACTCAGTCAAACACGCAACTTAAGAACGCACATTACATTACATAATTGTTGCTTTAGGTCCAGCAGACTCTTCCGAGCCAAATCAGGACCGGACAACCCCCAATCCGCATAAAAGATCTGCTGAAACAACCCTAGTGGGAAAACTGAATGCCCTCCACCAGCCAGTCACTTTACAATAAAGACATCCCACGCAGGGGACG
>CM072527.1:43086382-43088882 GCA_036898135.1 Oncomelania hupensis
GTAAAAAGGGGAATGCGAGCCAGTTTAGAGTGAAACCAATATCCAATGCGGACTTTTAAATTTCTGTTCTGACTGGTGACAGAAAATTGTGTGTGCTAGTTAAACCTTTATTGCCGAAGGATTCTGCGTAGTCGTAAGTCATAATTATGCCAGTCAATTTTGGGTTAAACCGCTGACCACAAAAAAGAGCAGTCTTGTAAGTTTGGTCGTAGTCATATGCGAGTCATTTTGAGTGAAGCCGCTGAACGTAACAGATCGACAGTCTTTTAAAGTTTGGTCATGAAACGGAGTGAGCGCTAACTTATACTGCCGACAGATTCTCCTTAGTCCACGAGTTGGCTTTTTAAACTCCAGGGGCCAGCTTTATGACCAGGGGTACGGAAAAATAAGAGACTTACACTTCTAACTTTATGCATAACTTAGAGGTATTCGTTTATTATTCGTTTCTTACACCCGTTCATGAAACTGTCCCCTGATAAAGCATGAATCAAAATAAATGTATTGGGACTATATTTATTAAGGTTAGTCTGCTGTACATTTTACCTCCTTTTATATCGTCCTCGATGATCATTGTTGCGAAGGTGGCGAAGTGGTGATTCGTTCTTAACGCTAACGCTAATAGGACTTTAAGCTTCGTTATTCCTCTTCCTCTAGCTCGTCTTCCGCCGTGATCGTATTTATTTATTATTCGTTTATGTAAACATTCTTATCTAGCGCTTTGGTTCAGTTCAAAGAGCTGCTCAAGATGGAGGCCGATACAGGATCTAACTCAAGTCGACCGAGGCGCCCACTTGCAACCTTGTGGGCCGTATCGTCTGACGCCCAGACGACTGAGCACTCTCTTGGGCGGCTGGGTATAGAGAAGGATGAATCTTAGTATAGTGAGTGTATGTATTTTCTGCCGCCGGCGCTCACCCGTTTAGGACGTGGATCTGTAAAAGTCCATGTCCTGGGATGCGTGCGTGCACAGGCAAGGCCTAGCCTAGCTTTAGGCTCTCATCCCAAGACGTATGCGAGCCCGTTTGGGCAGAAGCCTTAGTCCAGGGCGGACTGTTTTCTAACTGGTGACGGAGCAATAGAAGCGATTACCTCTAACAGCATGGCGACTCTAACGACGCCCCATAGTGCCTACACCATTGCCTACTGATGAACCATAACCCTTCGTCACACCACCATAATCAGGAGTAGTAAGAAGGATGGAGGAAGAGGAGAATGGAATAAGATAAGATAAGTTAAGGTAAGATTTGAATTTAAAGCATTATAAGCGCTGCATGGGTGTGCTTTTTACGTCTTGCCCTTGAGGCTTTTGACGACAACAGTAGGTTTAACAAAATAACTTCATAACGAGAAACAACACAAAACAACAACAACAACAATAACAACAACAACACAAAAAAAGAAAAAAAAACATAATCTAACGAGGATGATGATGGTGATGATGATGATGATGATGATGATGATGATGATGATGATGATGATGATGATGATGATGGTGAAGATGACGATGATGATTTATTTATATTTTCAATAAAAGTGTTCTTATATTATATAGGTGTTTTTTTGCGGTTCTAAGACGCTGACTGAGTAACATGCAGAATCTAAATGAAGTCACTCAAAGCTCCAACTTGCTGCTAGCGGCGAATAGTCTAACTCCCCAGACAACTGAGCGATCCTGACCGACCGTGGTGGAATACGACTTGATAGTGTTTCTGTTCTTTGGCCTTCTGCGTCTAGACACATCAGCGACAGGATCTTGCAATGCAATGCAAGGACCAGACCTGATCGGTTTATAAAGTCGTACGAAAGAGATGATGATGGATGATGATGATGATGATGATGATGATGATGATGATGATGATGATGATGATGATGACAGACGACCACAGCGGCGACGACGACGACAATGAAGATGATGAAGATGATAATGAAGATGTTAATGTTGGATGATGAGGATGACGATGCTGATGCTAATGACATTAATTATGATGATGATGATGAGGAGGAGGAGGAGAATGAGGATGAGGAGGACATATATTGTCCACTTAAGTTGAACACCATTGTATACTAATAAACACCAGCCCTCGTCTGTCGCGTCATATAACCACGCATGACGATGTTGATGATGTAGAGGAGAATGGCGGACGGTGTTGATGGGAATGATGATGATGATGATGATGATGATGATGATGATGATGATGATGATGATGATGATGATATGATGATGATGATCAATGCGCCTATCTGTGTGCGTGTGCAGATAGCGTGCTGCTGCACTGTGTATGCTCGCTACGTTGCACGAATTTGCACTTTGCGTATGCGTGTACGTGCGTGATTGTGTGTGTGTGTGTTTGTGTGGTGTGTGTGTGTGTATGTGCAAGCGTGTGTGTGATGCTGTGCGGAGGGAAAAAAGTCGGTCTAAAGCCGAGGCTGGCGTCTTTAGGCCTCTATTCAGTTTCAATTTGGACACAAGTCTCCAGCAATCACACTTGAGTTTGGACTC
>CM072527.1:43093882-43131382 GCA_036898135.1 Oncomelania hupensis
TTGTGTATGAGGTCTGTTGGATCAGCTTGGGAATATTGAACGCTTTCTGCCAGGTGGTCAGTTGGATGTTGGATGTTATTATTTAGCAATGTAGGCATTTTCTATATATGTGTTTTGTTGATATTTTATAATGATATTTGTATTCTATTTTGTTTTTGTAAACGGTGGTTCGATAAATTAGAGTATAGCCTCAGCGTCCCCTGCATAGGATGTCTTTATTGTAAAGTGACCGGCTGGTGGAGTGCGTTCTGTGTTACCACTAGGGTTGTTTCGGCAGATCTTTATGCGGATCAGGGGTGAGTCCTCTTTCAGCGAAGTTGTGGTCTTGATTTTTGGGTCCTGATTTGGCTCGGCTGGACCTAAAGCAATAACCGTGTAATGTAATGTAATGTAATGTAACACAAGTATATCAACTAACAAGTTAGTATCTCCCTTCTATGTCTCTGTCGACGTGCGCGTACAACCGGTTGCTTCCCTTTACATGCTTTGCGCTCCATAGAGCGTCGACGGCCTAAAATAATTTTTTAGTAACTTCAAAACCCAGGGGAATTATGGGTAGGGAAATCCTTTTCTGAAATGACGTCGGCAGGACTCTTCGAGATTGGTGCATGGCACACGAGACACACGCAAAATGGCGTCATAAAAAAAAGGTTAGATCTGAATTCGTCTAATTTGACCTCGCATGCTGCTGGATAACAATGCAATTTGAATTTGCTTTCAAACATCAAAAGAGAGCGAGACCACAACAAAGTACAACGAGCCAAGGCGAGGCAAACACTCAAGGCCGACAGAACAAAAAGCACACAAACTGCAAAAGGTCAGTACCCTTGACCATACACAATAAAGTAGGCCTAACCACCATTGCAAAATAGGATTGATCATCACCATGAATTTTTCCACCCCACCTTCCAATTGGTACGGAATCGAACATATACTCAGATCATCATATCTTTAACAGACCTTGCATGTGCATTATACAGTGTGCTTCAAGCGTTAAATGAACCATCACATCGAACGATCTGAGCAGAATGGCGAACAATCGTTCACTGAGACTCACGATCGCCTGCACTGAGCTCACATACATGTTGCATGTTTCTATAAATCCATCGTGTTCTCCTTCGATAATTGAGCAAAGCCATTGTTCACTATCAGAAATATGCAGTTACTCTCCCAACTTTCGTTTAATTTCAACCAGCACATCTTCGCGAGAATTAGCTAGTTATCAGTTACTTCCCTTGAACAGATTTCCCAGAATTCTCTATTCTATTTTTAGGTTTGGGATACCCCCGTCTCAGCTTGTGGCTAAAACCAAGGGCAACGGGACCACCGCACGTCGACTGGGGGCAATACGAGATACTAACTTGTTAGTTGATATACTTGTGAATGTAATGATTGCGATAGACGCTAAACGTTTTAAGACGTTCTCCCATCTGGACGCAGTTCCCGTGTATCCAAATGCTCCACCGCACGAACCAGATCTAACTTTGTCCCCAAATCCACCCAACTATTAAACAAACGTTAATATGTGTCTCTCAGAATGTCTAGAAGTGTGTTATGGTGTGCGTGTTGGTGTGTGAGTATGTATCATTTACCCATTACCCCTTTAAGGAAATATTTGAACCTCTGTGTTTCTTCGGTGTCTGCTTGCAGATCTGGGCGGTCTGAGATTTTGAAATGTGACGAGTGTTGTTCGGTCTGTTGATGTGTGATATCTAGTGGAGTGTTCTTTGTCCATAGAGAAGCTGGCATGGGTGTTTGGCTGCGGTTTGTGAACTTTAATAAATGTGTGTTTGCGTGTGTGTGAGTGTATGTGTGTGTGTGTGCGTTGGATTGTATTAGGAAATATCACGACGGCTTCCTCTCTCTCTCCAGCTCCCTCTGTTATAATGAGAGAAAAGGCTCTAGCCGACGAGCTGCTTACCTTTAACCAGGCTTCAATAGATATGCACTTGTTTGCCTGGGACAGAGGTTACAGGGGCTGGTGTCAGAGGTTACACCAATCCTGGTGTATGTTTCTGTTCTTTTGGCCTACAATGAAGAATACAAAGCATGGAGATGAGGTGCTACAGAAGACTTCTGGGCATTTCCTATACCCAGCACATCACCAACGGCGAAATCCGACAGACCATCCCACAATCCATTGGACAACATGCACGATGACCTGCTCACAGTGGTGAAAAAACGGAAACTCCGATGGTATGGCCACGTCACCAGATCATCAGGTCTTGCAAAGACCATCCTGTAAGGCACAGTGCAAGGAGGTAGAAGAAGAGGGAGACCGAAAAAGAGGTGGGAAGACAACATTCAAGAATGGATTGGTTTGAGACTGAGCGAAACCATCAGGGTTGCTGAGGACAGGGAAAGATGGAGTACGCTGGTTAAACGATCATCTGTGGTGGCCTTACGACTTCGAGTTACGGTATAGGATAGGATAGGAATATGATAGGCCTTGTCAAAGGGCCGCATCCATATCTACAAGAAAAATAAAAGAGCTGTCGATCATATCCGAACATTACCCCCTGTGGGGGTGCCAGAGGTTTCAGTATAAATAGTATCCCCACTTTCTGGAAATTAAGTGCTTTAAATTCCCACTGTCGCTGTCTTTCTCCTTTGTTCTTTATCATTCCTACTCTGTTCTATCAAGCTACTATACTATCTTCTTCTTCGCTAGACCAGTCACCTACCTTTTTTCTTGAAAACTCTTCCGGGACAAAACTCCTCATTTGTGTGTGCGGTGTGTTGGATCAGTTTGGAAATATTAGACGCTTTCTGCCAGGTGGTCACTGAGGCTTACTATGATGTTATTATTTGGCAATGTAAGCATTTTATATATGTGTTTAGCTGATATTTTATAATGATGTTTATATTCTATTTGGTTTTGGAAACGGGGTTCGATAAATTAGAGTGTAGCCTCAGCGTCTCCTGCGTGGGATGTCTTTATTGTAAAGTGACCGGCTGGTGGAGTGCCTTCAATGTTATCACTAGGGTTGTTTCGGCAGATCTTTTATGCGGATCAGGGGCGAGTCTTCTTTCAGCGAAGTTGGGGGTCTTGATTTTGTGGTCCTGATTCGGTTATACTGGTCCTGATTTGGCTCGGAAGAGTCCGCTGGACCTAAAGCAATAATCATGTAATGTAATGTAATGTAATGTAATGTAATGTAATGTTATCCGAACATTTCGTCGTTTAAAAAAAAATCCTGCAATCAAACCATTCTCTTTCTACACTGGAAAATCGCCCTACCTTTTGTGAAATGGTTAACAATTCTACGGTTCCTAGTGTATTTTTAAATCACAGCAGTATTGTTTAAAGCTTTTGAAACAAACGCAAGGTTTACGGAATTGTATCAACAATCTTCACATCTCTACCTGTCTGTCTGTCTGTCTATCTGTCTATCTGTCTGTCTCTACCTCCCTCTCTCTTTCGCTCATTCTCATTCTCGTTCTCACTCGACCGTCCCACTCCGTCCTGCACCGCGCGCCATCTCTCTCTCTCTCACTCTCTCTCTCTCACTCTCTCTCTCACTCTCTCTCTCTCTCTCTCTCTGTGACTTTCTCCCTCTCTTTCTCGGCCTCAGTCTCTGTCTTTCTCTTTCTCTGTCTGTCTGTCTGTCTCTCTCTGTCCGCCTCCGTGTACGTCTGTCTGTCCACGCCTCTCTGCGTGTATGTTTATTTCCATCTACATCCCTCCTTTTCTCCTTGATCCCCCCCTTCCCCTCTTTTTCTCTCTCTGTGTCCTTCGTTCCTTCTCTCCCTTTCCATCTGCCTCCTTCACACAATGATCATCCATCATACCCCAGTCTCTTAAGCTTTTTCCTATCTCATGCTTTCACGATCGTCATTCTTTTACATCGTTATAAATAATTATTTAGTTAGTCAGGCGTTAGCTTTCCTCATTAGTCGTACACAGGAAATCCTGTGCAGAGCTGATTCGCACCCTCCCCCTCCCGTCTCCGCCTTTCCACCTCCAGCTTGCTCACCTCTATCTGCTCCTCCATTTGCTCACCTCGATCTACCCCCATGTCATGTGTATGTCTATGAGAAATCAGTTTCTTCTTTTCCTCGTCTGTGCCTAAAGAGACCTTTTGAAGAAAAGGGAGATTTTTAAAAAAGGCTCTATGCCATATAACCTACATCTTTGAATGCAATTAATTTTCTGTTCTGTTCTGTTTCTGGTCTGTTCTACCAGACGTGTTTTATTTTTGTTTGCTTGTTTGTTGGTTATATATTTATATAACTTCTTTTTACCGAAGTGTTGAAGACTAAAAAAAAAAAAAAAAAACAGTGGTGAAAAAACGTAAACCTCCGATGGTATGGCCACGTCACCAGATCATCAGGTCTTGCAAAGACCATCCTGCAAGGCACAGTGCAAGGAGGTAGAAGAAGAGGGAGACCGAAAAAGAGGTGGGAGGACAACATTCAAGAATGGACTGGTTTGACACTGAGAGAAACAATCAGGGTTGCTGAGGACAGGGAAAGATGGAGTACGCTGGTTAAACGATCATCTGTGGTGCCCCTACGACCTCCAAGTTATGGGATAGGATAGGATAGGGATTGAAGACTACCTGAGATCTGTCAGTTTTTAATCTCCCCCCCCCCTCTTCTTCTCCTCTCATCCACATACGAGTACATCTGTCTCTCGGACTCTGTATTTATTATCTTTGTTGGTATGTGTTTCTCTCTCTGTCTATTTGTATCCGTTTCTGTCTCTGCTTCTCACCCCTTGGGGTCATGAGCAATCTTGCCACTGTAGATTGTTCTAGCCTATAAAGGGAAAAGTCAAAGCCCCAGTTGTTGATGTTGTTTGTAGATTATAGTCACACGACACTTTCGCATATAGGTGACTACTGGACCGATTTATACTGACACCAGCGGGCCAGTTGTTGGTAAAGGGGAAAATAATATGATCACAGGTTGACCAATCCGGGATTCGAACCAGCGACCTTTCGGTTACTAGCAAGACGCTCTTACCAACTGAGCTACCCGGCCCCATAGCCCCAGTTGAAAACCTGTCTTTCCTTTATAGGCATGACCGATTCACTGCGGCAACAGTACCCCCGTTGGAGTGCCGGGGGTTTCAGTATAAATAGTATCCCCACTTTCTGGAAATTTAGTGCTTTAAATTCCCACTGTCGCTGTCTTCCTCATTTGCTCTTTCCCATTCCTGCTCTGTCCTATCACTCTGCTATACTATCTTCTTCTTCGCTAGATCAATGACCTACCTTTTTTCTTGAAAACTCTTCCTGGACAAGACTCCTTGTTTGTGTATGAGGTCTGTTGGATCAGCTTGGGAGTGTTGGACGCTTTCTGCCGGGTGGTCACTAGGGCTTCCTATGATGTTATTATTTAGCACTATAGGCATTTTATATGTATGTGTTTTGTTGATAATTTATAATGATGTTTGTATTCTATTTTGTTTTTGTAACCGGGGGTTCGAGTAGTTGGGGTAAAGCCTCAGCCGTCCCCTGCGTGGGATGTCTTTATTGTAAAGTGACTGGCCGGTGGAGGGCATTCAATTTTCCCACTAGGGTTGTTTCGGCAGATCTTTTATGCTGATCGGGGGTTGTCCGGTCCTGATTTGGCTCGGAAGAGTCCGCTGGACCTAAAGCAACAATCAATCAATCAATCAAAACTCTGCTTCTCTCTCTCTGCTATTCAATACATAATGTTGTGTGTGTGTGTGTGTGTGTGTATGCGTGTGTGTGGTGTGTTGTGTTGTGTGTAGATTTGGATGTGAAGCTTAACATTCTTAATCATTCTCATCATTTTATTTAATGCTGTTATATTATTTTACTGCTGTTTTTTGTTTTACTTGCAGTGTGTGTGTGACTCCATAATTTGTCATATATGACTGATATATATTTAACACTGTGTTCACCTATCCTTTAGTGCTGTATGCATGTTGAATGCCAATGAAGGGTATGACACGATGAATGCGTGATTGTGTGACTGCAAGAAAGGATGTATTTCATTGTCGCCATGCCATACCAAAATCCTTATAACGTTTTTACTTGAGTGAATAAATATTCTTATCTTATCTTATCTCTCTCTTAACATTGTTTAAAACTAGACTCCACAAATTTCTATTCTCTCTTTGTGTTACACTCGATGTTGTTTTTAAATCACAGCACTATATAATAATAATAATAATAATAATAATAATAATAATAATAATAATAATAATAATAATAATAATAATAATAATAATAATAATAATAATAATAATACAGGATGCTATATACGCGCCTTTCCCCAAATCAATCAGGCTCAAAGCGCGGCGATCTATGCCAACATACACGCTCACCTGTCTCATCCACCCTCACACACACGAAATACACATCCATCACTCAAACAGGTGGTGTAAAGGCAGGGAGATCGCTATTAGAAGACGGAAGAAAATCGAATTTTTATTTTTGAAAATTTTATATTGACTGCGTCCTGTACTATTATTGAAGGGAGGGAGGAAACCGGAGTGCCCGGAGAAAACCCTCGGTGACCTCAATAGTCTCGTACCTAAGTCACATACGTTCGCCCCTTGCGGGAATCGAACCCGCGACCTTCGGCATAGGAAACCGGCGACTTATCCACTGCGCCACGAGGCCACCCCATATATAGTCTCTCTACACTCCAGAAAGGGCGAGAATACCCCCAACGTGACACACCACAACCAATCAGAAGTAATTTCATCACCACTGTCTCACGTCATACAACCTTATTTGGAATGGAAGCTTCTATAGTTACCACTAGAATTATCCATACGCTTCGATCGATAGTAAACAACCGACTCTAGAAAATTCTCAAATAATATCGACCAACTAAAACCACCAACGTTATACAAAGCTTCTTCTAATAACAACGCAAAATCAAATCAAAGGTAAATACACTCTATTATTGCATGCGTTGCAAAATAAAACGAACAGATCTATCGCGCGCGTGCCAACGTAACACTTTGCCTCTAATATTTAAGATGATTGTATATCTTTTTGTTCTTCCGCATCTTGCGACAGTTTAAGTTTTGGAGGTGTATAAGCTTGTGTATGTGTGTAGTGGGGGAAAGATGGGGAGGGGGAGTGGGAGCAGGGAAGAGGTATTGGAGGGGGGAGTGGGCATGTGTATTTAGGTACGTTAATATTCTCAGTATTTTTTTTAAAATCTTACCACTGTTAAGGTTTGTGTTAGTTTCAAATCAATTTTATTTTAATTATTTTGTTTGTTCTGATTTTTTTTGTGGAATATTAAGGACTAGCTGTAAGGACCTAATGCTATTATCCTATTAAAGTTTTCGACTTCCACTTCTCTCTCTCTCTCTCTCTCTCTCTCTCTCTCTCTCTCTCTCTCTCTCTCTCTCTCTCTCTCTCTCTCTCTCTCTTTCCTTAGGGGTTGTTGGGGGTTGCCTATCCATCTTGCAAAGGGAGCCGCCCCTCTGTTGCTTGTAATATTATTCAGCTCTCCAATTTTGTCTATCATGATTATAAAGGGTTATCCAAAATAAAATATATAACAAAACAAACCAAACCAACAATAACCACAAAATCCAACACCCTGATCTCGTAATACTCCTACCCCAAACCTCTTTTGCAGTAATCCACATTCATATCATTATATTTCAGGGGGTGAAGTGAGGATGGGGGGGAGGAGGGTATGGTCATACATAACTCGTCATAGGATCGTGGATAGCTATATGGATCCCATACCCATCGTTGTGGTAACATTTGTTTAATACATGCCGTAGTATGAAGCCCCAATAATAGACTACATCATTATTTTGAAGGGGTCTGGTCACACTCACTGATAGTTAGGTGCCTTAATTGCCGACGAAAGTTTGTAAGAGTTCGTGAGAGTTTGTTTTTCGCATAATTCAACTTAATTACCTGTATTTAGCACACAGGGCGCTTCCCTCGTTAGTATAACAAGCGAAGCGGGGAGTCCGCTTTCCGCTAGTCCATCTTCTGCTTCATCCAGTTTTGTTTCGCTACTTTAAATGTGTGTGTGTGTGTGTGTGTTTGTGCGTGCGTGTGAACTTGTAAAAGCGACCAAATGGGTTTCAGAACTGTCTTTTTGATTACAAAGTGGGTTTATTTGCTTGGAACCCATTTTGTTTCATGACCCCATTTTGTTCTAAGTGCGCGGGAGTGCTCTTTTAGTGCTTGGGAGTGCAGTTGTAGTGCATAAGAGTGTTTTAAGTACACAGGAGTGCACTATCCGGGACGGAGAAAATACAGTGAATTTTTGAAAAAGTTTGAAGCAAAATTCGACCTATTTCGTCGCCTATAGGAGACGAAATAGGTCAACTTTCTAGCTAGAGAAGGGTTAGGGTAAGGGCTAGTTGCAGCGCTGCAACTAACCCTTGCCCTAACCCTTTTCCATCGAAAATTACTACATTCTTAAAACCTACATTCTTAAATGAACCCATTTTGTATCGAATACAAGTATGTGTGTGAGTGCGTGTGTGTGCCTCAAATTCATATTATTATAGAACCATGCTTGTGGTTAAGCGAAGCTTCTTGAGCGGGTTGTGTTGAATAAAGGAAACTATTATAATTATTAATAAACATGATCATCAATAAACATTTTATGAAGTGATTAACAAGGCGTACTTGCCTTCCTTTTTTTCCACTACACTTTCATCGGGTTTTGTGTCTTTGCTTTTTAAATGGCGTCTGCGGGATGGAGATGATGCAGGTTGGTTCGTAACCGGGAAAAAAAAGTAATTTAAGTTCAAGACTTTGGATGAAAGATGCAGGAGGGGAGGGGCTTGAGAAATGCAGCGACTCTCGGGAGTAAGTTTGTGCGCAAATAGATGACTGAATTAGCCGAAAGAGCACCGGATTGTTCAGGATAAAGGTTAAGTTTGAAACTGCAGCTATTCAGTCAGTAAGACGCGCGCATACAGTCTATTACAAAAAGGTTAATCAGCACGAACCGTGGAGGTGACAGAAGAGAGAGAGAGAGAGAGAGAGAGAGAGAGAGAGAGAGAGAGAGAGAGAGAGAGAGAGAGAGAGAGAGAGAGAGAGAGATTAAATTGTCAGGATAGGATTACAATTGTAAAGAGAAGAAATCCAGCTATTCTTGGAACTGAAGTGGAAGCATACAGATTATAATAAAAGCAGGCGCCGAAGCAGAGATAGCGGGGATGGGGTTAAGTTTGTCGCCAGCAGCTCATTACGCTGCAACTTCCGACAGCTGGCTTCTTCCCTTTCTACCACTAACAAACCTCTCGTCTCGCTCGTTCACAATTTTCGTCCCCCGCCTTGTGAAATGGTACCCAAAACATGCACACCCCTTCTCCCCACCCCCTTGATCGAGTTTTTGTTTTTAATTAAAAGCTAACGACAGCTAAACACGTTAGTTCGGAGTCACTTTTGTTATAATAATTGATTTTTTTTAAATCGCTTAAAGCCATGCTATAATATCATTTTCAGAACGGTGAAGTGTTTGTATTTTAAATTATACCCTGTGGGTGTTTATACATAAGTAACGACCTGTGACAACCTTTTGCAATATTTTCTGAGCCCCGTCTCTGTTTGTGTGTGTGTGGGGGGGGTGGGGGGAGGAAGAGAAGAGGAGGGGATGTTTTTTTTGTGCGTAGGCCCTACATTATTTTATTGTGTGAATTTGTCGCTTTGTTCTTTCCGACACAATGATCCGGGGAGACACACGATTGAAAACGAGAGACTTAGACTAAAGAGTCATTAGGGAAGGCCTGCTGCCTTGAGGAGATAATTTCTCTATAAGCCACTCTCGGGTAGAAGCAGTGATTTACATTCCATATAGCAAATGTTTACAGTGAAGTTCAAGTAGCGGCTCAAGGCACTGAACGAAGAAGAGAATCAAACTCAAGCTTGCTGCTCACTGGTCTTACGCCGCAAACAACTGAGCAATTCTTTTTGGTTTATTATTTTAAAGTATGCCTGTCTCTCTCTCTCTCTCTCTCTCTCTCTCTCTCTCTCTCTCTCTCTCTCTCTCTCTCTCTCTCTCTCTCTCTCTCTCTCTCTCTCTCTCTCTCTCTGACAAAACCTTCAAAATCAACAGCTTAGCACTGACAACTTAACAAAACAACCTACACCGACGTAGCTGTGCGCTTACCTTTTTCACAGTGAACCCTATCATATCCTATCCTATCCTATCCCGTAACTCGAAGATCGTTGGGGCACCACAGATGATCGTTTAACCAGCGTACTCCATCTTTCTCTGTCATCAGCAACCCTCATGGCTTCGCTCAGCGTCAAGGCAGTCCAACCTCGATTGTTGTCCTCCCACCTCTTTTTCCGTCTCTCTCTTCGTTTGCCTCCTTGCACCTTGCCTTGCAGATGGTATTTGCAATGCCTGATGATCTGGTGACGTGGCCATACCATCGGAGTTTCCGTTTCTTCACCACTGTGAGCATGTCATCATGATGTCCAATGGCTCGTGTGATGGTTTGTCGGACTTCGTTGTTGGTGATGTGCTGGGTATAGGAAATGCCCAGACGTCCTCTGTAGCACCTCATCTCCATGCTTTGTATTCGTCGTTGTAGATCTGCTGTGAGGGTCCATGTTTTGCAAGCGTATAGAGGAAGATGGAGATGACAGTGAACCTGGCGAAGGTTAATCAGGCTAGCTCAAGGACAGCCACTACTCAAGATCTGTAGTAGTATCACAAGCGCAATGGCTATTGAGGATCCCCTTTCAGCGTGCACTGTACTATATGTACACGCTGAAAGAGGATTATCGATAGCGCAGCGGAAGATTGCGTTACAGCCTTATAAGGCGTTATGCGTGCTGCTATGTACCGCGTTGCTATTGAAGATCCTCTATATATGCGACCCGCTTGTGCCTCTCTCATCTGTATGTATTGCCAATAGAAAAATTCATATATTAAAAAAAAAAATGCACGAAAACTTGATTATTGCGCTAGTTCGAGTGGTGTCAAACTTTTATGAAACCCCAAATTGAATTTGGACGTCATTTGTTTTACGTCAGTACAGGGTAGGACGAGAACGTGACGGAATATTCACGTCACATCACCACTACGGCCAAAGTCGGTATATTTTGCTGGAACAGCTCATCGCTAGATTGATTTTTTTTCGTTGTTTTTGTGGGCGGAGGAGGTGAGGAGGTAGGGGGGGGGGTCGGTCGGTCGGTGGGTAAGTCCTGGTGGGTGGGGAAAACTTGGGTGACAAAGAAAAAGAAGAGAGAGAGAGAGAGAGAGAGAGAGAGAGAGAGAGAGAGAGAGAGAGAGAGAGAGAGAGAGAGAGAGAGAGAGAGAGAGAGAGAGTTTGACAAACTAGTTAGGCAGGGCGAAAATGTTGTAGTGCAAACTTGGTGTGTTTTGTAATCAGCGCAGTTTGTGCCGCCACCCGGGCCATAACCACTTGACCACACACACCACACTAGCTCTAACAAGCTCCGTAACGAGGCTCCAACACACCCTTAAAGTGAGCCTGACCTCAAAATAATTTGTCAAACTTGTACACAACACTACATAGTATAGTATAGTATAGTATAGTATAGTATAGTATAGTATAGTATAGTATAGTATAGTATAGTATTATTATCCTATCCTATCCTGTCCCGTAACCCGAAGGTCGTAGGGGCACAACAGATGATCGTTTAACCAGCATACTCCATCTTTCTCTGTCCTCAGCAGCCCTGATGGCTTCGCTCAGTGTCAAACCAGTCCATTCTCGAATGTTGTCCTCCCACCTCTTTTTCGGTCTCCCTCTTCTTCTACCTCTTTGCACTGTGCCTTGCAGAATAGTCTTTGCAAGGCCTGATGATCTGGTGACGTGGCCATACCATCGGAGTTTCCGTTTCTTCACCACTGTTAGCAGGTCATCGTGTTGTCCAATGGCTTGTGTGATGGTCTGTCGGACTTCGTCGTTGGTGATGTGTTGGGTATAGGAAATGCCCAGAAGTCTTCTGTAGCACCTCATCTCCATGCTTTGTATTCTTCGTTGGAGATCTGCTGTGAGGGTCCATGCTTCACAAGCATATAGGAAGATGGAGATGACAAGGGAGCAGTCTTACTTTGGAATGTAGACTGATGGTCCTGTCTTTCCAAATGGGCTTCAACCTTGTCAGGGCAGCAGTTGTTTGTGCGATCCTGGAGAGGACTTCCTGTCGGGACCCATTGTCTGATACAATGGCTCCTAAATATTTGAAGCTATGCACTGTGTTGAGGGATTGGCCTTGGACTTTGATGTCCGTATTGATGCCATTGGTGTTGTTGGTCATCATTTTGGTCTTCTCTGCACTTATTTCCATTCCATAGGCTCTGGAGGTGGTGTCAAGCCTCCGTACCAGCTTATAGAGGAGTCTAATTTTAAGTCTAATGTTCTAAGGCCTTCTCATTGTCCCTTTATAGACTTATTATAATCTGATGAATAAAACTTGATGCAACAACAACAACAACAACAACCTTTATGTAATAAAGACCCACCTCCGTGACTCAGTGGCAGAGGGTTCGCCTGGCACACCAGTTGCGTCCCTTTCTCTCTCTCTCTCTCAAAACACACACACACACACACACACACACACACCCACACACACACACACACACACCCACCCATATATATACACACATAATTTAATTTGCTGTAACCTCCGATCGTACACCTTTTTTGTTTTATTGTTGTTGTTGTTGTACTTGTAGAAAAGTAATTTAATAACTCGGGAGTTCCCAATGAAGATTCCTCGTCACTTGTCTTTCCAATAATTTTTAGTCATCTCTTAGCAAACCGGAATTTAGATATGTTACAGACGTAAGTATTTTGTGGTTATTTTGATATAGACCTCAGATTCACTTTAAACCAACTCACCTACCTTCCCACTCACCCTCTATGCAAACTCGCCTTCCCGCCTCCCCCACCCTCACGTCAACATACACCACACCACACTCTGCCGCCCCCCCCCCACCCCCCTGGTTCTCCTATCACGCCAGTGTCGTCCCTAGTTGAGACCCTTCGAGGTTTACGTTCAATGGTGGAATACACCTGAGCATTCAACTATTTGCAGTAATGGGAAACATAATTAATGTGTACATACACACAAAGGAAGCTGATTTAGACACGCACCCAGACCCCCGACCCCCGACCCCTACACCCCCGCTCCAAATTAAAACAAACAAACGAACAAACAAAATACACAAGCTAACATCACTGCACATTTTCCATATCTCTTCTTCAGGCGGACCTCTTGTGAGATGCTGGTTCTCGGAGAGTCTTAGGTACGTGTGTGATCTTCGCCCGTCTTCTCTGTCCATTATTAGACTTTATTCTACCGTTGGTTTGTTCTGTCTCTGTCTCCCTGTCTGTCTGTCTGTCTGTCTCTCTACAGTCACTGCCCCAAAATTAATGAACCTATTTAGAACTGTTTGCAACTAACTGAAACTGAGGCAAGTCTGTTTGTCTCGTCTCCTCGGCCTCTCCCTCTGTCTGTCTCTGTCTTTCTGACTCCCTTTCTCTGTCTCTGTCTCTCTCTCTGTCTTTCTCTCGGCTGTTTTTGGTGCCTCTTCGGGTTCTCTCTGTTTGTCTACGTCTCCTTCTCCATTTCATTCTCTTTCCCGCCACATTGGGCCTATGTGCGCACTCATGCCAGTCTACACACACACCCGTATCTCTCCTCTCTTCCTCCCTTGTCCTCTCCCCTCTCTCCTCCGCCCATCCCCCCTCTCTCTCTCTGCACTTGCTGCACCACTCTCCCTCCCTCACTCCCATCTCATCCACGCGCTAACTCTCTTACCCTCCCCTCACCCCACCCCTCCCACCATCCTTATATCCAACCCTTCTCCACCCCGCTTCAACACGCCCGATAGACTAATTCTTAACGAGCTCCACAAGAATTCTGCCCCAACTTCCGCCCGCTTTCAAGACTAATTTGTTGCCGCACAGCTAAACTGAGGGAGCGCCACTCAGCTCATTTAGTCGGAGGAATACATCCCAACATGAGAAACAGAAGGAGAAGAAGAAAAAAAAAAGGGAGGACTGAAGAAGTGATAGAGGGAGAAAGAAGAAAAAGGGAACAAAAGAAGGAGGAAGTGATTGAGAAATAGAGGTTTTGGGGAGAAAGTGCGATGAGGTGCGTTTTGTCCGCTCGCTTCAGTTCGTCTATTTGTGTGTTGGTGTGTTTGTTAGAGAGAGCGCGCGCTAGTGTATGTATGTATGTATGTATGTATGTATGTATGTATGATGTATGTATGTGTATGTGTGTGTGTGAGTGTGTGTACGCGGGCGCACATGTGTTTGAATGCACCAGTGTAAATGCGGTGCTTTCGAGACACCTTCAACTTAGCTAGCGGGCCATGATTTCATAAGCAAACACTTAGCCAACTATCAAGGGAGGCAATTACTGCTAGGTTGGAAGTCGGTGAGGGAGGAGTTGTGAGACCTGAGACAGCTTAATTGTGGGGAAGGGGGAGCGAGAAAGAGAGAAAGAGAGAGAGAGAGAGAGAGAGAGAGAGAGAGAGAGAGAGAGAGAGAGAGAGACAGACAGACAGACAGACAGACAGACAGACAGACAGACACACTACCTCTCTTTCTTTGTCTCTGCGTCCGTCACGCTCTCTCCCCGCCCACCCCTCTCTCTACCTCTTTCTCCCCCTCTCTCGCGTTTTTTTCTCTTCCTCTCTGTCTCTCCATCTTGTTCTCTGTCTTTTTCTCTATCAACCCACTCCTTTTCTTTCTCTTTCTCTGTGTCTCTGTCTGTCTGTATGTCTGTATTTCTCCCTCTTAGTTTTGTTCTCTTCTCTCCTTCCCCCCCCCCCCCCCCCCCCCTATCGTCGTAAGGTCCCCATAGAGGGCGAGAGGCCCGCGTCCTAATTGACCACGTAGAGACGGCGTGTACACGTAGCTGATTGTTGTTTGAGCTGAAATTCGCCACTGCCCCGCACCTAACACTTCCAATCAGCATTCCTGCCTCCCCCCCTTCTCCTACCCTTGTTCCTTTCCCCCCTCCCCCTCATCCATTCCAACCGCCCTCCAATCCCACCATTCCCCATCCCCACCAACACACGCTACCACCCCCGCACTTTACCCACCATACTGCTTCATATCTTATTACCTATCCTATCCCGTCACGGGATAGGATAGGATAGGATCCCGTAAGTCGAAAGTCAATGAGGCATCACAGATTATCGTTTAACCAGCGTACTCCAACTTTCTCTGTCCCTCAGCAACCTTCATGGCTTCGATCAGTGTCAAGCCAGTCCATTCTCGAATGCTGTCTTTCCACTTCTTTTTCTTTCTCCCTCCTCTTCAGCCTCCTTGCATCGTGCCTTTCAGGATGGCCTTTGCAAGGCTTGATGCTCTGGTGACGTGGCCATATCATCGGAGAGTCAGTTTCTTCACTACTCTGAGCATGCCATTGTGTTGCCCAATGGCTTTTGTGAGGGTCTGTCGGACTTCGTCATTGGTGATGTGCTGGATATAGGAAATGCCCAAAAATCCTCTGTGCCACCTCATCTCTATGCTTTGTATTCTTCGTTGTAGATCTGAGTGAGGGTCCATGTTTCGCAAGCGTATAGGAAGATGGACATGACAAGGGAGAGCAGCAAGCTTACCTTGGAATGTAGAATGATGGTCCTGTCTCCAAATGGACTTCAACCTTGTCAGGTCAGCAATTGTTTGTGCTATCCTGGAGAGGACTTCCTGTCGGAACCCATTGTCTGATACAATAGCTCCTAAATATTTGTAGCTGAGCTACGGGTTAAGGGATTGGCCTTGGACTTTAATGTCCGTGTTGATGCCATTGGTGTTGTTGATCATCAATTTAATTTTATCTTCTCTGCACTTATTTCCGTTCCAAAGGCTCTGGAGGTGGTGTCAAGCCTCTGTACCAGCTGTTCAAGTTCTTGTTCCTCTCCAGTCAATCCATCAATGTTATCCGCAAAACGAAGGTTGGAAGCTGCTCTACCCCTATGCTGACTGTGCCCTCATGATCTGCAAAGACATCTCTAGGAAGATGTTGAAGAGTGTTGGAGAGAGTAGGCATTATTGACGCACGCCGATTGTTGTTCTGAACCAGTTCCCGATCGATAGCGCTGTTGTGAAAGAGCTGCATGCCAGACTCGGTCAAATGCTTTCTTGAAGTGTACAATCACATGGTATAGATGTTGTTGCATACTGCTGTAGGTATTTCTCACAGAAGGATGCACCCGTTGAAAGATCTCTCTCAAGAAGACTAAGCAGGTGACGGGTGAACTTCAATTCATGGCAGTATAGCCATTGCCTGACATTGGTAAATGATCAATCTTTTGTTTCACTGCGATTTATTGATATTATTATTGAATTATGCTTGTGAAGTCTTGCCATGTTTTATAATTGTGAATGTTTGTAAAACTGTTGGAGAGAGTAGGCATCCTTGACGCTGGGAGAAAATAGGATTGGAAAAAAAAAGAAAAAAAAAAGAACAACAACACATTTTTACATCACCATGATGGCGTCAACCAACATGCATAATGTTTTATAATGTCTGGTAGGGTTCACTATGTCCTACTTGAATGCCAAATTTCAAAGAAATCCGACCATTAGTTGTTTGTTTTTTTAAGTGCGCAAATGTCACCTCCGGACGGACGCCGGTAACTACTGTTTTTGGATTTGTCCGTCTGGAGGTGAAGGAGGAGGAGGGTAGCAGGGGGTGTTCCCCCATGCAGGTTAAAAACGGGCTTCCATCTTAACGAATAGAAATGTTTTCAAAGCAGTCAGTAGTTTTGGTCAGAACAGAAGGAAGGCTTTGAGGAGTGTCACAATTTTGTGAGCTGCGTATAGTTTGCGTAGAAATGGTGGAAAGTGTCATGGTTTTGGATGGTCTGTTTAGAACAGGACCTAGAACTGACCCCTGAGGAACTCCGAAGACAAGTCTAGACGGTTCAGAAAGGTAGCTGTCTGTAGACAGATTGGAAACGATCAGAGAGGTAAGAATGGAACCAGCATAGGGCACAGTCCTTTTTTTCCAAAAGAGTTCTCAAGGCGCTGAAAGAAGATGGAGTGATCGATAGTGTCAAAAGCGGCTGAAAGATCGAGAAGGGTCAACGAAGAGATTTTACCAGAGTCAGTGGCAGAGAGGAGGTCGTTCACGATGTGAAGAAGAACTGATTCAATAGAGTGGTCAGGACGGTAGGCAGACTGGAATGGACAGAACAAGTTGTTGGATAAGAGATGATAGTTGAGCAGTTTGAGGACAACCCTTTTCCAGGCGTTTGGATAGGAAATGGAGATTAGAGAGAGAGAGCGGTAGTTCTCCGCGGCAGTCGCGAGTGCAGCACCACCCAGGACAAGTAGGATATGGTGGGTGAGAGGGGAGGGGTAGGCGAGAACAGGAGCTATAGTGCATGCTGGGTGTAATCGGGCCCTTACTCACTCACCGGTCTAGGGCATGAGCGTCAGGATCTTTAAACGCTTCCTTAGGAGGAGAACAAAAAAAGACTTAACGTTACACGAGCAAACATGCACCACCAAGGCAGGCATAGCTAAACACACCCCACTTCAATGTTTCTATCCATGTATTTGAAAAAAGAACGTGCATCCAATTAAACGAGAAAGCAACCGAGTCTGCACACACCCTAATTATATGCAACAGAACTCCGCCCTTCCTCCCCGCCAACCCTGTCTCTTTGCACACACAAGATGCAGGCGAAGGAACTGGCACCACTAATTGTCAATTAGCATGTCCTCAAACAAGCAACTGTCGACTGAATGCACTTTGTGAATTATTTTCTTACACGTAGAATGTTAGACCTATTTCTCATTCTTCAGTTCTTGTCGTCGTTTTCGTCGTCGTCGTCGTCGTCGTCGTCCTCCTCCTCCTCCTCATCATCATCATCATCATTGATCACCATCATCGTCATCATCATTATCATCACCATCATCATCACTACCATCATCATCATCATCAGCATCATCATCATCATCACCATCATCATCATCACCAGCATCATCATCATCATCACCAGCATCATCACCCGTAACGTAAATCATGTGATAGGTATCTGTTATTCCCCATGTAACTTCTTATGATTACAGTTTTAAATGGTTAATTTAGTAATGTATTCTTGATATACTTTTATCCTGTTTTACTGTTTACTGTTTATTGTTGTTATACTGTCCTTTATCGTCTTGTAACATTTATATCTGGCACCACGTGTGAATTTCTCTTTGATTGAGATAATAAAGTAATCGTATTCGTATTCGTATCACCACCATCATCATCATCATCGTAGGTGGTACTAACGAACTTCTTTGGCCTAATAATAATGGTAATAAAATGGAAGGTTCGTTAGAAAACAAATTAAACAATGGGGATGTCGCCAGAAAAGCCATTTTAGGGAACCCCGAACGACCCCCCACCTTACGACTTCCTCCTCTCCCACCCTGCACGACCTCGCCTCTTCTTTCCCCCACCCACGCACAGATAGATAGGGCAGATAGATATGTGGAGAGAGAGAGAGAGAGAGAGAGAGAGAGAGAGAGAGAGCCTATACACACACCACACAGACCTGATCTCCCCTGCGCTAATGAGCCAAAAAACTCCACCTTCGGGGAAGACAATCCGATAGAGTGCGCATAGGGTAGCGTACTTCCGGTAGTAAATAGGCCTACGTGATCGAGCCCCTTGTAATAACTGTACACCGTGTTGCGTCACGCGATGTGGGGCCGGGTAGCTCAGTTGGTAAGAGCGTCTTGCTAGTAACCGAAAGGTCGCTGGTTCGAATCCCGGATTGGTCAACGTGTGATCATATTATTTTTCCCCTTTACCAACAACTGGCCCGCTGGTGTCAGTATAAATCGGTCCAGTAGTCACCTATATGCGAAAGGGTCGTGTGACTATAATCTACAAACAACAACAACGTCACGCCATCTGCTGGAGTACCGAACTCTATAAAAATTTGTTATTATTAATATATATTATATGACTAGACTATTAAAAAAAATATTATGTATGATTTCAGACTTGAGTCGTATGATCGAAATGACAACTTTGGCAAAGGAGACATAGCAACACCGGAGTTCAGTTACTTACATTCATGCTGAAGTTCGGGCTGAAATGAAAACTGGTCTTATGTACAAAGTTGACATTTCTTTGACAGAATAAGGAACAGTTTTGGAATGTCAGTGTGAATGCGCTGCACACTGTAAGCATGTAAGATGTGTCTTGCTCGGCCTGACAGACTTTTCACAAAATAAATCGTTTGTAACTGACAACATGTACATAATCACTCCAAACATTTCACCAAGCAAAAAAACATTTGGGGTCGTTTATGAAAGCTGAAGATATATACCGACATCAAAAAAGACTTAAAACTGTAGATTTTGATCCACGACCTGAACAATGAAGTACGCGACTATTGGCGCACCTATCGGCTGAACATTTGCATATTCAAGGGAAATAATTTTAATATTTTGGCCCATTGACGGATCATTTTAATAATTATGATGGCGACAGGCAAATCATTTTGGCAGCGCGTGGTAATAATACTATCAGACATGAAAATGAGCGTGCAAGAGTTGCACCGCGTGGCATATTGACGGATGAACGTTTGTTCCTGTATGACATGTTGTTGAATTTTTCATACTCCGCCATGGCTGGACAAACTCCGTAAAGACGTTTAGCGCATGGCGTTTAGCCTAAAAAAAAAAAAAAACACACAAAAAAACGACGGAACATCACAGGACAGTTTCCACTTGTTACGATTGAGACGCGCACGATAAATGATGAATATTGCATGTGTTTAGGCGACTAGGCGCGCAATGATAATGTTTATTTACCTTTGATTTTGTTTCAATGTTGTCGCTGGTAAAGCTTTCCTTATTGTTTGTTTTCGTCGGTCGATAGTAATTGTAGCAATACTGAGAACTTTCTAGAATTGCTTGTTTATTATTGACAGAAGATTCGAGGTAGGTCTAGCGATGGCTGGATCGGTCTTGCTAAGTTCGTAGAACGTTCTATGACGTAAGACAATGTGTAAATCGTGTGACGAGTTTATTTTGATCGGTTGTTGGTTGCGTCATTCTGGAACATTCTGTATTTTTCGACAATGTTGATAAGACTACATAAAGAGAACTATATGCGTGTCTAAATGGTTGCTTCTTTTTCTTATGCTATAACAATTTTTTTTAAACATTTGATTGGGGTTGTTGATATTGTTTTCGTTTTTTACTGAGTTAAAAAGTTGGACAACTTCATAACGATAACTCCTGTCTTGTTACTGAATGAACGGGCTGCGTCGATAACGAACTTGAGTTACACAAGATTCGGGGCTGAATCGACCTAGGTCGTGTAACAACACTAAACAATAGACGCTGAGTGTCAGAGGTGTATCAATCATAGGCTGGGTGTAAACAAAGGCCCCCCAACAACCTGCGGCACTCAGATAAGGGTTAGCGTTGTCTTCGGGTCGACTGCCTATATATAAGCTTCCGAAAAGCTTGACCGTGGCAAAAGAGGCGGCGTGGTCACGAGGAACAACATCTTTTTAGAAGTGGTAAAGCCCTCATGCTTTCCGCTGATTGTGTGTGGAATATGTTTTTGGCTTTTATATTTATCTCATGTGCATGAAATTGCATTCTTTAGGACATCAGTAGGCCACAGTATGTTTCGCAAGAATATAGGAAAATGAAGACGACAAGGGAGCGCAGAAACCTTACCTTGGAGTGGAGACTGATGGTCCTGCCTTTCCAGATGGGCTTCAAACTTGTCAGGCCACGTCACCCTAGCATCCGACCTCCTGCAAGTCACGGTGCAAAGAAGCAGAAGAGGGAGACAGGCAAAGAGGTAGGAAGGCAACATTCGAGAATGGACTGGCTTGACACTGAGTGAAGCCATGAGGGCTGCTGAGGATAGAGAAAGACGGAGTACGCTGGTTAAACGTACTTACGTGGTGCCCTAACGACTTTCGAGTTACGGGATAGGATAGGATAGGATAGGATAGGATAGGATAGGATAGGATAGGATAGGATAGGATAGGATAGTGTGATGATATTCTGGCGGAGATACGTTTATCTTACAAGGGGAGTAAGACTTGTAGATAGAAGGGGCGTTACGCTACCTCTAACAGACGTTCTTTTACCAAAATTCCAATGCGGTGTGAGAGACTAATCACGGTGCTTGGCCACATAAAATTTATATTTGTTCTCGGGTTTTAAAGTATCATTTGGCTCACTTTAAGAAATGCTTATTACTAATCAAAGGACTAGTTTACTTGGTCTCAAGAGAAGAAGATCTAGTGGACACACAACAATACAAATAGAATGACACCAGTCGTATGTATGTGATTTTAAATTTTATATAGTCAACACAAATTCTAACATTACTTCATTTAAATATAATTTAATAACTATAATTGTTCAATGTGCTGATTAATTTCTTTAGCAGTTCTTCTTCATCATTTGCTAAGCAATTCTCTGGTTGGGTAATCTAATAGTATTTGTCCGAGTTGGGTTAGACTTCAGTTGCAGTTGAGGGAGACTTAGCTGCTATGCGTCGGCGAGTGCTTGAGTCCGTCGGTCACTCTGAGGGGTCTTGCCTCTCAGGGTGATCGGGTGAGTCGTGCAGCTACGGGGCCGGACGTGGCAAGGTAGATTCTAGGTTGATCTCCTTCGTTTCCACGGGAGCATGCGTCATGCGTTGACTCCACAAACCGTCCCAGAGCTGAACTGTAAAATCCAGAACTTTGGCTACAATATTCTATCCAGATATGGGTATGATTGATTGATTGATTGTTGCTTTAGGTCCAGCGGACTGATATGGGTATGCGGTACCCTCTGCAAGGAGTCTATAGCATCAGACACCTGCCGAGTTTCCCATATGCACACTTCGATCCTTTATTTTAAGGCTAGAATATATCAATCACATCAACATGCACAACGTGTCAGGAACAATAATCAGTTTCTGTAAATATATATAACACGAACATACTAATACATGGCAATCAATATAATGTATATAAACATACAGGTATCAAAACTACTAGTGTTAACTTACTTCTAGTCTCTGGGAATCGTGAACCGTCTCAAGCCTATCACTTTCTCGGTGAGGTGAAGATAAGCGTTCACTGCAGTTTGCTCCTTTGACCCTTATGGCTTAGTACTTCGTATTCGACTGACTAGCTAAATTTTAGGATACGGGGATATGCAGGGGTCCCTACGTCCTCCGACCAATCATTTAAGTCTCGTTCTAGTTAATCTCGCTCATACGGGAATCTTCTTTTTTGGGAAATTTCTCTCACCTGTCCTACCTGTGGGACACGAGCGGTTACGTCTCGACTTCGAGTGTCAGGGAAGAAACAGGGTAGATCCAATAGAGATATGAGTCGCATGGCCACTTACCAGTCAAGAGACCCTGGTCAGATGGTTGAGTAAGTTAACTAACAGCCTTGTTTAGCGAAGTCTGCTTGATGGTATCGGGAGTGACCGTTTCAAGGAGGTTAATTTAACAGGTGTGTACTTCCCTTTAGATGACTGGTAAATTAACGTCAAGTTGTATTCAATACTATCTGTTTATCGCTAAGCTGAGTTACCACATCTTTGTCGTCAACATTTGTGATGTTACAGATAGGGTAGGATAGAATAAGATATGATAGGATAGGATTGGATAGGCCAGAGTGAGAAACATACCTTAGTAAATAACATGGCTTCTGGTAATAAGATCTTTTGCTACTCTCGGGCTGTTTATAAAGTCATATAGGCAGGCGGTCGAATGCGCCGCTGCCCCCCCAAATCTGGGTGTCAGAGGCTAAGCAGCTGTTGTTGAGTGCATAGGCCTTCACCCAGCCTATGCTTGTGATAGATCTCTGACGCTGAGCTAGCGTCTAGGTCGCCAGATGGCAGGAAACTGGCCTATTGGTAGGCTATTGGCTTCGTCTGGTCTTTGTGCTAAAACTCCTGCTCGACACGATTGCACGTTTTATCATACTCAGCTCAATGTCAAAGCACTGTCACGCCCCGCGCAGCTGTACGGCGCACGGCCGTGCGCGATACTAGGAAAGCACACGACAGGGCACGTGCTGAGCGTATCAAGGTTTGTGACTGATGACAGGGAGGGAGAGGGGAGGGAGGAGGAGAAAGAAGAGTTAAGAGTAAGAAGAAGGGTTTTGACAGACGATGCGAACGAAATGGAGGTGAAATACTGAAGTTTGACAATTGCAGAAATGATGAGATTGATTGATTGATTGATTGATTGTTGACTCTTCCGAGCCAAATCAGGACCGGACAACCCCCAATCCGCATAAAAGATCTGCTGAAACAACCCTAGTGGGAAAATTGAATGCCCTCCACCGGCCAGTCACTTTACAATAAAGACATCCCACGCAGGGGACGGCTGAGGCTTTACCCCAACTACTCGAACCCCCGGTAACAAAAACAAAATAGAATACAAACATCATTATAAATCATCAACAAAACACATACATATAAAATGCCTATAGTGCTAAATAATAACATCATAGGAAGCCCTAGTGACCACCCGGCAGAAAGCGTCCAACACTCCCAAGCTGATACAACAGACCCCATACACAAACAAGGAGTCTTGTCCAGGAAGAGTTTTCAAGAAAAAAAGGTAGGTCATTGATCTAGCGAAGAAGAAGATAGGATGATGAGAGAAGAAGAAGTGGAACGACGATGAGAAAGGATATCAGACGAATTTAACTGTGTGCGTGTGTGCATGTGGGCATGTAGAAACGACGTTACAGTGACACACTCATGAAACTCCACATGGTTTCTTTTGACTTTTTTGGAAGGCTGCCCTATTTTGACGTCAAAATAGGGTTCCGGTAGAGTTACAGCTGTTTTAGGCTTAGGGTTAGGTTAAGGGTTAGGGGTTAGGGGTTAGGGTTAGGGTTAGGGATAGCTTCAACAATTTGAAAATGTCAAAATAATGTCAAGAAAATGAAAAGTGTGTCAAAATAATGTCTGTTTTTTTTCACAACAGTCATCGCAACGTCGTTTCTCCACACATGTGTGTATGTGTGTGTGTGTGTGTGTGTGTGTGTGTGTGTGTTGTTCGGCGGCAGGGATAGCTCAGTGGCCAGAGCGCATGACTGGTGTGAGTACGTCTTGGGCGACGTGGGTTCGAATCCTGACTTCAGCCAACTATTGTGTGACTGCTGGATATTAGGGGCCAGCGCCTTGAGAAGCTTTCTGAGCTTGTAAGTGCGCTATATAAGAGAAATCTATTTCTTTTCTTTTCTTTCTTTCTTTCTTTCTTTCAAATTACGTTTTTGCTTTATCTCAAGAATGTTGAATTTGATTGTATTGCCTATTTCATTCAATCAATAATTATGTAAGTCAAATTTGCACTTTTCTCAAAGGTCAAGGTCACTGTGGTTAATTATTTTCAAAGCACGTTTTGCGTTGTATTTTAAAATTGGCACCACCGAAATTTACATTTTTTTTCTTCTAGCTCGAAGATAGTTCCGATTCCGGGCATCACCACTCCGTGTGTACATTTTTACAATTTATTTTTTAAAAAGGATAAACTCGCATAACAAACCCGCCCAGGAAATACACAGGTTTGAAAATGCTGAGTTTTAGCTATGTGAGCGTCAGGAGCAACATGTAAATGTCTTGCCATCTTATTATTCTTTTTCATACGTAATTTTTAGATCAAGAAAGAGAGAGTGAGAACAAATAAGAGAGAGAGAGAGAGAGAGAGAGAGAGAGAGAGAGGGAGAGTGAGAGAGAGAAAGAGAGAGAGAGAGAGGGAGAGAGAGAGAGAGAGGGAGAGGTGAGAGAGAGAAAGAGAGAGAGAGAGAGAGAGAGAGAGGAGAGAGAGAGAGAGAGAGAGAGAGAGAGAGAGAGAGCGTTGAAGTTAAACGTCTATACCCACATCTGCGGCACGACGTACGGGAATCACCATCCCAGGAGAGAGGAGTGATGAGGACTTTAATCAGCACTGAACCACCAGCAGAGCTACCATAGTAATCAGGTGGACACCGCCGTTGGGGTGCCGGGGGTTTCAGTATAAATAGTATCCCCACTTTCTGGAAATTTAGTGCTTTAAATTCCCACTGTCGCTGTCTTTCTCATTTGCTCTTTCTCACTCCTGCTCTGTTCTATCAATCTGCTATACTATCTTCTTCTTCGCTAGACCAGTCACCTACCTTTTTTCTTGAAAACTCTTCCGGGACAAGACTCCTTGTTTGTGTATGAGGTCTGTTGGATCAGCTTGGGAATATTGGACGCTTTCTGCCAGGTGGTCACTAGGGCTTCCTATGATGTTATTATTTAGCAATGTAGGCATTTGATATGTATATGTTTTGTTGATAATTTATAATGATGTTTGTATGCTATTTTGTTTTTGTAAACGGGGGTTCGATAAATTAGAGTGCAGCCTCAGCGTCCCCTGCGTGGGATGTCTTTATTGTAAAGTGACTGGCTGGTGGAAGGCATTCAGTTTTCCCACTAGGGTTGTTCAGCAGATCTTTTATGCGGATTGGGGGTTGTCCGGTCCTGATTTGGCTCGGAAGAGTCCGCTGGACCTAAAGCAATAATGATGTAATGTAATCAGGTGGACAGTGCACTATTGCCATTTATGATCTTGCTCGCAACAGGAATCACTCGAATCCGGGTCATCGGAGTGCCAAGCGGACGCTCTACAGCTGAGCTACGGTGGTACGACGAGAGAGAGAGAGAAAGAGAGAGATAAGATAAGATAAGATAAGATAAGATAAGATAAGATAAGATAAGGTAAGATAAGATAACAATTTTATTTTGCAAGGGTAAAAGAGTAAGCGCTGGATGCGCTTTTTTACATCTTGCCCTTGGGGCAATAACTATTAAATACAACTCAAGGTTATAACCTTCACACCACGGAACAAAAACAAATAAACAAAGTTATTATTAGATAAAATCATTTTCAAACAATTGAAATCAAATTAATGTTGTTAATCCCAATCAGCAATATTCAGTTATTGTGTATTTAATTTTTAATGTGTTTTAGGAGACGTGTTCTAAATGAAGTAAATTTAGATGCTGGAGTGCGGGGATCTTCAGGAAAGTTATTCCATAAAGTGGAACCGGAATAAGCTAGACTGGTTTTGAAGAGATCAATTCTTGGAATTGGAACATTTAATTTTGTGGACGATCTGGCAGTTTTGTTTCAAAAAAAAAAGAGAAGAAAGATAGGAAGGTGAATTGCCAGAAAGGACCTTGTGCGTGAAAACACCTTTAATAAATGTTAGTCTGTCGGCAAGTGGTAGAATATTGATCCGTTTCTAGTCATCTGGAGAGATTTTTTGTTTAAGAATAACCTGTTTAATTGCACGTTTGTGAATTCTAATTAATGGCTTCGTTGCATTGCCACTAGCAGGATCCCAAATAGTAGAGAAACAATTAATAAATTACTGAGAGAGAGAGACAGAGAGAGAGACAGAGAGAGAGACAGAGAGAGACAGAGAGAAAGAGGGTGGGGGACAGACAGACAGATAGACAGAGAGAGACCGAAAAAGAGAGACAGACAGAGAGACAGAGAGAAGACTAAACCTTTAATAGGAAAATAGCATGAGCGAGAGGGGGGGGGAGAGAGAGAGAGAGAGAGAGAGAGAGAGAGAGAGAGAGAGAGAGAGAGAGAGAGAGAGAGAGGGAGAGAAAGAGAGGGGACAGAAAGAGAGGAAGAGACGAAGAAGGAGAGAGAGAAAGACAGAGACAGAGAGTGAGAGATTAGAATGATAAGAGGGTGGGGAGGGCGGTGGGTGAATTTCTGTTTGTGAAGGCAAATGGAGAAAACAGACTAGGGTGGCAAAGCTAGGTTTTAGAAGGTGAAGAGAGAAGAAGAGGAAATGCAGGGGTAGGAGGTGGTAGGGAGAGTAGGCGCGAGTGACAGGGGCTAGACGTAATTAGCCTAGGCGCAGTGGAGGTTAATTAGAGAGAGATTGGGATCTTTGTGTTCTGTATCTGCAGTTAATGAACAGGCCTTGTCCGTCCACTTGCCTTCACGTCGTGTCTTCCACGTCCTTGAGCCACAGAGAGAGAGAGAGAGAGAGAGAGAGAGAGAGAGAGAGAGACAGAAGAGAGAGAGAGAGACAGACAGACAGACAGAGAGAATGAGAGAGAGGGTGGGATGGGTGGAGGGGGAGAGACTTCCAAGACAGCGATAGCGAGAAAGGAGAGAGACAGAGACATAGATAGAGAGAGACAGAAAGAGAGAGAGAGAAAGAGAGATAGAAGGGGAATATATGTAGAGAGAGAGGGAGAGACAGAAGTGTGGGGTGGGGGGGGGAGAGAATTCCAAGACAGCGATAGAGAGAAAGAGAGAGAGAGAGGAGAGAGAGGAAGAGAGAGAGAGAGAGAGAGAGAGAGAGAGAGAGAGGAAGAGAGAGGGCGGATGGGTGGGAGGGTGAGGAAAATTCCAAGACAGCGATAGAGAGAGAGAGAGAGAGAGAGAGAGAGAGAGAGAGACGAGAGAGAGAGAGAGAGTTCATTTCAACAAAAATTTATTTTGTAAAGCATAAGAGAGGGGTGAGAGAGGGGGGGGGGAGAGAAAGCAAGGAGGTAAAGGACGGGATGGGCGCAATTTTATGTGTTAAAGCACGTTTGTTGTTTCACGTGTGATGTAGTGATATAGAATATAGATATGAAAAACCTTTGGTGTGGTACAAGTTTAATTATTATTGCTGCTTTAAATTAAAAAAAAAATTAAGTCATTCAACCCCCCCCCCTGCTTTTTTCCAGTGGGGCAACACTCACTGTGAATGTTAAAAGGATATGTGGAGAGGGCGTGATCAAAGGGGATCCCTTTAAACGATGCCCAGAGAGTCGATCCTTTGGAAGATGGCTGCAGGCGCCGTAGCAATCTAAACTTGATGTAGAGGTGTACCCACAACTACGCCTTGCATAGTTTAACCATAACGTAGAGAATTGCGAAGAAAGTAGCTACTCTGACCTCTATTTTCTTGTAGTGATAGCAGACGGGACATCAGTGATTTCCGATACTGTAAAGACGCCCCAAGACCAAATCCCTCTTTTTGACCACTCCGAATCACGCCAACACATCTGACCACTTTTGATTTTTAGCACAGCCTGAGCTGATGCACATCGCCCACATACACTTGACCGCTGTCTTCCTTCTCCATATATCTATATCTACAAAGCCCAGCTTTCTCCTCCACTTAATCCCTCGAACCACTCCCAATCACGCCGGAACATCTGACCATCTTTTGATTTTTAGCACAGCCCGAGTTGGAAAACATCGCTCACATTTAGATTTGACCACTTCCACCTCCACATATTATATTTATAGTAGGCCCACATCCCTTCTCCTCCACATGATCCTACGCACCACCACATGATCCAGCCACATCTGCCGCCATAGGAGGGTAAATGAAGCGGGCTTGTTCCTAGCCACTGATCACCATGTCTGTCGGACAACATCCATCCGCCATCTTAATGACAAGGGATTGTACTCGCCTCGCCTTCAACAAAGCCCCATAATTGATCTCCCTTTAATGGGTGGCGGGTAAGTGAATTGCTCGTTTGTAGGAAGCGGCCCAGGACCCGTGTGCATGGATGGAAGTCATACCAATTAGGCTTATTTCCAATATGAGCAGAGTCTAACTAAGAGTTAGATTGTCCTGCGAGAAAGTATAGGTGCAAAGGTTTTCTGGTAATTCTTCTATCGTCTGATGACGACGTCTACAACAGCAACAACAACAACAACAACAAGATTAAAATGATAAAGAACATCCTATTACAAGCTTGTTAGCGTAGGATTGTATCTCTTCACTGCTTTACCCTTTCAAGTTCTGATGATAATGATGATGATGATGATGATGATGATGATGATGATGATGATGATGATCATGTTGATTGATGATGATGATATTGATTGATGATGACGATGTTAATTGATGATGATGATGATGATGATGATGATGACGACGATATTTAATTGATGATGATGATGATGATGATGACGACGACGGTGTAAACTTAAACGCGCACGACTTCTCAGCTAGCAGCACACTAAAAAACCTGTTTATCCTGCATCAAAGGACGATCAACTGCCGATGATCCAAATGATGGTTTATTTTATCAGTCAACTGTTTGTTGTTGTTGTTGTTGTTGTTGTTTAGGAAGAGAATGGGATCAAAGTGATAACAGTCAATATTGAAACAAGCCAAGTAATATACAGTTTGTGATTTTTGTCATATTCACTGCTAGCGATCTCCCTGCCTTCACACTACATGCTTGAGTGATAGATGAGTGTTTGTTGTTGTGAGTGAGAGAGTGCTGGTCATGTGATCGAGCTTTAAGCCTGATTGGTGATTTGGGGAAAAGCGCACGCTTATCATCCATTATTATTATTACTATTAGTAGTAGTATTATTAGTAGTAATAGTAGTAGTAGTAGTAGTAGTTATAATAGTAGCAGTAGTAGTAGTAGTAGTCGTAGTAGTAGTTATTATTATTATTATTATTATTATTATTATTATTATTATTATTATTATTATTATTATTATTATTATTATTATCATTATTATTTATTTTATTTTATTTTTTATTTTTTTAAATTTTATTTTATTTCCCTTATTGTCCCTTTTTCCATAGGGAAATTCTGGGCCGCCTCCCCTGGGGAAAGCGTAGTCGCAGCCTGTGGCGCGCCTAAACCCAACCTACCTAACATTAGTTGTGATTTTGAAAATTTGCTGGGGGAGCAAACCGGAGTACCCGAGACGTTGCCCGAGTCTAAAGTAAATAATATTCGGAGAAACATAACGCCCAGATGCTGGATCGAACCCACACCTGTCAGGCGCCATTGGTTTCTGGCCTGTGGACAAGGCAAGTTAGTCCCGCCTTATCCCACTTGGTTACAACGCTCGCTATTATTATTATTATTATTATTATTATTATTATTATTATTATTATTATTATTATTATTAGTAGTAGTAGTAGTAGTAGTAGTAGTAGTAGTAGTAGTAGTAGTAGTAGTAGTTGTAGTAGTAGTAGTAGTTGTAGTAGTAGTAGTTATAGTAGTAGTAGTAGAAGTGGTGGAAGTGGTAGTAGTAGTAGTAGTACTTTTTATTTTTACCTGCCAAAGTTTACAATACTACTTAGGCAGTAAAGTAGTGAATGAATGAATCAATGAACCAATCAATCAATTAAGCTTTTATTGGATGGCGTGCGAAGCTTCAAACGCGAGCGTACTGCTCCAAAGAACCGGACCGGTGTTTGCGTTTCCCTTTTAGAAGAAACCGGGAAAGTCAACGTCAGAAAGGACCGATGATATCGCTTCATCAGGCTTCGATTGAAATTGTGAAAACACCGGAGTGGGTGTGGGGTTAAGGGAAGTGAGAAAAGGTGCGTGCGTATGTGTGGAGTGGGGACAAGAGGAGAAAGAGAGCGTGTCTGAGGGAGAGAGTGAGTGAGTGAGTGTGTATGTGTGAGAGAGAGAGAAAAATGGAGAGAGAGAGAGAGAGAGAGAGAGAGAGAGAGAGAGAGAGAGAGAGAGAGAGAGAGAGAGAGAATGCTGACGTCTAAAACAAACTTCCTGTTTGAGTGTTTGGCTTTTATTATTTTCACCTTTTCATTTTCTTAGCTTTGACTAAGAGAGAGAGAGAGAAAGAGAGAGAGAGAGAGAGAGAGAGAGAGAGAGAGAGAGAGAGAGAGAGAGAGAGAGGGATATTAGCAGACAGACAGAGACAGACAGACAGACAAAGACAGATAGAGAGATGTGGTGGTTAGTTCTGAATGGTCTCCTTAATTTCATTTCTTGTCAGATTCAGACGAAAGCCAATTTGTCCTTTCGCTGGCATTGAGACTGACAGTCATGCCTTGTCCTGCATGACAGCATAAAAGGACTAATGACTGAAAACCACAGTTCAGTGGGGCCGGGTAGCTCAGTTGTTAGAGCGTCTTACTAGTAACAGAAAGGTACCTGGTTCGAATCCCGGATTGGTCAATGTGTGACCATATTATTTTCCCGTTACCTTCAACTGGTTCGCTGGTGTCAGAATAATGTGACCAGTAGTCGCCTATACGCTTCGGTGTCGTGTGACTATAATCTACAGTTACAACCACATTACTAGCTTTATCTGTAGCCTCTTTGGCCCCATACTTTGCCAATCAAGTGAGTTCTTTTTCGACTGACTGCCGTCTTGATCCGTTTGTCGTACACCTTGAGTTAAAACAAAGAGACATGCGTGCGGGCAAACAAATGTATGAATATAATTTATAAGAATACATGATGATGATGTCAAGGAGGCAGAAGAAGAAGGAGACAGAAAAAAGAGGTGGGAGGACAACATTCGAGAATGGACTGGCTTGACACTGAGCGAAGCCATGAGGGTTGCTGAGAGGACAGAGAAAGATGGATTACGCTGGTTAAACGATCCTCTGTGATGCCCCAACGATCTTCGAGTTACGGGACAGGATAGGATAGGATAGGATATGATAAGATAGGATAGGGTAAGATAGGATAGGATAGGATAGGATAGGATAGGATAGGATAGGATAGGATAGGATAGGATAGGATAGGATAGGATAGGATGAGGATGTCTAGAAAGGTACTAATAACTCAGTGTTCACAGTGAAGATTTGTCATCAAAGTTGACAGTTTCCCTTTGCATGCCTTGTACTGTGAAGGTAAGATCAAAATCTTTCTAACTATAATTTCTTTCCTCCACTCCATATAGGAGGACCACTTTTGTTTGAGAGCAACGCTCTCTCTTTCTACGATGACGATGCAGACTTGCCACGGGTACAACTCCATGCTGGCACCATGCTCAAGGCGTAAATAGCTGTCTCTTAGCATGACGTTGCCATTTTGTAAGTTTATTTATTTATTTTTATATTTATTTATTTATTTACTTTATTATTATTATTATTATTATTATTATTATTATTATTATTATTATTATTATTATTATTATTATTATTATTATTATTATTATTATTATTATTATTATTATTATTATTATTATATTTATTTTTTTTAATTATTTTAAAAAAAAATTTTTTTGGGGGGGGGAAGGTAATTGGAGGAGAAGGGGTGATGGAGGGGGAGGGGGGCACGTAATTTGTTATTTCGATGTCAGACAGGACTTTAATAGTCTCCCATTAACATATGCAAACATGCATGCACGCTCACCCATTCTGACAATGAATTCGCAATTTTAGACACAGCATTTTTGTACTCAGAGCATCGTTTTCTTATTGTAATGAGATATAGCCTCGAAACCAACAGGCGCATTCAGAAAATAAACTTACAACCACGCACTCAAAACACACGCATAACAGTTATACAGACATAATGGACACACACACACACACACACACACACACACACACGCCCGCACACATACACACGCATTCCTTCCCCTAATCCTTTCCATCCAAACATT
The DNA here is from genome assembly GCA_036898135.1 of Oncomelania hupensis. Lineage (NCBI taxonomy): Eukaryota > Metazoa > Mollusca > Gastropoda > Littorinimorpha > Pomatiopsidae > Oncomelania > Oncomelania hupensis. Next base: position 43,126,186 of record CM072527.1, read on the forward strand.
CCTACGCCATCATGCTAAATTCATTAATCAAACCATCAATCATCCAAATAAAGATTACGTCACGTCAAGGCAAGTCTTCAGAGCGGGACTGTAGTGAACACACTCTGTAGTTGAGAGTAGCCGACGCTTCCTCGTTCCCCTGCCCGCTGATTAAAGAGGTACTGGTCGAGTCTCAGTTACGCTGTGTGTTTTGTGTCGTGAGATGCAGAGTTCATTCTGAATGTTATTTTCTGTCTTGACAAGATACGAATCTTAACTGGCATTTTATTACACACAGTGAAAACCGCAGCACCGGTGATTGGGCTAGTGTATTGGGGCTACCACGGAATGAGGTTGCTTGTCTGGAAAGCAGGGGGAGAGAGACAGAGAGAGAGGGGGGGGGAGAAGAGCAGAAGGAGGAGGAGGAGAAGGAGAAGAAGAAGAAATTATTGTAGTAATGAAAACAAAGAATGGAAAAAGGAATGAAGAAAGAAACAAAGGTTGGGAAAAAAAAGGAACGAAAGATAGAACGAAAGGTATATTATGAAAAGCAACTCCAATGAAAGATAAAAATGAAAACAAAGAAACTGAAAAAGAAGAAAGAACGAAAGAAAGAAAGACAGAAGAAAAATAAAGAGAGGAAGTAAGACAGTAAATTAAAAAGGCATAAAAAATTTAAAAAAAAAAGATATAAAGAAAAAAAAAGAATAAAAAAGGTTTTGAAAGAAAAAGAAAGAAAGAAAGATACAAAGGAATAAAAGAATACAAAACAGACGAGCAAGAAAAAGAAGATAGGAGGTTGTGAAGTGTGTGTGGTTTTTTTTTTAAAGTGATGTGATAGCGAGAATTGATCCAGGTGATAACAACGTGCATTAAGACGCTTGCTTGACATTGATGGCTCTCTCTTTAAATGAATGGTCTCGTCAGCATGAAACACACAGTGGCTTTTGGAAATAGAACCGACAGATGATCCCCCTTTACTATCAGATACAAGATGGAGAGAGCGAGGGTAGGAGGAAGACTAATCTCACCGATTTTTTTGACTAGAGTCGTCATTTGGATTAGTATTTTATTGACCAGCATAACAAAAAAAAACCACAGTGGCCCTTTAAAAAGGGGGTGCTGGAAAGATGGAGGGAATTTGAGGGGCCCGGTAGCTCAGTTGGTAAGAGCGTCTTGCTAGTAACCGAAAGGTCGCTGGTTCGAATCCCGGATTGGTCAACGTGTGATCATATTATTTTCCCCTTTACCAACAACTGGCCCGCTGGTGTCAGTATAAATCGGTCCAGTAGTCACCTATATGCGAAAGTGTCGTGTGACTATAATCTACATACAAACAAACAACGATGGAGGGAAGTGGTGCAAAGGGGTGGTGGTAGAAGGTTAATGGGGGTGGAGTAGGATGGGGTGGAGAATGGTGGAGGAGTGGCACGTAGGGGTGGGAAGTGGGGTGTGGCGCGTGTTGGAGGATGGGCCATGATGGTTGGGGGAGGTGGGTGGAGGTTTCTACATTGCCCGATTTGTTTTCAAATCTGCGTCCATCACAGTTTCAAAAGGGTCTTTTGGAAGGAGTTAGTTTATTTATGCGTTCACTGTATTTTTTGGTATTTTTAGCGTGTCTGTGCATGTACTGGCGCGCGCGCGCGTGTGTGTGTACGCATGCGCGTGTATGTGAGTATGTGTGTGTTTGTTTGTGTGTGTGCGTGCGTGCGCGTGTATGTGTGTGCGTGGGCGTGTGTGGCGTGTGTGTGTAGGAAGAAAAAGAAGCAGAAGACACTGAGACACTGTCTCCTACTCCTTCGGAGAAGAGTGTAAACCGAGGTCTAGTATGCATGTGCACTCACTCCATCTCAAGGGCTTTAAAGATCCAGACACTCATGTCCTAGGTTGAGTGCCGGCTACACAAATACACCCAGCACGCACTAGGTCCATCCTCCTCCCCAGTGGCTGAGAATTGTGCTCAGTCGTCAGGGCGTCAGATTACGCGCCCAAAGATTGCAAGTGGACGCTACACGGGCGGCTTGAGTTAGATCTCGTGTCGGCCAGTACAGCGCCTTGAGCAGCTCTTTAGCTGGGTAAGTAATTAAATAAAAATAAAAGAACAACAACAACAAGACGATCAAGAAAAGGAAGATTAAAAATAAAATATCTAATCAAATAAAATATCTAATCAGTCTACCACAACCGGTACAATGCCGATCAATAACTGCCAAAGCAATTTGTCTGAGAAAAGAAATCTGATTTCTTCATTACCTGGTCCACAAAAACAGTCGTCACCAATCCATTAAAGGAAAACCATTTCAAACGTCCCTTAATTGAAACGCAGCAAAAATTTAAAAGTAGTTCGTGCTAAAGGCGGAGGAACACGCGTTAACTGTCTAAAGGAAGCTGTTTCTTCAATTCTTGCGCTCGGTTTGCGTCGGCGGAATGAGATGCGCGTTGCATACGCGAGATTCTTGTGAGGGAAAAGACTACATGACATATATAACTCTCGCACAATGGCTAGATGGGTAGTTGACTAGTAGGTTTGAAGAAAGGATTAGGGTAGGCTTTTGAAAGTGCACTTTTTCCTGATAAAGAAACAAATCATTTGAAAACAATGAAAACACAGGGCGTCTTGGACGATTAGACTACTAGTCACGAGAGATTCTGTTTTCATCTTTAAACTAGCACGTCAAAGCATGCCCTTTATTTAAATAGCAAACAATCGCCACATGCTCAGCGGCCTCGCGACGTGCGAACGCTAGATAACATTATAAATTCCTAGCCAAACTCGCAAGGTATTTGCGGTCGCAACGCGCGGCTCGTTTGCTGCAGCGTTTCTCAAACCACGAAGATTCTCTGGAACTGGAAATAAGAACAACGTGCAGCCGATATAGAATTACAATTCCTCCTTCTCCTCCTCCTCCTCTTAATAGACATAATGTTGTCATCAAAATGTTGTTTATTTTCATACTACTTCTTTGCAGAGTTTTAACTTGGGTTAACCACATTTTGAAGAAGAAATAAAATAAAGCTAACACAAAGAGAAGATTGGGGCCAATTCCATACTCTTCGCTTTGTTCCTCTTTTGCACAATTTCTGGAAACTAGTTTTCACTTTTGTTGTTGCTAGTATACAAGCGCCTTGATCAGTTCGGTAAGCTGAAAAGTGCACTATTAAAAAAATATATTATTTCAATAAAATTTTAACAAAATGACCTTGGTACTAAAAGTCTTTTGGGCACAATTTCCGGTAAGTTTCATGTCATGTTAATAGCGCATTGCGAAAACCGAAACCAGTTTGTTTTGGGGCCTTGATTTCCGTCATTTTGTAAGGGGTTTTCCAAGCTAGCTCGCCTCTTCGTGCCTAATTCTATGGGAGCAGGATTTATTTTGCACAAAGAGGGGCGCGTAACTCAATAAAACAAATAGCGTGCATTGGACGCTCGGCAATTACGACAACCGCCCTGCGTGCTGCATTGGACGTTTTTCTTTCCTCCGCCCGCCGAGAGCGTTTCGGGTAGAGGGGGCAAGGGAAATAATTCCAGTCGGGAGGTCGGGTAACCGTGTTAGCATCGATCTCACCAGCCACGGGGTCGTCGATTGAACAAGCTTATTAGGATAATTGACACGGAAAATAACAGACAGAAATATCCCCATATCAGGAAAATTAGTGTTTGTAAATTCTATTTTCCTTTCCTGACCCTTCTACCGCGGCTGGCCGGGATGGCTCAGCCCTGGGTATTTGGCGAAGGCAATCGAACAGAACGACGGGGATTGAAATTCCCTCCCTTGGCTATGGAGACTACAGTACTGCGTATAGAAACTGTAGCCCTTACACGCTGTTTCTTTTTTGTTTGTCCTTTCATTTTTCCCCCTTTTTTCTTCTTCTTCCCGTCCTGTTTCTTCCTTTTCCTCTCTCTCTTTTTTTCTCTCTCTGCGTGGTAATTTACTTAGCAGGCAAGCATTTTTTCCGCTTCACCGCCCGACCAATTCTCCGACAACCTCGGACATCCGACTGTCAATTTTATTACAGGAAACGTCGCAGGAATGTGTTTGACTCGTCACAGAAAGGGCTTAATACGTCATGGAATTGGGGTTGAAACCTTCACGTAAACGGTTTAAAGTGGCGACCATAATCAATGGCGATGAAGAAATTCTCGTTTGACATGTCGCAGAATGCTACTGGACCCTCGCGTAAAACGATTTAAATAGTCATCTCCATTATTTGCTGTCAAGAAATTTGCCAAAAGCCCCATTGAATTTTCGTTGCCGCTTTTTTTAAACCGCTGATTTCGTCACTTTCGTTTTGAAAAAAAACCACACACACACAAAATACTTTGGTTTAACTTTTGAAGAAAATCTGGTTCACCACCCCTTATTCTCTCGCCTCTCTCACCCGTCCTCTCGCCCCGACCCCCAACCCCTCTCCCTATTAACTGCACGAAATATTTATATAATGCTTAAAAAAAGAATTAAGCTTGAAAGATTTTGCAGCAATTAACACTTTTAATCGATTTAAGTACAATACTCTAGCATCATTATTATTTGCTTTACATACACATTATTATTAAAGTGACACTTCCTTCTCACCCGTTGAGCGAAATGGACCCCATTCTTTATCATTCTTTCAAAGAATTATTTTGTTTTATAACTTTGCCAAGAAATGTAAGAGTCAAAGGATTTCATTTCAACAATCCTTAAAACGATTGGCTTACAAAACGTCCTCCATTATTGTCAAGACATTTATTTGTTTAACGTGTCACTCGAAACCTGTAATAAGTGTAAACAATTAAAGTCGTTTGTTTGCAGCTCATTTGTATAGTAAGTCATAACGCTTTGTGGATTTGCAAACAACCCTTAAACTACCCAAACACTGTTTCTATAATTTTTTTTGGTATTTTGTTTTGTTTATTTGGAGCGGGTTGGTTGGTTTAACATTTACCATCCCATTCATTCCGGGTAAACTAGTGTTTATCAAATGCGTCACAGAAATGGTGGTAAGAAGTTCCCTCATGAAATTGGGGGCCCTGCCCCCTGGAAATCTTCTTAGAGATTCTCGGATGTTCTCATAGATCGTTGGAGGCGTCTCTCTGCTCCTATACCAGTTCCGCCATTTGCATTTGCGAAAGGTTGTCAATTTGAGGCTTGACGATGTTTACTTTCAGTCTCACTGTCACGGCAGACTGCCAGTCATTATATAAAAAGGAGAAGAGAAGGGCTGAAGGAGGGGAAAA
>CM072527.1:43133882-43139554 GCA_036898135.1 Oncomelania hupensis
CCCCCCCCCCCTAACCCCCACCCCCAAAAAAAAAACTTAAATAAAATAAAATAAAAATAAATAAATAAATAAATGTAACAACAAAAAAAAAAGACCCACACATAACAAATACAGTCGCTCTTGTACCATTGACACGGTTTTCATTGTCAAATCTGCAAGACCTTCTCAAGCCAAACCGCTAATGAGTGTACTGGACAAATTTACAAAGCAACAACTAATGATAGAAATAGATTAATGTTTCTGCTGGTGCAAATTTATTTAGCTTAGGACCATTAAGCTAAATGACAGTATCACGTATATTGATATGATACCATATCCATAGAGCTATACTGTTGTGATAAGTAAAGCCTAGGACCATTAAGCTAAATGACAGTATCACGTATATTGATATGATACTATATCCATAGAGCTATACTGTTGTTGTGATAAGTAAAGCCTAGGCCGATGCAATATTGGGTTTGCATCATTTTTTCCCCCATCGATACACTTAGTTTTGATAAATAAAAAAATGGTAAGGCCGGTGATGCATTTGTTTGTTTGCATCATTTGTTTTTTCTATGATTTTCAGAAATGGAAGAAGAAATAACAAAGAAATAAAGAAAGACATATAGACAGACAGACAGATAGATAGATAGATAGATAGATAGATAGATAGATAGATAGATAGATAGATAGATAGATAGATAGATAGATAGATAGATTAGATAGATAGATAGATAGATAGATAGATAGATAGATAGATAGATAGATAGATAGATAGATAGATAGATAGATAGATAGATAGATAGATAGATAGATAGATAGATAGATAGATAGATAGATAGATAGATAGATAAGATAGATAGATAGATAGATAGATAGATAGATAGATAGATAGATTAGATAGATAGATAGATAGATAGATAGATAGATAGATAGATAGATAGATAGATAGATAGATAGATAGATAGAAATTAAAAAAAAACAACAGAGAACCACAACAGCAGCAGCAACAACAACAACAGCAACAACAAGAACAACAATAACAACAACTAGAAAAGAAAAACAACAATAAGAAGAACAAGAAGAACAAGAACTCTAAAGATGACAGGAAGAAAATGGAGGAGCAAGAGCAGCAGCTGAAGAAGAACTTTTATAAATGGTTATGACGATGATGACAAACATCTCTGGTACGTTTACCCTGTACCATTTTTATTTTTGAATGTTACTGTTGATTCCTAAATTAATGCAATGCTTACATGTGGGATTATAGAGTTCACATACTGGCCATCAACTCTTTGTACATTATGAACTACTGACGGACAAAGCAGATTTACCAATCTATTTTGATGTTTGATGATCTAGGTACGTCTGTGGTTATATACATTGGAATTATCCTAAAACCAAATGTCCCGTCTTTGTACATTAGAAACTGAACCTTTCATTGCATTCCTATCTTTGTGATTGCCATTCTAACTTTGGTCATTTGTCGAACGGGTAAGATTCCCGTAAGATTTACCAGCAGTGACCAAAGTACCCATCATTCAGTGCAGGACATTAATGATTTGCCCAATGTCCGAGCCAGAACCAGGACTGACCTTGATGCCTTTTTGATGACGCCAGTCACCGGATATGACCTCACATATAGGTCAACCAATCACTCACTTTTTACCGCAAGCCAATTTCGTATGACACCCGCCATCTTCGTTTTTGATGGAAAGGAGGTTCGCGTTATCTGATGCAGTCGCAACATTTCTGTTAGTACGGTGTACACTTAAGAATGATTCATTTGTTCTGCAACATTTATATTTATTAAAAAAATGCATTTATGTTTATAAATATACGTTCATATTGGAATATTATAATAATTTAGTCTATTAATATTTTTTGCCATATTTATGTTGATAAGTGAGGGTTACAAAATTTATTTAAGTGTTTTGGGATGCGGCCCAGTGGTCCATGGTGCAAGCTTTATGGGCGTGCGTCTTTTAGCGACGAGGGTTCGAACCTGATTTCAGCCACAACCTGCTTTACTGGAAGGTTGGTGAAGATTCAAACAGTTCAGATTCAGCTATTTTATTCCAAGTCTGTTCATTGATAAAATGATATTAGACTTTCACAAAAATATATATGCATAGACATACACACAAACACACATGCATAAACATAAACACATATTTATGTACTTAATCAAAAAATGTTTTTTAAACAGTTTTTTTCTCGAGGTTCTCATTGTCCAAAAGGTTCAGCAACCTAAGTTCGGGATCTTAGAACCTCGAAAAAAATGGTTTTTTAAACCTCCAGGAACCTTACAATAAAGACAGTCCATTATGCATACTGGATTTTGGTGGCCGGAGACTGAGCTCAAATACGACGGAGGTTGTACAGGGTCAGGATCAGTGGCGCATCAAGAAAGCAGCAAGTGAGCTTGTTGAGTTGAAGGTCCTGTTTTGGGCCAAGCGCCTTGAGTGGCTAGCTCTCTCTGTGAGGTGGGACGTTTCGCTGTATAAGAACTACTCACCTCATTCCGGTGTCACGTCCTCAAAGTTCCGGGTGTCTTACTTTAGCCGGGCACCTTTGCGCATGCGCCAGGTCAAGGGGCCGGCTTTTTCACGATTTCTTAGTCGTCGTAACCCTAACACTAACCCTAACCCTAACCCTAACTCTAATCCTTACTAAGACTACGATAGCACTGTACGCATGCATCGAATTTTGTAATGCGTCGACCAATCAGAATGCTCCCAGTCGCTCCCAGCCCAACTAAGATACTAGGAACGGTGACGATGTCACACCGGATTGGAGCGATGGAAGGGTATGCGCTAACAGAGGCGAGGTTACGTACAGGGCAAAATAGGCTTACATTGTTCTTGAACAATAGCGCGCTTTACCAGCTCCAAGAGATGCTCTCAGTGGTCAGAGCGCACGACTTGTGTGAGTGCGTCTTGGGCGACGTGGGTTCGAATTCTGACTTCAGCAAACGATTTTGTGATTGCTGGATATTACGGGCCAGCGCCTTGAGAAGCTCTCCGAGCTTGTAAGTGCGCTATATAAGAGAACTCTCTTTCTTTCAAAGGCGGGGGTCGAGATCAGGTTCAAACTCAAGTCACTAAAGAAGCTAAAGTTTGGCAAAAGAAAAAAGAAAGTTTCAGAGAATTGGTTCGGGAGGGCTAGCTGGTTTGTTTGAGAAAGAGTAAGTTAGTTCCAAAAGAGCCAACTACTACGGAGGGGGGGGGGAGTGGGGAGGAGGAAGGGGGGAGAATGAGAGAGAGAGAGAGAGGGAGGGGTGGGGTGGGTGTCGGAGAAGGGAGAGCAATGATGTTAGAGAGAGGGAAGAAGAAGATGGAGTAAAGAGACGCTAAGAAAAAGGATAGGAGTTGGGGCGTAAAGGGGGTGGGGGTAGGGGATGGGGGTAGGGGTGGAGGAAAAGATAACCGGGGTGGATGGGGAAGGGTGGTTGGGGGGGTGAAGGAGGGAGGGAGAGGCAAGTTCAATTAAGAAAAGAGCAGGCTTGATTACCTCGGGGGTGCTGCGTTGATAAGGCATCAGGACCAGTTTGGCGCGCGCTTTATCAATAAAACCTTAATCTAATAGACGGGAAATGAACAGTAATTGCTTTGCCCATGTCCAGCGTCCCAGATCAATCATTGCTCCGAGACCACCACCTCCCTCCCCTTCTTAAACACTCATCACCTTCACCCCCCCCCACTTTCTCATTCCCAGCGCTTCAACTCCTCCTCTCTCTGTATGTACTCACCTTCCTCGATACATCTGTAATCTTCAATGTTTGTGTCCTAACCTTACTCCACTCCATGATAGATAGAAAAATGGACTCCATGTAAATAGTTGCTACTGTAATATAAACACACACACACATGCACACACACACACACGCACACACACACACAAACTCCAACACCCACACACACACCCACACTATTTTTCGTTTAGACCTATAGCTCTTTTAATTATGCATGCCTCGTCTTCTTCTTCTTCTTCTTCCACCCGGTACACATTGGTCGAAGGCAGCAAGAAGCATGCTTTAGTAGTCGCCTCAATAGGCGATAAAGCGTGCTCTATACGCTTCAAGCTCTGTAGAAAGAGCGCAATTTCACTGTAAAGATATACAGAATGTTGCTCTACAACATTCCGCTCTTTCCGTCTCAAAAACCCATTTGCCTTGTTGGATTCTTAAATTGTATGAAACCAAGTGAGGACACTATCCGGCGTCAACAAACGGTTCAAAAACATTCTCAAACGGTTCGTAAAAGACAGTTGACCTAGAAACAAAAACAGTTTGACCTAATTCGTCCCCTAGAGGAGACGGAAATTACATTTTCTATTTTCATGAGTTTATTGGTCAATGCTCCTAGTGCTTGAATCGTATAGGAAGCAGTGCTCTGAAGCATGAGAGCATGCTTTATGGCCAGTTGAGGCGACTACTACAGCATGCTTCTAGTAGCATTCGACCAATGTGTATCGGGTGCTTCTTCTTCTTCTTCTTCTTCTTCTTCTTCTTCTTCTTCTTCTTCTTCTTCTTCTTCTTCTTCTTCTTTGTCCCATCGCCGTAGCTCAAGTGGTAGAGCGTTCGCCTGGCACACCGTTGACCCAGGTTCGAATTCCGGGGTGGGCGAAATGAAAAGGGGCCATTTTTCACTGTCCAGTTTAGCAGTACGATTGCCCTTGGTGGTTCAGTGTTGTTTTAGATCCCTACCCCTTGTTCCCTGGGATGGTTATCCCCGTCTGCCATATCGCCAATGGTGGGTGTAGACGTTAAACCTCTCTCTCCTCCTCCTCCTCCTCCTCCTCCTTCTTCTTCTTCTTCTTCATCCTCCTCCTCCTCAATATTCTTCCTACTTATAAGCTATTCTAATTGCCGTCTATCCCCATCCCCCCTTATCTTATCTACGGTACATAACTCCACACCCCGTCGTCGGCCTCCTTCCATCCCAACGCCAAATCCCCCCCTCCCCTCTCTCCCTCCACCTATCGATACCTTTCTGCTATCCAGTTTTACTCAAGTCCCTATCCAACGACCCCATACCTCATCCTAAAGGTATGAATAATATTATCCTACCTCTGTGCAAAGCCCTACGTTTATACTATGGAAATCTGCGTTCAACCTGCTATGATGGAGGTAATACACATTGCTGCGGTCGGTAGAAAGTATCGCCAAAACTCCCGCTAGCAGCAGGTGAAAAGTATTCCCTCCATCCATTCAAAGTATACTTTGGGCTCGCTGCTAGCCGCGGATGCGAACCGCAGTACTGTTTAAAAGTGACGGAAAGAGCGGAATATTGCTACAAGGGTTCGGGTAAGGGTTAGTTGGAGATCTATCCCTAGCCCTTGCCCTAACTCTTTTCTCTACAAAAATGCTCTTTTGCAATCCCAAAAACCCATTTGCCTTCTTGGATTCTTAAATTGTATGAAACCAAGTGAGAACACTATCCGGCGTCAATAAACGGTTCGAAAAGATTCTCAAACGGTTCGTAAAAGACAGTTGACCTAGAAACAAATACAGCGTGACCTAATTCGTCGCCTAGAGTGGATGAAACACTTCCGTTTCGAGTCTTTCACCGACACTGTAACTGAGCAGGCTGCTAACCTCGCCAAAATATCCCTTCAAGGGACAAGGGACATACTTTGTCTACTGCGCAGCGTGTGCCTGGAGTATACTTTCTTTCGATCGTAGCTAT
>CM072527.1:43140054-43252554 GCA_036898135.1 Oncomelania hupensis
TTTTTTTTTTTTGTTTACAAAGATCACATCGAGGACTAACTTATAAAGCGTTAAATTAACATTCTGTCGGCCGGTCACCTAAAATGGAAAAAGAGCTGAAAATGTTGATTCGGCGTTTTTTTCTTTAATGGCTATAAAAAAAAAAGTTTTTAACTTATGTTAAAAAATGAATTTTTTTTTGGCAAGATACATGTTATCCTGTATTAAATTTAGGCAAAAAAAATTTTTTTTTTGGGGGGGGGGTTGAAAAAAAATTTGTGTTGTTGCTACATAGAGAACAGTCTGAACAAGAACAACAGCAAGAAGGCCTACCAGACTGTGAAAAGTACTCGTTCAACGTGAAATGAAATTGATTGATTGATTGATTGATTGATTGTTGCTTTAGGTCCAGCGGACTCTTCCGAGCCAAATCAGGACCGGACAACCCCCGATCCGCATAAAAGATCTGCTGAAACAACCCTAGTGGGAAAATTGAATGCCCTCCACCGGCCAGTCACTTTACAATAAAGACATCCCACGCAGGGGACGGCTGAGGCTTTACCCCAACTACTCGAAACCCCGGTTACAAAAACAAAATAGAATACAAACATCATTATAAATTATCAACAAAACATATACATATAAAATGCCTATAATGCTAAATAATAACATCATAGGAAGCCCTAGTGACCACCCGGCAGAAAGCGTCCAACACTCCCAAGCTGATCCAACAGACCTCCTACACAAACAAGGAGTCTTGTCCAGGAAGAGTTTTCAAGAAAAAAGGTAGGTCATTGATCTAGCGAAGAAGAAGAAGATAGTATAGCAGAGTGATTGGACAGAGCAGGAATGGGAAAGAGTAAATGAGGAAGACTGCGACAGTGGGAATTTAAAGCACTAAATTTCCAGAAAGTGGGGATACTATTTATACTGAAACCCCGGCACCCCAACGGGGGTACGTGAAATGAAATAAAATGTATCCATCATAATATAACCTCATTGAAGAAAATGCGGTACGCACCATTTTTTTAGTTGATAAACAACAAGAACACCCACTTTACAAAAGAAACCATCCATCTTGGCACGTCGTATTCGCGAGTCTAGAGTGAAGTGACGTCAAATAGAAAACCTTACTGTACGTCAGAGACAAAGTGTCTGGTTTAAACAAAGGCACGCGATGGATATCTTCACAATAACAATAATGATCATTTACCAATAGCTTATTTATTTATTTATTTATTTATTTATTTATTATTTATTATTATATTATTATTATTATTATATTATTATTATTATTATTATTATTATTATTATTGTTATTATTATTATTATTATTATTATTATTATTATTATTATTATTATTATTATTATTATTATAATCTTTCTATCCTATCCTATCCCGTAACTCGAAGGTCGTAGGGGCACCAAAGATGATCGTTTAACCAGCATACTCCATCTTTCTCTGTTCTCAGCAATCCTCATGGCTTCGCTCAGTGTCAAGCCAGTCCATTCTCGAATGTTGTCCTCCCACCTCTTTTTCGGTCTCCCTCTTCTTCTGCCTCCTTGCACCGTACCTGGCAGGATGGTTTTTGCAAGGCCTGATGCTCTGGTGATGTGGCCATACCATTGCAGTTTCCGTTTCTTCACCAATGTGAGCAGATCATCGTGTTGTCCAATGGCTTGTGTGATGGTCTGGCGGACTTCGTTGTTGATGTGCTGGGTATAGGAAATAACTAGAAGTCTTCTGTAGCACCTCATCTCCATGCTTTGTATTCTTCGTTGGAGATCTGCAGTGAGGGTCCATGTTTCGCAAGCGTATAGGAAGATGGAGACGACAAGGGAGCGCAGCAGCCTTACCTTGGAATGTAGGCTGATGGTCCGGACTTTCCAAATGGGCTTCAACCTTGTCAGGACAGCAGTTGTTTGTGCGATCCTTGAGAGGACTTCCTTTCGGGACCCATTGTCTGATACAATGGCTCCTAGATATTTTGAAGCTATGCACTGTGTTGAAGGTTTGGCCTTGGACTTTGTTGTCCATGTTGATGCCATTGGTGTTGTTGGTCATCATTTTGGTCTCCTCTGCACTTATTTCCATTCCAGGGGTCCTGGAGGTGGTGTCAAACCTCTGTAGAAGCTGTTCAAGTTCTTGTTCCTCTCCAGCCAATCCATCAATGTCATCCTCAAAACGGAGGTTTGAGATTGCTCTTCCCCCTATATTGATTGCGCCTTCGTGATCTACAAGGGCATCTGACATGATGCGCTCTAGAAAGATGTTAAAAAGTATTGGAGAGAGTAGGCATCCTTGACGCACACCGATTGTTGTTCTGAACCAGTTTCCGATGGCGCTGTTGTGGAGGACTGCACTTATAGCCTTGTCATACAGGCTTTTGATTACTTTTTATATTATCTTACTGAATGGTTGCATGAGCATTCGTTTAAAAACCACTTCCAAACCAATAATTTCATCGTTATGGATGAATGAACATTGACATTTCTCATCTACACTTACCATTGGCGACATGGCAGACGGGGATAACGATCCCAGGGAAGAGGGGTAGGGACCTAAATCAACACTAAACCACCAAACCAATCACATACTACTAAAATGGCCAGTAAAAACTTTCTACTTTTATCTTGCCCATTCACAGGTTTCGAACCCGGGTGATCGGTGTGACACGCGAACGCTCTACCACTGTGCTACGTCGATCTGTCAACCGTTGTGGTCCATTATACAATAGTTCTTTGAAAACTGGTATGACTTTTACGTCCTAATATTGTTTGTTTTCAATGTCATCCATGTTTTTATGGTTGTATGTCATCACATGTCGATTATACGTTCAGCTGCTTTCATGACACTATGCTTTTTTTCTTTTTTTTTAAATTTACGTGTATGTGTATATATGTGTGTGTGTGTGTGTAAGTGTGCGTGTGTGTGCGTGTGTGTGTGTGTGTGTGTGCGTGTGTGTGTGTGTCAATCTCTAGCGGTACATCGTTGTATTGTGAATATTGTCGTAACATGAATACCGTGGATTGTAGCAGAGATTGTGTAGTACGCTTAAAGTGGTATGACGTATCCATACCTTGGGTCAGTTAACTGCGAGTTGTTTGTGATGTGAATACAAAACGAGATGCTGTTAAAGTCAACATAATTAAAGTGTTAGGACGCGATTGTAAACAGGTAGTAAGTAGTCCAGCGTTAGGCGATTTTTTTTTAATTGAGGGGGTGAGGAGAGGGGTGGGAGTCCCCGGGACAGTGACACAACTGACCCTCTGATTTGTGTTCGGGATGTGATTAGAAAATTGATGCTGTGAAAGTGGCTGTGAATCATTTGTGCGGGCAGTGATAGACTATAATTGTGTCCAATAATTGTAGTTAAATTGATCATTACATTACATGGTTATTGCTTTAGATCCAGCGGACTCTTCCGACTAAAACTGCGTAGAATTTGGGTAAAGCTAAAACAGTGATGATGGGCATGACCCACGATTTGCTATTGCGATGCGAATAATAACGTTTTTGGTTGTGTGTGTCTTTTTTTTTTTTTTTACCAGCAAGATTGCTATAATTAATGCTGCTATGAGATTGATAGGTTAAATTGTTACAAACTTAAAATTCATACTGCATTGAACTTGAGATAAGCAAAAAAAAAATGCTTAACAGTGATGATGGAACTGATCCACAATTTGTGATGGTGACTAACATACTGAAATGTAAGGGCAGCCTATCTATGCTGCTAAAGTGTGTTTATCATTCATTGCCAAAGGACGTAGCTTACATCATTGTAAAGGGACCCGCTTTCCCTACCTCGACCCCTCCATAAGTCCATTTAACAGTTAGAGTGAGTGTTTCCCCACTAAAGAAAAGCTTACCACAAAAAATAACTTTTTCGCAAGTATAGTTGCTCTTTGTTTTGGTTTTTTTTTTTAAATCAATACATTCCGTCATTTTCTGTGTCAATTGATAGCAACCGCTAGCCCCCTTTCTTGAGCTAAAAGTAGCATCTACCACAGCCGGTTAAGGGGCAGAACTCTTGCTGGTGACGATTTTTTCTTTCTTTTAGTTTTAGGTTGATACAATAGACTCTACCCTACTTCAGACATCAAAAGACGCACTTTTGAAGCTGCGCGGTTTCTTCCGAAATAGGGTCAAACGTCACGCGGTTATCGTATCAGTGTACGGTTAAACAGGGGGAAATCACTCTCTGTCCAGAACAGAAATGGAAAATTCCAACTGTAGCGATGGGTTGGAGCAACGAAGGCCCATTTTATCATTGATTGATGCAATAACTATGCGAGTTTTAGGGTAATCTTGTTTTGCCAAAAGTAAACAAAGCCTTCGACTAACATTACATTACATGTTTATTGCTTTAGGTCCAGCGGACTCCTCCGAACCAAATCAGGACCAGTGCCGGCTTGGGCCGTTTAACATTATTATTTACATTAATTAAGCCTGCATGTACTGACTGTAAGAGACTTGTCTTAACAGCGACGATGGAACCGACCCTAGCGAGAATTAATAAAGCGATGATGCTAAGAATGTTTGTAAGTTAAATAAAAACCTAGTCACTGGTTCTTCAATACATTTCGTAGGTGGTATATATGCATATAAATTAGATTGAACTGTATCGCTTGAATAAATGTTGAGGGTGTTAGACCTACACATTATCAAATAGATCAATAGTTCCCACTAATAGGCCTAATAATAAATAATAATACTGAATGCTATATACGCGCTTTTCCCCAAGTCACCAATCAGGCTCAAAACTCGGCGATCTGTATACACGCTCACATTTTTCACCCACCCACACAAACACCTTCCCCCCTCCCCCCCCCCCCCCCCCACACACACCAAACATACATCTATCACTCAAACATGTGGTGTACAGGCAGGGAGATCGCTATAAGAAGACGGAAAGGAAATTGAATTTTTTTTTTTTTCACATTTTAGATTGACTTAATGAAGAGAGGTAGAAAACCTCCTGCTTCGCTCGGGAACTAATTAATAGGACTGAAGTGAATGAGGGTCAGAACATTTTCTACCCCAAAAAATGGAATTGACCCACAATTTACATATTGCAAATCGTATGAGGCGAGACGTGAGCTATGGCAACACCAGCAGCAGCAGCAGCAGGGGATGGGTTTATGGCGTACTTCCGTCGGAGCGACCGTCAGGCCTACTGAGTAGAATATCAAAGGTGTGTTCTGCTCCTCTTTATGATTTCCGCCACAGGCCTACGGGCAGCCTTCATCCAAGGTTGGTAAACGGCGAAGAACGAAATTAAGTAATTAAATAAACACAGCCATGCTACTGAATGAAGAGTGACTGAATGGTCTGTACGACAAGTATTGGTTGAGAACTACCTAGACTACATGACTTGAACTGCTTGGTTATACTTATATAATTATTGTTACGCTAACCAATAGCAGTAACCATATAAAAAGATAAATAAAATAAAAAGAATCCAGTATACTGCCTGTGTACATACACGACCAAGCAGTGGTATTACACAAGACTGGCGTGTAGTAGAGAGATTGACAAAGGGAGGCAAAAGGTTTGTGTATTGTAAGACAAATGAAATATCAAATTGTCTCCCTTTCAGATGTTTTCGTATGTACCTCGTCTTCCCCCGTCTTCTTTTTTCTTCGTCGTCCTCATCATCGACTTTGTCGTCATCATCAACATCTTCTTCTTAATCATCATCATCATCATCCTCACCACCACAACTTCACCATCACCACCCCTTAGCAGGTTGTCATCATTATCATCATGTCCTATCCTATCCTATCCTATCCTATCCAATCCCGTAACTCGGAGGTCGTAGGGGCACCAAAGATTTTCGTTTAACCAGCGTATTCCATCTTTCCCTGTCCTCAGCAACCCTGATTGTTTCGCTCAGTGTCAAACCAGTCCATTCTCGAATGTTGTCCTCCCACCTCTTTTTCGGTCTCCCCCTTCTTCTACCTCCTTGCACTGTGCCTTGCAAGATGGTCTTTGCAAGACCTGATGATCTGGCGACGTGGCCATGCCATCGGAGTTTACGTTTTTTCACCACTGTGATCAGGTCATCGTGTGGTCCAATGGCTTGTGTGATGGTCTGTCGGACTTCGTCGTTGGTGATGAGTTGGGTATAGGAAATGCCCAGAAGTCTTCTGTAGCACCTCATCTCCATGCTTTGTATTCTTCGTTGGAGATCTGCTGTGAGGGTCCATGTTTCGCAAACATAGAGGAAGATGGAGATGACAAGGGAGCGCAACAGCCTTACCTTGGAATGTAGACTGATGGTCCTGTCTTTCCAAATTGGCTTCAACCTCGCCATCATCAAGATCATCATCTTAATCCTCACCACTATCATCTAGCCACCACTACCTCTACCACTATAACCACCGCCACTACCACGTACGAACCCCTCAATCACCACCCTATTGCAAGCTTAAGCTTACTTTTCTGTGCAGTTCACCTCCAGACTACTCCAAGTTAGTGTTGCTGGTGTTCATCCTGAACCCTGTCATGGGATGCGTGGCCGCCCTCATTCACAGGCACGCTAAGAAAGTCTACCGACAAGAATTTCAACAGCTCCTACACGACCGAGAGTACATCCAGCTACTACAGGGTAGGTAACATATTGCGTTGTTGAAACTAGCAGAGGTTTAAGGTCCGCTAATGAGAGGTAGCCTTCTCGGCCTCTCTCTGTTATGCTGTGAGCACAAAGTGGGGATACTATTTGTACGGAAAGTCACGGCATCCAAACGGTGGTTTAAATATAAAATAAAGAATAAAAAGCTAAGTAAGTCAAGGAAAGTGGAGTTATTTCAGTCAAGCGAAATGGTTATGTAAGTCAATGGAGGTTAAGTTATGTATCGTGCAAAATGAAGTGATATAGGTCAAGCAAAGTGAAGTTATTTAATCCTGTAAATAAAATGTTAGACAAGCGAAATGAAGTTATTTCATCATGCAAAGTGAAGTCAGGGCATCGATTTGAGGTTATTTAACCAATCAAACTGAAGTTATTTAATCTAGCGAACTGAAGCTCTTGAGGCCTAACCGTAAATGAACTAATGTCAAGTGAAGTTATTTCAGTTAAGCAAAGTGGTATTGGATCCAGTCAATCAAAATTTTAAAATAAACATGGTTTTCTCTTCCGCCTTCTATATTAATGGCCTCTGCAGCTGTGGCGCGCATTTGAAGAAAAAGCGCGGCATGGCATCCTGTATTAGTAGTAGTGAAGTCATTTCAATAAGTCATGTGAAGTGAAGTTACTGAAACTCACACCCATATTCTTCATCCGCGCAGGAGGTAGGTGCTGGCACTGGCTGCAACCGTCAGATTACTGGTTCTTGCTGCTGTTCGTCTGCTGCAATATCGTCATCGGCATCACCTGCATGGCCATCGTCTTTGTCGTTCCTCTCTTCACTCAAGGCCAGCTTAGTGACCCACAGCGTGCGTCCTTTGATCCTCGCGACTGTCTCATCTACCAAGAGGATCCTTGGGCAAGTTAAAATCTATTATCACTGGCTGTATGCAAGTACTGCTACTACGTGTTGGTTTATACGCTCACATATAGGCTTACAGCTAGAGCAAAAGGCAGGCAGGAATAAAGCAGTTCAAGCCACTGGTTAAGCGCTTCAAGCACCGCATTCTTAACAAATGACCAGTGAGTACTGTTGCTATCATACAGCATAGCTGAGCCTTGAGAGAGGGATCAGGCTTATTCCTACTTGCGTCTTTTGTTGTGGCGTTGGCGGTGGTTAGTTAGTTATCCATTGCTTACAGGGTCCAGCGGACTGCAAAGGCCGAATCAGGACCACAAAATCAAGACCACATCTTCGCTGAAAGAGGACTCACCCCTGATCCGCATAAAAGATCTGCCGAAACAACCCTAGTGGTAACACTGAAGGCACTCCACCAGCCGGTCACTTTATAATAAAGACATCCCACGCAGGGGACGCTGAGACAATACTCTAATTTATCGAACCCACGTTTACAAAAACAAAATAGAATATAATCATTATAAAATATCAACAAAACACATACATATAAAATGCCTACATTGCCAAATAATAACATCATAGGAAGCCCCAGTGACCACCTGACAGAAAGCGTCTAATATTCCCAAGCTGAGCCAACAGACCTCACACACAAATGAGGAGTTTTGTCCCGGAAGAGTTTTTAAGAAAAAAGGTAGGTGACTGGTCTAGCGAAGAGAAGATAGTATAGTAGATTGATAGAAAAGAGTAAGAATGAGAAAGAACAGGAGAAAGACAGCTATAGTGGGAATTTAAAGCACTGAATTTCCAGAAAGTGGAGATATTTATACAGAAACCCCCAGCACCCCCCACGGGGGAGATGGCGGTGGTTGTGATGATGATGATGATGATGATGATGATGATGATGATGATGATGATGATGATGATGATGATGATGATGATGATGATGAAACGAGGTCTAGTCAGTGCACGCATTGCATTCCATCACACGGACTTTACAGATCTTGACTCTCATGTCACATGGGGGATGGGAGAGACCCATAACACATGTTGATATGCTTATACTATGTCTTCTGTATTTTTGTCTGCAACAGAAGATGTGCCTTGGAAAAATTGAGACGTTCCACAAATACTGCCTGGTCAAGAACAAAGGCATCGATTACAAAGGCATCAAATCTCCTCACGGCATCTGCAAGGCACATGCTGAAGTCACGACCACTCTCCCCAGACACCGCTAACAAGCAAACTACAAATCTCCTCATCTCGGACGGCTCGAGTTAGATCCTGTATCGGCTATTGCCTTAAGCAGCTCTTGAGCTGGAAAAGCCCTATAGAAACTATTAAAATAAATAAATAAATCTCATCTGCTAATGACACTATGGAGTTTGATCAAGAATCCGATTAGAACCGCTGCTTCTACGTGACTGTTGGGCTGCTACGAGAGTCTGTTTCGTGCACATATAGATTCATGTCGAGTACAGAGAGGGCGGTTTCATCCAGATATGGTCGCCTGTGGTGTCGTGTGACTACAACAGGAACTAAATTTCACAGGGCGGGATGAGGGTGGATGAATAAAATTATGCAGGAGAGTGCAACATAAAATATGGTTTGGGAACAAATTGGTAGATCCGATTGAAAGATTACGAAGTTTACGAACGAAATGTTGATTTATCAATGAGCAAAATGCATTAGAAGCATACATTTTATTAGTTCAACTGTGCGCCTATCAACATTATCAAAATCATCATCACCACCACCAGATGTGCGCCCATCATCATCATTACCATCTTCATCACCACCAGTTAGTTATTCATTGCTTACAGGGTCCAGCGGACTGCTAAGAGCCGAATCAGGAACACAAAAACAAGACCACAACTTGGCTGAAAGAGGACTCGCCCCTGATCCGAATATAAGATCTGCCGAAACAACCCTAGTGGTAACACTGAAGGCACTCCACCAGCCGGTCACTTTACAATAAAGGCATCCCACGCAGGGGACGCTGAGGTTATACTCTAATCTATCGAACCCCCGTTTACAAAAACAAAATAGAATACAAACATCATTATAAAATATCAACAAAACACATACATATAAAATGCCTACAATGCCAAATAATAATATCATAGGAAGCCCCAAGGAGCGTTTGGCAGAAAGCGGTCAAAATTCCCAACATGATCCAACAGACCTCACACTCAAATGAGGAGTTTTGTCCCGAAAGAGTTTTCAAGAAAAAAAAGGTAGGTAACGGGTCTAGCGAAGAAGATAGTATAGTAGATTGATAGAAAAGAATAGGAATGAGAAAGAACAAAGGAAAAAGACCGCGACAGTGGGAATTTAAAGGACTCAATTTCCAGAAAGTGGGGATACTATTTATACAGAAACCCCCGGCACCTCAACGATGCAGGGAGTGTGGGGGTGGGGTGGGCACCACCAACAACAGCTGGGCACTTATCATCATCACCACCACCACCTTCACCTATGCGCTTATCATCATAATCATCACTGCTGGTTTTCCAACAAAAAACGTATGTGAGCTGTCATACTTCATCTCAATAAACACAAGAGGTTAACAAAAGTGTCTCTTATGTACTTCTTTATTTTGTTTGTCCTAAAATTGAATACATGGTCCAATTCTCATGCAACTTTTGAATCATTATTCAAGTTACAGCACAGCATTCATTCAGTCACCAAACCACATCGACCATGTGAACCACAGTGCAACCTACAAAATACAATCCTACAAAATAGATAACATAAACATTAATGTTCAGACATAATCAGAGAAACTGAGATGAAAATCTCATACAATATGTTCTTACGATAAAAGACAAAACCTCTTCTGGGGTAATCAGAGAGACCAATCAAGTTGTAAGACAAACATTTCAGACAATGACAAAACGTTCTTATGATAATAAGAGAACCACAGAGGTATCACTTTGCCTATTGCCAAAATCTTGACAAACATTGACAGGTGTACCTGATCAGCATAAGCTGATTGTCTGTGTCATCAACAGTTTATTGTCCTTTAAATTTCAGGCTGACAACAAAAAAATTCCTTTTAAGCTGACCCTTGTCCCACTATCAAATTTAATTTTCGGCCTTTGATTTGTTTGCTGTTGAACAAAATAATTGAAATCTTTGCTTTCTGCCAAAACAATCTTTTTTTTCTTTTTTTTTAAATGAAGAGAGATAAATCACTTCTTTTTATCATTATCTCCTAACACTGAATGCATCTGTAACCTTCATTCAGAGTTTTGGCGTTGGGGGTACAAATTTTAAAACGAAATTAACGAATAAGGAAATACCTGATATTAACGAGAAAATCTACTATGCATTGTTTACGCAATGGCTTGAATGTGATTCTTGTGTAATATCAGTTTGGCAAATCAAAAACATTTTATCCCTTGTATTCCTTCCAACCTTGCCTTTCAGCCTGCCTAAACAATTA
This sequence comes from Oncomelania hupensis, assembly GCA_036898135.1. Lineage (NCBI taxonomy): Eukaryota > Metazoa > Mollusca > Gastropoda > Littorinimorpha > Pomatiopsidae > Oncomelania > Oncomelania hupensis. The sequence goes on from CM072527.1 coordinate 43,150,967, forward strand.
AATGTACCAACAAAGCAATTACTAATAACTCCCAATAACACAACACGAATTACAACAACAGTACCTCCTATCTAGGATAAATATATATGTATAATGCACCGATACTCCAGCGGATTGCAAAGACCCAAATCAGGACCAAAACTTGGTTGAAAGAGGGCTCACCCCTAACCTGTAAAAAAGATCTGCTGAAACAACCTTAATGGTAACATTGAAGTCACTCCACCAGCCGGTCACTTTACAATAAAGAACTCCCATACAGGGTACTCAAGTTTATAGAACTCTTTTTGCAAAAACAAAATATAATATCAACAGCATTATGAAATATTAACGAAACACATAAATATAAAATGCCTACATTGCTAAATAATAATACCATACACAGCTCAAGTGACCATTTGGCAGAATGAGAAAGAACAAAGGAGAAACACAGCGACAGTGGGAATTTAATTAAAGCAATACATTTACAGAAAGTGGGGATACTATTTATCCAAAAAAAACTCCGGCACCCCCACGGGGAGAGAAAGAAAGGGGAAGGAGAGGGGAATTTCGAGAAGTTTAATATATCAATGCCAATAAAGAAAAAAATTTGCCTCGATCATTTAAAAATAATAAAATTAATTAACTTTACTTTTGCCATTATTATATTTTATCAATTAACTTCAACAGGGGCACACTGTTATTACTTCAACCAGCGGACCATCAGTTATTTGACATTAATTAAATAATCAATTTTAATTAATTACTTTGGTAATTGGTGTATTTATTTGTTTGTTTGCTTTAAAATTAATTTACTAGTGTTCATTTTTATTTTGTATTTTTTACTTTAGTTCGTTATTTGTCAATTCATTATATTTTGATTAAATTTATTTGTTCATTTAATTTATGTCTTTACTTTATTAGGGCTTTCTTTTTCTTTGTTATTTATCTAGTATTTAATGAATAAATACATGTATTTATTTAGTTTTATACTTAAGTTCTATTCAAATGTAGTAAAAGAAAGTCATGATAAACTGATATAATTAAAACGAGTTTTACTCCTTACAGCACCATTGGTAAAATATGTCCCACAGCATTTGTTTTCCCCATCTTGGCATTGATAAAATACTTTGCAGTAATAGCTGGACAAATGAGAAATGCCACTCTCTTATCAAATTTGCTGGATTATCTCAACAGAACAAATTGCCACCTGAAATAATACTTCAGAGATGCCTAGGTGCCTTGATGCCTCTCAGTAATTTGGCAACTTGTTTTCAGTAATTTTGGAACCTTTTTCAGTAATCATCAGTAATTCTTTTAAAGCTAATATAAACACACAAAAACTAAGCAAAAAACTAAATTCTATTTCACTGTCAGACTCCTCGGTTTTGTGCGTTCGTTTGGAAGCCATTTTAGAACTCTCGCTTGGTCACGTGATCACCTCTCGTAACATTTCGCGCAAGCTTCACGGTTACAAAAAAGACTCAGACGAACCGTTAGCTTCGCGGTTAAAAATAAGAGCCTCAAACGAACCTATAAATATAGGCATCAGCGGCGCTATGAAAATCCGTAAAATTGATCGCTGCAAATCCGTAATTTCGCTAATTATTCCGTATTTCCGTAGTAACTATTGTTTTTCCGTAAAATTACGGACGTTCCGTAATACTAGGCATCTCTGATACTTTCATACCTAACTATTACGCCAAAGTATTCATAGTAACAGTGACATACATACAATCCATAATTATTTCTTAGTGGAGGCAACAATCTTCTGCATGATGACCTCACACACACATATAGGCAGAACATGAAATCCACCTTCATACGGATAATGTGCAGTATGTTTTTAAAAAAAAGGACAACAAAAACATTTGCAGTAACTATGTTAAACAAAATTAATGACAAAAAATTAAAGTGAAGTCATGGATTGGTTGAGTACTTTATACAACATAGAACTCTTTACACCCAAATATAAAAGAAATAAAAGTGTCACCATATATTCCCTAGATTAAAGATAAAACGCGTCTCAATCCACAAATAAAAGCAATTATTCTGTTGACCAAAAATGTCCTTGATATTTCAACCTCCATTTACAAACAGTGAGGAAAGTCATCCATGAAAATCAGAATTTGAATCAATTCATAGCAGCAGATGATGCTAATGTCATCAATTTATTGTAAATTCTTCAATTATTAAACTCATTCTTATGTCATGTGGTAAATTTAAAGTAATTACCTGAACATACAATCTGATATCGCCAAAAGATAGCATTCTGAGATAATTCATATTAACCAGTCTCTGCACAAAGCTGCAGCACATCAAAATAAATGGGAAAAGGTTCATAGGAAAATATGTTTAAATCATCATATTCTAAAGCATCTAGATTTTTTTTTTGTACCCTATTTTGAGTACACTTAGCTGCACAGCACAGAGAAATTTAACAGAGAAACCTTATTATTTAAATTAAACATCTGCACTGAGAATGCTTTAGTAGAAAACCCCAATCAGTCGCCCAATCTTCTCCCTCAAGTGCATGTCTGCAAACATGGACTACATAGATTGCTATGCAATAGACATCATCATCATGATGATGATAATATCAATTTGCCCAGTCTCATCCAGATCTAGTCATCATTTATAGTAATAAACTGAACAAATTACAGATCTAAGAATAAAACATTGGATAATGAGTAAAATCTGAACACATAGCCAGCCTCCCTCCCCACTCCCACCACACAAAAAAAATAATTAAAAAATCCAGCACCTTTGAGAGAACCAATGAAACCAACAACAAAAATGCGATGTATAAACCAAGAGCAGATCTGTCTACAATCACTTTTGTAAAATGCTGAAATAGTAAGTCACAAAAAAAGTCATTGACTTACTCATCGCACAGAAAGCAACCATATTCTTATTGATATGTAATATCAATTTATTGTACAAAAGCAAAAAAAGCAAAGTATAATCAACAAATAAAGCATGCTTTTTTTGTTTTTATCCATGAGCTGCAAGTAAGTCATTTAAACAAAAGAACAAATAATATTCAATCGAACTACAAGCTCGCAAATATAATGAATTATGAGAGAAAAAAAATTCAATCGCAAAAGCAAACATATGTCATTCAGTGTGATGAACCAAAATGCAATTTGAACATGCATTTGGTGTAAATAGTCTGAGCACCTTCAAAAACAGAGGAAAGAAAAAAATGAAATGTTTATATTACTGACGACAAGAAAAATTGAAATTTTTGATCCTTTACCGTCTATGGACTGTTACTGTTTAGGACCAAAACATTCATACACAAAGCTGGTGATAGTCTAATATTAGTTTTAATAAACAACCAACACAAAAAAGAGATAATGAATTTAATAATTATATTTGAGGAAACAAATAAACTTTGCTTGTTAATATTTGTTGCGTGATCTCAAAACTCATAATACAGAGTGATGCTATGAAAAATTTATTGTTTGGGCATTATTATCACTATTCAACATTTTTTTCCTAGTAAATTTTAATCAAATTTACAGTTGATAAGTCAATATATCAGTAATTTGACTAACTGATACAAAATATTTTGTCTCAATTATGATAGACTAAATAAAGGAAATGAAGAAATTTATTAAATAACATAACTACAAAAATATAATTGATAATACTGTTGTATCCCCTGTTTCATTTTCTAAATGTTACTCCTTTGAATCTTTAATAATATATCCTAAAAGGGTCAAGGTGGGATGATCTATATTTCACTAATCATCATTATTCCAAGCGCGCCTAAACTCCTGGAAATAGCACAAAAGATTTTGGGTTTTTTTATCCGCCAAAGAAAAAACGTCCAAGCAAGTATTTGATTGATAGCGCAGTAGACATTTTAAAGTCAAACTACACATTTTTTAACCACAAAATCAGGAAACCAAAGCAACTATTCAGTTGAATACATGATCCAAAAACCATTTTTTAAACATAGAATTTCACATATTCTCAATTGTTCCGACGCACAACCAATGCAACTAAACAAATTCGTCAGCTAATGCCTTTTGGACCCAACATCATTTTACAATCACAAAAGCGTAGATCAAATTTTCTCTTTACAATCGTAAGTCAGATCTTGATAAAACAACAACACCCTTGTCAGAAGATGGTTTCAACGTTTCAACATCATAAACAGAATGAACAATAGAAGACAAACAAAATGTCACAATCAAAGTAGCAGACGCTGAGAAAACAAACAAAATAAAATGGATCTCAAAACAAAACAAAAAATTTTTTGTGCAGTGAATGAGTCTTTCCGTATGGAGAGAAACTGGGAGATCCTTGTAGAGGAATGCAGAAAAAAACTAAACAAATATTTCATGTACTTCCGCAAAACATAATTCAAATTTCAATGTTTTCGCCCACTTAGCGTATTTCCTTATAGACTATACACAATAAAAATCAATATCAAACTAAAAGAAGAAACAACAAATCTCAAAGCAACATTTCTTATGCAGTATTATTTTCTTATTTATACAATATTTTTATCTCTAAACCTAATCACTTGTTCTACAATCCTATTGCACACCGTTACCCATTATAAAATATTTCAAAGGCGACTAATACACCTGCTGGCAAAATAAGTGATAATCACCCTTCACCCTTCCCACCCCCCACCCTACATCCCCTTTCCCAACCACCTCCAACGACGATGTCTTTTTAGACAGCATGCCATTCTGTTTTCTGACAACAAATGCAATATTTGTATTTCTTTTTTTTTCAACAAAATTGATCTCAGACTTACACACCTAACCTAACCACATTCCTTGAGCCCAAAAGTGGGAAAAAACACTTATAAAAAGGCATTTTACCAGTAGTAATAGTATTGAACTGGCTAACGAAAATAAGTTTGTATGTGAGAATGTCGGGTGAAAATAAAAGTTGAAAAACTGGTCACCAAGTCTTTTGGTCATTCTGCTTCTTCACCACCATTAGAAGAGTCGTTTTTCGTATCTGCAACAGACAAAGAAACAAAACAATATACACTATAAATAGAAAGTAAAAGAAAGACAGAAAGAAAGAAATAGGGGGTTGGGGGGAGAGAGGTTAAAAAAACACACAAAAAAAGAAAGAGTAAAAACACATAATACAAGGCAACAAATCATTTGTAGAACTGATTCTCCTATATACGCATATGAAAACCATCTGTTACAATTTTTCAATAGTTGATCCACCCCGATGCTTCAATCTTGACATGTATAACTCGAATTATTTTTTCCATGCAGCCTGTTCACTCAGCAACAAGGCAGGATCCGTTGTATAAAGTTTTCCAACTTTATTCAGCAAACACCAACAACTGCATACAAGATCGCTTTCCAAAAACCATTTTTAACAAGCAGACAGTTCATTACTAATATAGCCTCTCAGAAATCCAGAGAAACTTTGAACAATAAAATAACATCCTATCAAAATAAAACTCCTCATCGAAACTACACACTATCTTACCTCATAGAACAGTCCAAAGTGTAAAAGCCAGATAGATCTGGAAACTTCAATCGATAGCAAACAAGCAGTTCCAGAAAATTCTCAACGATCCCACAACAATATCGATCGACGAAAATCATTAACTTTATAATACGCTTTTTCTAGCAACAGCGCAGAATCAAATCAAAGGTCAATAAACTCTATTACTACATGCTTTGCAACAGAACACGTTTCAAACTATATTTGCACAACTTAAAAGATGTAAAATAAGAACAATGGTGTTTTAATCTATACTGTAGCCCGATGGAAATTTGAAAGGCGTAAAAAAAAGGAAGTACTTACGAATGCAAGCCATGAACCCCTCCTTCGATCTGTGCAGAAGTTGTACGTTTCTCGAACTTCAGTTCTCCAGAATACATCATGGACCTGTTGAAAGAACCAGAGTACATCATGGACCTGCTCAAAGAAAGAAATATAACACACATTTACATAAATATCAAACACACATTCTTCACTCTAAATATATAAGGCATAAGAAATGTATTCATCCAAAGGTTTACATTGCAAAAGTTGTTTTCGAAATATCATGTAAAAACAGAGACATCATTATTACAAGAAAAGAAGAAATTTATTTTGAATTTTATAAAATAATAGATTGCCGGCATCCAGTATTTTGTAAAGATCAGGAGGAAACCGGAGTACCCGGAGAAGATCCTCAGTGAACATGTTAAATCTCATATTAAGTCAATTTTTCCACCTATATGAAAAAAGGAAAAAATGTATACATAAAACAAAACAAAAACCAAAGACAACAACAGAAAGACAGACAAAACGAAGTGATCAAACATTACCGCAAGATGGAAAGACTTTTAGCTCCAATGTCCTGACAACCATGGCGAATGCCCGAGATGAGGTACGGGACGAACTTGTGAATAGACCCCTTATCGACAATGTTTCCAGACACTCCTTGGGCCACTTTCACTTTGTCCGCCTCGCTGCAGAACAACAAATACCCTCAGGTGTAAATACGCAGCAAAATAATAAACTATATATTCGAGACTGCTGATTAACCAGTCCTGCTGTGCATGTACCTCCTCTGCCCTAATGTATTCATAGAATTTGGAGTACAAGGGAGCATTTTAAAACAACAAATACTTTCTGTGTAAATAAGCTGCATTAGTCCTGTTGTGCATATCCTTTCCTCGCCCCGATGTTTTCAGTAGAACTTTTAATAAAGGAGCGTAAGCTTGTGTGAGTAAGCAATACAGACAAGCTAGGGTGCAGTTTCTCCAGCTTTCCCTTTCCCTCCCCTCAGTCCCCCACTGCAGTACCCAAAATCCTGGCAGCAAAAAAGAACAAAACTGGCGACATGAGAACTATCATCCTGACACTACTACTCCATCCAGACCAGCAGCCCAATTCAGTGCAGCAAGTTTTCTCAACAGATTGAAATTGGCTGACAACACCAAAGAAGAAGAAAGAAGAAGACAAAGAGCACAATTACACTAATAAAAGTGCAGAGAAGACCAAAATGATGACAACAACACCAATGGCATCAACACGGACATCAAAGTCCAAGGCCAATCCCTCAACACAGTGCATAGCTTCAAATATTTGGGAGCCATTGTGTCAGACAATGGGTCCCGACAGGCAGTCCTCTCCAGGATCGCACAAACAACTGCTGCCCTGACAAGGTTGAAGCCCATTTGGAAAGACAGGACCATCAGTCTACATTCCAAAGACTGCTGCGCTCCCTTGTCATCTCCATCTTCCTATATGCTTGCGAAGCATGGACCCTCACAGCAGATCTACAAAGAAGAATACAAAGCATGGAGATGATGTGCTACAGAAGACTTCTGGGCATTTCCTATACCCAACACATCAACAACAACGAAGTCCGACAGACCATCACACAAGCCATTGGACAACACGATGACCTGCTCGCAGTGGTGAAGAAACGGAAACTCCGATGGTATGGCCACGTCACCAGATCATCAGGCCTTGCAAAGATCATTCTGCAAGGCACAGTGCAAGGAGGTAGAAGAAGAGGGAGACCGAAAAAGAGGTGGGAGGACAACATTCGAGAATGGACTGGTTTGACACTGAGCGAAGCCATCAGGGCTGCTGAGGACAGAGAAAGATGGAGTATGATGGTTAAACGATCATCTGTGGTGCCCCTACGACCTCCGGGTTACGGGACAGGATAGGATAGGATGAGGTTTTTGCTGCTAGCTTGTTCAGTTTTACTTCCTTGTAAACAGGCAAAAGAAGCTCAATTTTTGCATAAAATGTGATCCCTAATAAATCAATACGTATGGTCAAAACAAAAAAAACAAAAAATTAAAATAAAAATATATTCATACCTGTAGTATCTGGCCTGACTGGCTTTGTGTGCCTCCATGGCATCAAGGGAGCCCATACCACGGTACTTCTTCAGACGCACGCCATCAGCGAAGAAATACTCACCAGGGGCTTCCGAAGTGCCAGCCAACATTGACCCCATCATCACTGCAAAAGTATTGAAAAACAAAATTAGTTATTTAATTCAAAGAGAATGTGCAAGGACAACCGACCCAAATATTCTTCTTATTATTAGTTATTAGTAGTAGTAGTTACTATTATTACAATTATTTTGTCATTGTTGGTTTTTACTAACCTGTGGAAGCACCCAGGGATAATGCCTTGATGATGTGCCCAACAGAGGACACCCCTCCGTCGGCAATGACGGGTACACTGAAGCGGCGGGCGTACTCGGCCACTTTGTACACAGCAGTAGCTTGAGGCCTGCCTACAGCCATCACTAAAATAACCAAAATCATGTGCAACATTGTTTTTAATGAGAGCATTAACCAAAATCCAGTCTGTGCCCGCATGCATTCTAATGTACTGACTTTTCACGATCGTGGAGCTAAATGTCCTCATGCCAGCTACACAAACACACATTAGTTCCCTTTTTTGTCCATCCCTGGTTGCCTGAGGTTGTGCTCACTTGTCTGAGCGTTTGGCGAAGCACCCCAAGACAGCAAGTGGGGTGGCTTGAGTGAGATCCTGTATCAGCCAATGCCTTGAGCAGCTCTTGAGCTTGAAAAGTTCTATATAACAATGATTAAATAAATAAATTAAATCCTGCTGCCAATGCCTGGGTACAGTACCAGTGAAAAGGACCAATTTCTCAAGAGGACGACAACACTATCAACACTAGTGTGCAACACATAAAAAAGCTGAAAGTCTGGTCCTTTTTCCAAATTATTTTCTTTCTGGGTGCATTCGTTACACATCGCAGTGATTCTTCGGGTACTTTGAAACCTTGTATCAGATTACTAGTATTTCCCTCTGGCGCAAAAATCTGAAAGAATTTCTATCGTTTAAGATGCCTGTGCATTCTTCATGCTTTAAAGTTTGTCATCAAACTAACAAAGTTTTAGAGAAGAGAGCGATACACTTTTTGTCTCCCTTGAATAACTGAATCATCTGTTTCGCTTCTGAATGTACCTTCTTGTGTGATACAGATGGAGCCACTGCCCATCCCCACTCTCAAAGCATCGGCACCAGCATCAATCAGGTTTTTGGCCTGGGCTGCGGTCACCACTGCAATAGAAAATCAGTCAGCCAGTAAATGAATCAGTCAACAACTAATGAGCTATCCAGTCACATAAGCATATTAACGCTGGGCAATTTTTCCTTCACAAAATCAGCTAATCAGAATTTATTTTAACTGGGCTACTACAGCAACCACCAAAACTAGTAATCCAACAATACGATGGGAAGTCTTCATTATGAACACTGTTATAAGAGTTCCTTCTCCTAATAATCAGTCCGTTATATCACCAGTCCCACAAGCTCAACCACCACTCTCATGAAACTCGGTCAACAAGATAATCAGAGGTTAATAAGTAAGAAGTTAATAATACAACCAGTCATAGAAGCAGGGAAAAAAAAGTAATCATTTTTAAAATGATATTGGAAGCAGTCAATGTAAATTTCAAAATTATAAATTGGTTTCTCTTCCGCCTTCTGTAATAGCAATCTGTTCAGATCGCCGTGCTTTGAGTTCGACTGAAGAAAACGTGTGATTTCATCCTGTATTATTATTACTTTATATTTTTAAAATATCAAACGCAGATAATCCATTATTTTACTCAGGTGACCAGTCACATAAGCTTATCACCTGCTTAGTCTAATTTTTATCTGTCAGTCAACCAGTCAAATAATCGGAAGTACATTAATATACTATACTAACAAGACAGCACGATATGATGCGATACAAACTGGGGTATATTTTTCATCTACGATGTCTTTTTCTGATCTAGGTACATAACATTAATGAACAAGATACTGCACATGTGATGACTGGCATTGAACTAACTCAAGGTCCACTCTCTTCCTACAAAACTAAATGAATTTTTTACAATTTCTCTCCAAAAGTTCTCTCCACCCTCACCCCCCATATTTCCTTCCCCCACCTCTTTCCTTACTTTCCACAGTTGCAAATGTTTCGATATTTATTGACTGTAATTTATTGTACTATGCAGAGCTGCCAACTGCTATTGTTGGTCGGGAGTAACAAAAAGGCAACTTGGGAGTAGCAAAATGGCGTTTGGGAGTAGCATTTCAACAAAATGTTAACCCTGAACAAGGTCATCCGCTTATTTTAATGTCCATGTAGCAAATGCTACAAAACACATGCTGGGCACTGACTTTTGAAGAAGTGATGCACGGATGTGTTTCACTGTATTTCGTTCGGTATTTCTGACAAGCATGACGCATTTTGGACTTTGGGCGGTTCATTCGTTGTACTCGCTCCAGCAGGTCGCTTCGACATGTTGAAATGAAAATGGTAAAAATCTGCACACTCTGACACGGTCTAAAACCATGAAGAACTAAGATGGTGGTTAAGCGTTTCCGGTAATTTTGTACTGCGCTTTCCGATTGGCTCACACAGACGCAGTGTGCGTGTGTGCGGCCCGATAAAAAACGGTCACACGGCGACTTGCTGTTGCTGTGCGAGTTTTACACAGCCACTTTCTTGTCAAAAAGTGGTACGCTAGACAAAATTTGACCGGGCGTAGCAAATCAAGACCGGGCGTAACAGCGTAGCCAAGTCAACTCTAGCGTTGCAAACTACGCCCAAAGCGTAGCACTTGGCAGCTCTGACTATGTAAGTGCCTGTATGAGATGTGCTTGGAGAAGAGTACGGTCTGGTAATGCGTTTTTGAATACAAATGTTGATGATAATATTATCCTCCCCTTGCCCAATCTTATCCTTTCTTGTCCTCTTTTCAACTTAGTCATTTCCAACTACGTTTCTTTTGAATCAGAACACATAAATGTGTGCCATAACAGTAAATACTGAGCTCTTCTTCCCTCTTTATCACCCCCCATCCCTTCTTCATCCACCTCCATCAGCTTCCCCCCCCCCCCCCCCCCCCCCCCCCCCCCCCCCCCCCCCCCCCCCCCTCCCCCCCCCCCCCACCCCCCCCGCCCCCCCCCCACCCCCCACCCCCCCCCCCCCCCACCCCCCTCCCCCCCACCCCCCCCCCCCCCCCCCCCCCACCCCCCCCCCCCCCCCCCCCCACCCCCCTCCCCTCCCCCCCCCCCCCCCCCCCCCCCCCCCCCCTCCCACCCCCACCCCCCCCCCCCCCCCTCCACATATCCTCTTGCCATCTCCGTTTCACTTTCCTTCCGTATCACAGTAAGTGGACAAGACATGCGCAATATATGTGCAAAGAATGCTACAAAAACTGAGGCACTTTACACACATTAACACTAGCTCAAGGTCCCTTACCATTGTCTGCAAGTAAGTTGTGCACCGTAATTGCGTCAGACATGCAAAATATACAAATGGCACCACTGAAGTGTTATGTAGTTAAGTTACCCAAAACAAAAATGTATCCATAAAATAATATAATACAGTTAAAGGATTTTTTCCCCCTCATTACAGAACGTGGTATACAAGGTCTAAACTTATTCTCCTCTCTCTCCCTACTTTACTTTCTTCCACTCTCAAGAAAGCTTTCCAGCGGAGTGGACAAGTCAAGAGCGGTTGCTGTGCAACGTTTTAATTTTCTACACATCTTTTAATTATACACCCAGCTTAACCACACAAAATCTTGTGTTCTAACTACTATGTCACTCTCTGTGCCACCCACAACATGCCATTAATCTAACAAACAAAATGTGTTAACTCCCCAACCAACCAGCATAAACTCTCGGCTAATTTATGTTCTCTTTGATCGCCTAGCTCAGTAGCTGAATCACTTGCACATCATAATGGAGTCTGACATGCTAACATGCAAATGACACCAAAAAGATCCATGCAAAACCTGTAAATAATACCATAGAAAAATAAATGTGGGTGCACTCAAAAACACTATACAGTTTTAGCACAAGAACTATTACCATTGCCGGCAACCACTTGCACATCCGGGTAGGTTTTCTTGACCCACCGAAGCATGTCGATCTGGTAGATCGAGTTCCCTTGCGAGGAGTCCTGTGAACAAAAAATAATTAAATACTTTTTTAAAATCCCTAAATGAACACAGTAAGATAGTGCTGATGTACTGAACTGCTGGCTAACACAGTGCTTATTTAAATGAAAACACAGGTACTGTGAAGAAAAATGTAATTAGAAGAATATTCCATCGTAGTGTCTGGCATCAGCTAAGCTGATTCTGTGATACAAACAATAAAAGAATAAGAAGAAGAGAAGAAGAAGCAACAAAAGAATAAGAAAATGATGAAGGATAATGACAATGATGATGATAAAGATTGATGCTGAATATATGTGATAATGAGGATGGTGATAATAAAGAGTGATGCAAATGCTGCTGTAGCAGATGAAGATGATGATGATGAAGATGATGATGATGATGATAATTCTTTTGATGATGAAGACAAGTCACTCACGAGGATGATGAAGTCAACTCCAGCCTGGACCAACAGATCAATGCGTTTTTTGTCCGCATCGCGTGTACTGACGGCAGCTCCTACAATCAGCTGTTTACGTTCATCTTTGGCTGCCAGAGGGAACTCACGGTTCTTCTTCGTGTCTGTGCGAGCGATGAGAGAGACCAGCTCCCCTCGCTCATTTACAATAGGCAGCTTTCCTGTTTACACACACACAAAATAATTCTATCACTGAACAAACATAAATTGAAACAAAGTTCAAACTTTTACCCTCAATCTGAAACTCAAAATGGTCTGCTTGTCCATATGGATTCAAAGAAATTTGTACTTTTTTGGTTTAGATTATATTCATTAAGACTTTGTTGAAATTATTTATCACTAACAGCATTCTATTATAATAATTATCTAAAATATGACCATAGGAATTGTAAATTCTGGTGGCAGAACATAAAGCAGCAGTATGAAAATGCTACAACACATATTACGCTGCAGCTTTCGATTTTCTAAAGAAACTATAAAAACTTAACCAACATAGATTGTGATAGAAAAAAATTTAGAAGTATAAAAAAATAAGTGTACATTATGTTTTAATGCTCTAAAGTGCTATCAATGGGGAAATTAAACACTACCACAATTATTTATTAGTAGTATTCAAAAACAATGCTGATAAGCACACATAAATCTACCTTTCTTGCTCTTTTGAAGAATTGTGTTGGCTTCCTTCAATGTCACACCATGAGTCGCAACAATGAGATCTTCAAACTTGGTCATCACCTGCAAAACACCGAAACAAAAGACGATGAAAAATACTGCGTTTACACCTCACTACAGATTAAGCATTTGATATCACTTCAAACTAGGCACTGAGCGACTTTTTGACGGGAGAAAATCCTGTCAAAGTTTCACCCTTTGGAAACCAGCGCCATTGTGAAGGACATCTGTAGGTACAGTAAGTGGAAACATTGTTACCTTTGCATTCATTTTTTGGCAGAGGATACAAAAAAAAAAAGTAAAAAGAGACACAATACAGCAAGAAACAAAAATACTTAACCTATCAATCCCCTCAGGCAGAAAAGGGGAACATAAAAACAATTTAAAGAGTCGTCCGATTAAAATCACGCTTTCAAGTTCATTTTAAAAACTCTTCCTCAAGGTAAAATAAGGCTAAATGCCACCAAACACCCTCCATCCCCCCTCCCCCCCCCCATCCCTCCCCATCCCTCTCCAACTCCAATCCTGAAGTCCAACCCCCATACCCGTCATTTCAATCTAAAAGTCTGAATCAAGTTTTCAATATCAAGTTTGAATTGGAATAATTTTCTTTGAGCTCTCAAAACATGTGCTGAAAAGGATGACAACATCTTGCTATAAAACACAGGTGTTAAGGCCAATCACTAATTTGAACTTCTTTTTTTTTAAATCAGAGCCTTCAAATATGGTCTAAGTAGTTTCAATGTCTCTAGAGTGAACTTTTGCACTCTGTTCTGTATGGTGTTGTATGTATCCACAGATTATGGAGTTTCAAAGTTGAAAACCAGTACTGTGGTGATCAGTGTGCTCAGTAAGAGTACATGATCACCATGATTTTGGTTATATGTCAGTGTTTTAGATCCTAAAAAATGTGAGGGTATTTATACCTCCCAAGTCAAAATGTAAAGGGTTTTCATACCTCCAGCTGGATTTATAAAGGGTACAACCATTCGCAAGAACTTTGTTGTTTTTGCTTCCTTAATTTGTATGCAAATTTCTTGACATCATGACATATGTTATTGTGACAGTGTCTAGTGTGTTGTGAAGCAAAACAGACTGTTCTTGACTTAATGAAAATACTGTTTTATGTACATGCCTACTGTTTAGTAAATACAAGGATCAGACTCGGTTGTAGATGACGGTGGAAGCACAATGGTCAGACTCTTTGGTAGAAGTGTTTCCTTGCGTAACAGAAGCCTTCTGAGATGGATCGATTTCAGGCAGATTTCTCTGCTGATCAGACGGTAATCCAGTTTTATACCCTTCAACTACTTTCAAAAACTTCCACATACTTATACTTTGTTGTTGATTCCCTGGCGCAGCTTCTGCTTTCCTTTTCTTTGCTAATTTTGACGGAGGCCGCATGATTGTTGAATTGAAACAAAGCCACAGTGCAACAGAACAAAGTCGAAACTCTGCGCCATGAACACATGGAACGAAGGGAAGTGACCGAACCCCGAAGCAGAGTTTCTTCCCTTGCGGATACGTCATGATCGGTTGTCTGCTAGGAAGCGCATAGGCACTCGAACGTTGCAATTACTGCTAGTGATTGTCGAATCTCGGAACAGACAACAACTTCAAAAAACGCGGAACCTACACAAGTACGTTGCACAAGTTGCGATAGCCTCCATGACTGTACCTCCGCTGATAAATTTCTTTACGTTTTCAGACCTCTTCCAAGAAAAACCATTACGTGATCAGACCCACTCTCTGGCACTCTTTTACAGGGTCCGTACAGAAAAATGGTTTCAAAATTCCCAAACTTTTTCCAAACTTTCCCAACCGCTACATACTTTTTCACTGACTCAATCCACAGCAAACTTTAAACGAAATGTAAACCAGTATTCCAGCCCATACATCTGTATGGCAGCAGCATAAATAGAAAAGAATTATTTACCTGCAGCTCTCGGTGCATGCACATTATTTTTTTTTTGTTTCAATAATGTTACTTGTCACAAGATCCGAGTGAATGCATCACGAGTACGATTGTCAGCAAACACCAGACATGTCCAATATTTGATTCAGCAGCAGTTTCTCTTGATATAGGCCTATTCATCTACTGTACATTACCATACTATTTATATCAAAATGTATGTTCTTTCAAGAGGCAAACCTTTTCTTTTTTTTTTCTTTTTTTTTTTTTTTGGGGGGGGGGGGGGGGATTTACTGTACATGTATGCACACTATTTAAACAAAAATGTATGTTCTTTCAAACAACAGATTTTTCTTGGATCAGCTTCTCCACCCCCTTTATTTCTTCTGCTTCCTCTTTTGCTCTCTTTCTCAAGTCACTGGACTGTGAAATGAGGTCCAATCTGTTTTGTGTTTCAGCATCTTCTGCTTTAAAGTCTGCAGTTTTCTGTAAGGATGCTTTTCAAAGCCCCTTCACCCATAGACGCAATGTGAATTTTCCTTTTGCATACTTATTTACGTGATTTTGGACACAAAGAGGTATAACACCTCCAAATGTACGTGATCTAAAACACTGTATATAGGGAGTGTGTGAGGCTAAATTTCTGTATATATTACATAACTCACAAAAACTGCAGGTCTGTGTAAAACTAAATTATTTAGGCTAATGTAAAAGTATCAAATAAGCTGCAAAAAGAATTTAATATATAACAGCGCTTGATTAAAGCCATGACTACCTCACTCAATGAAGTGTTGTACTGTTCGGGTGTAAGGAAATCCACATCTCTTTGGGTCACGAGGCCGACAAGTCTTTCGCCCATGTTGCCGTTTTCTGTCACAGGAATGCCAGAAAAGCCGAAGCGCTTTTTTGCCTCCATCACATCGGAGACTCTGTGCATCGGTGACATCACAACTGGGTCCAGGATGAAACCTTGTTCATATTTCTGAAACAGACAACTAGTTTGATTTATTTGTTCACATCCTCCTTATGCGCATTGAGCATTCATTTTAGATGGATATATGTGCTGTACAAATGTACATCATCATCATCAATAATGTATTAAATGTTAATTTTAACAGGGTTCCTATTCCGAAGCCAAAATGACAGCAATTTTAGAATCTGTTCTCCTAGATGTTTTCCATACTGGCACACATTCAAAGCCTTCTTTTTTTCTACTTTTGTTCAACTTTACATGTATAGATCAAGTCCATTTGTGTTATGTGTACATCATACACATGTGTGGACATTTTGTTTTTAAATAAGTTATTTTGCCTTGCCCAATTTTTTATTCCATAAATGTAATCAAGCTTTATCACTTTCTCTTCCGCTCATCACCATCTCAGGATTTCCCTATCCTCTTTCTACTCTGCTGTAATATAAAATACAAAAATCAAAAAGGAAGAGAATGCTATCATCTCTAACAGAAACACACCCTCCTACGCATTGAAAGATATTTATATATTTTTACTTTTACATTTTATGCTCTCCCTCTCTGTCGTCAACATAAAGTCAGAAGTTGTGTCCGGTCGCCGTACAAATAGAGATTCACACACGCCCGCATAAAAAGGCGCATGACTCGACACTCAATAACATGACTAGATTTTTCAGTACACACACATTAATAAAGATGCATTGTGAAACAACAAAGATTTATGTGCAGTGCCAATATTTGTCTATTGAAAAAAACACAACACAGCAGCACTGAATAGCTAACATTCATGAATATAAATTATCAGTCAAAACCAGATGTGTCGGTATGCTATAAACAGATGTGTAGTGTGCGAACTTCTTATTTTCAGTAAAAACATATATGCACACATCTTTCAATCTACTATATTCATATAAGAATTTGCATCAGTGTTAACGCTGCCGTGTCTTTTTTTAACACACAATGAATTCGTTCAGACGCTCATTCCAAGATGAATTTCCACCCCACAAGATCATACTTATATGACAGGAATTCACTTTTCAAAGTCATCTATATTGGATGCCCAAATCACCAATGTCATCAGACAATTTTCAAATACTAATTGAGAAAGTCAAAATATGATGCCAAAATCATTAATACCAGACAATTTGAAAAATATTAACTGAGAAAAGTTTATTCCAAATGGTGAAATGCAGGATTTCAATTCATGCTATTTCAAAAGAGACTCGTTTCAAACAATCGTTTATCCTTCATCTCATCATCAAAAGAGACTCGTTTCAAACAATCGTTTATCCTTCATCTCATCATCAAAAGACATCATCATTCAGGATAGCATGAAATTTTAAGTCCAAGCACACGCTTTGTGCACATTTGTGAGGGGAAAAACTGGAAAGACCTTCAATCATTCGTTTCCAAACATTCCTACTATAATACACCCCAAAGTTTATGTAATCCCTCAACAATCACACTTCATAACTCCAAATTATTCTGCCCAATGAATAGGCTGCATTTTTAAAATTGTATCATTTGTGGGCAAGGTTCAAACATTCCAGACCATATCCAAACTTTCACACTTTAGGAAAAAGACAGGAAAGCGTGGAAGATTTTGGATGAAGGGAAAAAGAAAACAAATCCTTGAAACTGGGAAAGAAATGGGTTCATGTCCAAAATGCAGGGAAAAAAAAGCAGTTAATGGTACTTTTTTCAGGTGTGAATGAATGCCAGTAAGCAAGCAGCTCAAACAATTCATTCATATTACGTGTTGTCTGACAGATCAACAAACTGTCTGTTCACCCCTCCCTAATCTAGTCAACTCCTCTGCCCAAATAATTATATTAAAAAGAGGGGAGGAGAGCAGAGGAACCAGTGAATTCGATGCTATTAAGCAGTACGTAACACCGACTTCTACAGACAAAATCCATCTGGTCGTCCATAGCCAACTGTCATCAATCTAGACGCTTGATTACATTACAATACTATTAGATTGTTAATGACTTATGTTTAAAAAAAAAAAAAAAAAAAGACGCTCAGTTTTCCAATTCTAATCAAATTGAATTATGTAGCGAGCTTTCGTGATAAATCTTTTGCTTTATTGATCAGAAAAGCAAATACAAACGAACACACACAGAAATTTGAATATTAGCATCAGGAACATAACAGAATGCAGGAGAAGGCGAGGCTTGTGGTATAATTTGCATAATTTATCCCAACCTTACACACCTATAACACCGACTTCTAATATAAGTAATAAAATAACACTTAAAAACAGCAAACATCAGCTGTGCCTAATATTTCCGCTGACAACAATTACAAATTATTTATGTGTTTCCGAACTTCCATTTGCCAACGATGATACTAAGTATATATCTGCTTTCAGCTGCTATAAAAACGACTGCCTTGTGAAAACCCCTAATATCATTACTGAATGATAGAAACAGTACAGTTATTTATGTAAAGTGTAGAATACTGAATAGACATTGAAATTATACAATTAGCTACTCAAATATAACTTCAGGGATGTTAAGAGGACATTCCTTTTGTTTTACAGTCCACTGCGGCTTATGTATGCTTATAAGACTCCACCTCCCTCCCCCAATAATGAATACTCAACATTTGTTTTAGTGGGAGGTTATATACGCAGTGTGCCTGATTAGCTCAGAAAGTATGGTAGTTGGGTTGTACATATTTGGAGACCAATCAATAATAAATAAGTCGGTAGTTACTTAACTTTGTACACAATGCACAGACTTATCATGCCTACTTAAGAAGTATTATGTTGCCAAGTTGTTGACAGTTGAACCACTTAGACCACTTACTGAAATTACGAACTGATGGCGCTGAAAGTAAGCAAAGAGGGAGAGATTGGACAAAGTTAAAATGTAGGAGGTTTTCAGCTCATAAAGATTCCTATTACAAAATGACAGACTAAGACAGTCTCATTCAGACAAGAGAAGCATGTAATATGTTGTATCATTCCTATCATTTCTTTAAAAGTTAAGATTCCATTATTATAACTACTAAACTGCAAAATAAGGAAATAACCAATAAGTTATATGATTTCATTCTCACTATATATAAAAAAAAAATCTTTAAACCATTCACACAATGCCAAGTGTTCACTTTTAGAGTGCACCTTGCGCAAATGGCACACACAAATTTAGAATGGTGCATGAAATGTCAAACTAGGGTGCTCATCTGCACAGCATTTGAAATATTTCCATCTGTCACAGTGAACAGTCACACTGCTGCATCACCTGCTAGACTTAACAAAAAAGGCAGCTCCCACGCATCATACACGATGGATATTTTAGGTACGTCCAAAAAGTTCAGCAGCATCACTTCTCAAAGGCAATGCGCTTTAATTAAAATGATTATCAGATTGAAATGTGTCAGTTGTCTCTTTGGCCTGTACTAATTCTCAAATGGCCTATTGCTTTTCCCTGTGCAATGGTCCTGCTGACCATACACTTTCTACCCAAAAATGAACACTGTATACAAAGTTTATATATAAGCATGACCAATCAAACTTGAAAGGTCTTTTTACTCTCATTCTGAAGGTCTATCACTCTGGTCCACGACACTAACCACTTTCCCCCTTCACTCCCTCCTCCACCCTATCCCCTTATCTTCTTCCCATCTCTCTATTTCAGCATCAGCCGCATCTTGCTAGAGTACATAATATGAAATATAATTACAACAATATTCACACTCTTAAGCCAGCAACGCTGACTGATCCATTCTCACCTTCACTCGGCGGACTTCGTTGGCTTGGAACTCTGGCGTACAGTTATGATGGATCACACCCACACCACCACACAGCTGCCAAGAGTACAAAAATAAACAAATAAGCAAATTTCCATCTCTCTGAATAACATGTATAAACTTGACGATAAATTAATGACTCTGTTTTGATGTTCTTTGAAACTTAATATCCATAATTTCAAAATCACAACTAATGTTAGGTAGGTTGGGTTTGGGCGCGCCACAGGCTGCGACTACGCTTTCCCCAGGAGAGGCGGCCCAGAATTTCCCTACAAAAAAGGGACAATAAGGTAAATAAAATAAAAAACAAAAAACAAACAATGAATGCAGAAATTAACTCTTCATCTACCAGTTTAACATTTATAAACCTGATGATAATCACCTTCTGCGTTTTAAACATTCTTGGAGACTTAATGCCCAAAACGTATGAATGATTAATGCTGAAATTATAACAGTTTTATTCTATCTGAATAACATTTATAAAACTAATTATAACGACCTTCTGTTTTTACATTCTTTGAGAATGAATGTTTGTTACTGACTATTGATTATGTATACATTGTTATTCAACTCCGCTTAGTTTTCTTTATGACTGTGTCCGATATCGCTTCAATAATTATTTTGATAAAACAAAATAACACGATAAGTTTAAAACAAGCAGAAACTATATTTTAAAATATTTTTAAAAACTACAAAATAATATAAAACAAGTAGCTTTTTTTCTTCAATACAGAGTGGACAAAGTTAATTTTTAACTTACCAATGGGTAATAAAATCAACAATGCAAAAATTTGCAAATTAAAGTAACAGCTGCTGTAGATGGTGGAACATAAAAATCAATTAATAAACTGTCGCCTGTGTTATTAAACAGCACATACTAACACTTACTTGTGCGCTAGCCACAATCATACAAACACTTACTTGTGCCTTAGCCACGATGTCATCAGATAAGAATCAAGAAATATAATATTGTACGTTGTACTGTTTATCACAGCTTGCAATTTGACCACATTTGGATAACAAATACCAAACCATGAAATTTGAAATGTTGTGTATGTTACTATTGACCTCACAGTACGGCGTAATGTATTCCTTGTGTATAGTATATCACTTTATTATTATTTATTAATCGTTCTTATATAGCGCTTTTCCAGCTCAAGAGCTGCTCAAGGCGCTGGCCAATACAGGATCTAAATCAAGCCGCCCAAGGCGCCCACTTGCAAACTTTGGCACACAGTCTGACACCCAGTCAACTGAGCACAATTGTGGGTGACCGGGGATGGAGAGAATTGCCATAGTGCATACTGGGTGTATTTGTGTAGCCAGCACTCACCTATCTAGGACAAGAACTTCAAGATCGTTAAAAGTCCATGCCATGGAACGCATGCGTGCACAGACTTGGTTTATACTCTCATCAGAAGAAATAGGAGCGCAGTGTCTCAGGGTGGTCGTATTTTTTAAATTATTAATTTACTTTTTTTTAAAATCCAGGCCATAAACGGGCTTTGAACCACTGCCTGCGCAGGCTGCAATGTTAAAGCCCCCTGAAGCTGAGAGATTTTGCAGTTTTCAACGCAATTTTTACCACTTCTCGGCATAGAAATAAGTGAACAATTGGAATTTAAAAAAATATTTAGTCACTTTACTTTTGGCTCATAAAAACATACTTTACACAACCATGCGATCAAGACTCTTTTCTGTAGTAAAGATGCATTCTTGTACTAAAAAAAAAAAAAATCACCAAGTATCCGTTTTCTGTAAATTACACTACTTGCATCCAGTTGTCTGACGTGGTGCAGAGGTTGTGTAATTATTATTATTTTTTTTTTAATGCTTTATTGTTCATTTTTATCAGGAAATTCTGGGCCGCCTCCCCTGGGGAAGGCGTAGTCGTAGCCTGTGGCGCGCCCAAACCCAACCTACCAAACATTAGTAGTCTTTGAAATTTTGTTGGGGGATCAAACCGGAGTACCCGGAGAAAACCCCCGAGATGTTGCCTGAGTAAAAAGAAAATAATATTCGGAGAAACATAACACCCAGATGCAGGATCGATCCCACACCTGTGAGGCGCCATTGGTTTCTGGCCTGCGGACAAGGCAAGTTAGTCCCGCCATAGCCCACTTGGCCACAACGCTCGCTCGTAGAGCTATACAGTCCATATCTGTAATCAATGTTGATTCCTTTGCCACCTTCTGAATCCATCCACGACCAATTCCAATTGTATCATGATCTTTCATCACAGAAAAATTCACCTCTTGTGACGAATCGACTCATTTTGATTTCGAAATGCTTTCACTACTTGCAGTGTCAAGTCAAGATGGCGGCAATTGCTAGCGCAAGAACAATAACTCTTCGAGTGAACGGCAATCGACTAAAAGATGCGCAATCAGTTTATTTGCTTACGTTTTTCCATGGGGCGTACCGAAAAATTCAGGAACGCATTTGGATTTTGGTAGGGGTGTATATATACGCAAATGGGCGTACAATTCCCATGCCTGGACACAGGCAACAGTCGTACACATATATTGGAAACACCATACCGCATAAATTCTATTCTACACACAAACAGAAGAAAATGACGCATTTAAAACGTGAAGTCCTGCAAAGCTTCAGATATTTGGTGCTAATTGTACACACTGTACATTTTGCTATTTTTATCGTTAAGTCCTACTGCTTACCGCCATGCCAATGGCCATTTGAGATTCGGTGACAGTGTCCATGGGAGATGAGACCAAGGGTGCCTTCAGGGTGATCCTCTTGGTCAGAGCAGACGTCAAGTCCTGCGCACAAAAGTGATACATAATTTTTTTTTTTTAATATAAAATAATTAATGGTTACAGCATTATTGGGGGGGGGGGGGGGGAGGGAGGGTAAATATGTCATGTGATATTTAAAGTTATTTACTATTACACTACAGTAGAAATGGAATTACACAAATAAATAATCATGAAAAAGATATTAACAAACACACTTACAGTACACAGGCACAGAGAGAGAACAGGCACAGAGAGAGAGAGGGGTGTGGGGGGTGGGAGGGAGAATAGAGGAGAAAGTCAGAGAGAGGAAGGCGAGAGATATGGATTTTTTTTTTTTTACTCTTAGTATTGTATAGCAATTTCTAGTAGTACAATCAAGTATTTTTTCAAGTTCTAAATAACTAAGGCTACCCTCTCCGAAGTATTCAAAGCAATAAATATTTATAGCTATCTATGAGCAATCATCATTTATCATTACTATCATCCTCCTTGACTTCATTGCAATCATCATCATCATCATCATCAATAAATCAATCAAGTGATCACCACTATCATTCAATCGCCATTTGCTCAAAATAATCATCAGCCTTACCACTTCATCAGCAGCAAAGTCGATGAACCCAGGAAGAATAAGAAAGTCACTGAAATGTAGCAAGCTCAATATAATTATCAATGATAATAATTGTAAATAAACCCCTATTAATGTTAAAGAACATTGTCTGTTTAACGTTCATAAGCTAGGTATAATAACCTTTATCATCACACCCCACACTTCCTCAAAGCTGATATATGCATTAAGCAGGGACATAAATCAGAGCATGGAATTACCCCTACATTAAAAAAAGAGGAAATACCACCACCCCTAGGGGGGTCCGGGGGCATGCTCCCGCGGAAAATTTTTAAAATATATATTAAAATCTGTGCAATCTGGTGCATTTTAGAGAAAAACTTAGCAGTTTAACCCCATACAAATATTGCCAATTTTTTCCTTAATTTTTTTTTTTAATTTATTTATTAACTTTTTTTTTCAAAAAGATCTAATTATACAGGATTTTTCTTTCTCTGGTCACCGAATTATAACAAAGGTTGTATAGAGTTCAAAATAATTTGATTACCCTTGATTGGAAATACATTTTAATGAATTTATTCATAAATAAAATAAAGAGCATTTTAACAATACACAGTTTATGTGTGTGAATTCCAATGTACTTGAAAACTAAGAGCAATGAACTCTGCTTCTTTTTTTGTGGGGACTGGTGACTGGCTGACAGCATGAGCACTATCTGTTTCCACGAAAGATGATTGGGTCTGGATGGTTGATGGTTCAAGCTCTAAATTTGTTGATTCCACAGGGGCAAAGCAGGAAGGTGACACTGCAAGAGATTTCTGATGCTTTTGCCTTGCTCTCTCATTTGCAGACTCAATAGTTTCTGTTGCCTTTCTTTTAGTTGGTAGTTTTTTTATTGTAACGTTGAGCTCTTCTGTTTTCTTGCTCTTTGTTCTGCTTTCTTGCTCTTTGTCTCCCGGTTTTTCTCCTTTCTCTCCTCATTCACTCTCCAGGCTATGACCGTAGGCATATTGCTGGTCAGCCTGGGGCACACTGGATCCTTCTTTGGGTCTTTTTTCTGACAGTACTCAACAGCTGTAGCTTTCTAATTTGAAATGAAAGCAGTTCTTCTCCGACTTTACTTCTAACCAAGCCTACCTCCACCCATTTCTAGCAGTGTCATCCACGAAAACCTCACCATGATTCACAATTCGCCTCTCCGCCATCTTTGACAACTAACCAGCTACAGCAGTGTGAATCGCGCTTTTTGAGATCGGCAACCCGTTTAGAGATTCCAGATCAGAACAAGAAAAAAATCGGTTAGCTGTCACACCTCCATACAGATTTTTTTCCGCGGAAACTTACAAGATTTCCGCGAAAAGCAAAACCATGTACCGCGGAAAATTGCGGAAACGCGGAGAATTCCATGCTATGATAAATGAAAGAACGCAACAACGCACATCCAAACACCAAATTTACAACAAATATGATGTGACTGCCACCTCTCTCTTTTATCACTATCTCTCATTTGGACTAAAAATAAATAAATATTTATTTTAAAATAAGTTTTAAAAATGTTATTTAATTATCTATTTCCAAATAGCATAATCGTTTAGAAATTTAAATTACCTTTCTAAGTAAATGTGCAAGTGTTATCAAGTTATTTGTAATACTGTTCAAGCTATAATTTTTAGTATGGCAGTGAAAGAGTTAAGTTAATATACCTTCTATGTGTTTTTCATTGTTCATATGCAATAAAGGAATATGGAGTGCAAATTTATCTTAACAGCTGCTCCAAGTCCTAACTTCAACGGTTAACAGCACTCCCACAAATGACTATTTCCCTCCAATTAATTGTTCTGCCTGCCACACCTTGCCAGCAGACATTTTTGGTTCCTATCATATCCATTAATTCGGAAGGACGTTGGGGCACCACAGATGATCGTTTAACCAGCGTACTCCATCTTTTTCTGTCCTCAGCAACCCGCATGGCTTCGCTCAGTGTCGAGCCAGTTCATTCTCGAATGTTGTTCTCTCACCTCTTTTTCTGTCTCCCTATTCTTCTGCCTCCTTGCACTGTGCCTTCCTGCTCTCGTAACGTGTCCATCGGAGTTTCCTTTTATTCACCACTGTGAGCATGTCATCATGTTGTCCAATGGCTTGTGTGATGGTCATTTTTGGTTGGGCCTAGTTCTTAAATAGCCTACTTCGCTTAAGCTTCGAAATCGCTTTCGAAATAAAAGTTTGTGTACGTAGCATTACCGGCACTACCCCTTAGGGATAACAAAACTACAATGAATGCTAAACCTGGAATCTAAAAGTGAAAATTGCGAAGTTGTGATAGTTTTGCGGATTCGATTTCAAAGAATCAAACATCAAGATCAACCGCCGTCTGCGTTCACAACGAATTGAAACAAAAAATTTACTCACTTGTAAGTCATTCCACTACCTGTAGCAAACAACTGTGAGCCCGTCATACCATCTTCGGGTACATAACCAGCACCTCCTGTGATTAGGTAGTCTGCCATACTGAAACCAAAAGATTTTTCACACTGTCAAGATCTCGGATCTTTTATGAAATCTAGCACATGTATGCTATAAGAACAGTGCGTGTGTTGTTTTTCATGCGCCTCGCTTTCACATTCAGGTCGTTTCCGGGCCAAGGTTAATGACCCTGACCTCTGACACGGTCTGCGCACATGTGGAAGGTTCGCATCGAGACAATAGTTATGCATTGCGTATGATGTTTTTACAAATGATTAGTTAAATACGTGCGTTATAAATGACTTGAAATACACTTAATCAATCAATGTGTGGTTTGATGATATGAGTACTTATACACCAACATGCAAACCGTACAGAACATATCGATGCGTTGCTCCACTCTAAATTCCAATTTAAACGTTATAATAGTGTAGCTTTTTTACAATAGTCTTTCCAACTCTGCGACGTCGGTCCGATCAGACATGACCCGTAACTTGAACCATTAGAAATTAAAACACACAAATATATCATGGAAAATGATCGCCAACAGCACAAACGTTTGTTTAAAAAACAACCCACAAAAAACCAACAAACAGTTAACAGTATACGTATGATGAGGAAGAGGAGGATCTATAGGCTGTATACCTGAAAGCCTACACAGTACGTCGGAATTAATGAATGAACATTGAAGTACAGCGTGTCCGGGGACGTTAATTTAGAGAGAGAGAGAGAGAGAGAGAGAGAGAGAGAGAGAGAGAGAGAGAGAGAGAGAGAGAGAGAGAGAGAGAGAGAGAGAGTCTCGCCGAGGCTGACGTTTAACTCTTACTTCACACCTTCCCAGGTTTGAATTTTTATAGATTGCCATCTGATAGCTTGAGAGAGTGAGGGTGCGCGCATTTCTAGCTTTCCTATTCTACATTTCCAGTATAAATTTTCAAAATAGTTCATAAAATATATAATAATAAAATACCTTTTAACTGATCAACTTTATAATTCTATACTAACCATCTCTCAGGTTCCTCCTCCATGTCGACTTTTCTGTGATAATCCCCCATCGTGAATGTTGATCTTCTTTTGTACATGTAAGCTTGCAGACTATTTACACCACTATATGTACCTACAGCTCTCCTTCGAACTTTCACAGCTACAGCTTGTCTCCGTCAGAATGCTTGTCACGGATCGGTCACAGCAGTACTATGTGTTTATAGTGTGTCTGAATAGTTCTCGTGTCTGTGTAGTTGTACCCTCAATAGGCTAGCTAGCGCAAGATGCAGCTTCGTTTGGTCTGTCACCGGTAAACCTAGGCCCTTCCCGAGTATCCGTGTTCCTAAGGTCTAAAAAGCTAAAATCGTGTCCCTAGCCTCAGATCATCAGTATTGTGTCGCGTCAGACGTTTGTGTACCTCGGGAATCTATTTTAGCTCAGGTTTTTGTTCCCTCAGATCTACATTCTCTCTCTTCCTCCACCTCCCCCTCCACCAAGGCACCCTTCTTCCATCAATGCCTCTGTTAGCTAAGACCTCTCCCCCACCCCCCGGTTTTAAGTGCCCTCAAATATGTTTGTGATCATACTATAAATGCACCATGGCTAACAAAGTAACAGCAATTATATTCACACACAAACACGCACGTCATAAAATAGAAAACACGGTGTGTAAAGATCTTGGGGGAATATCTGAGGGAGAAAGAACTGTGGAATATAAATCTACATGAAAAATAGAGCTGGAAAATCATAAACCTGAAAAGTTGTCTATGTTTACTCAAGTCCTATCCTATCCAATCCTATCCCATAACTCGGAGGTCGTAGGGGCACCACAGATGATCGTTTAACCAGCGTACTCAAGTACTAGACCCATATTTTGGGAGAACATAGATAGACCTTGGGGAACACAGGACTTACAACATCATAGGTCAGTCAACAATGAGTCTTCTAGGATTTGGTCAAAACTTGGTGAGATGACATCATTAGAATCGGATGATGAGGATGATGATGTCGACGATAACCACGATCGTGATGGTGTACCGTGTGTGTATGTGGTTGTGTGTAGGTGTGGGTGTGTGTGTGTGTGTGGTGTGTGTGGGTGTGTGTTTTTGTTACGTATCCCAACAGACCTTGAGAGTATGAGCACAAGGGTCCTAACTAAATAGTATACCCCTATGACCCGATTCTATCGCAGTGTGGTTATGACGTTATCTGTTATGTGACGCTACCCTGTTGCATAGTTAATCCTATCCTATCCTATCCTGTCCCGTAACCCGAAGGTCGTAGGGGCACCACAGATGATCGTTTAACCAGCATACTCCATCTTTCTCTGTCCTCAGCAGCCCTGATGGCTTCGCTCAGTGTCAAACCAGTCTATTCTCGAATGTTGTCCTCCCACCTCTTTTTCGGTCTCCCTCTTCTTCTACCTCCTTGGACTGTGCCTTGTAGAATAGTCTTTGCAAGGCCTGATGATCTGGTGACGTAGCCATACCATCGGAGTTTCCGTTTCTTCACCACTGTTAGCAGGTCATCGTGTTGTCCAATGGCTTGTGTGCTGGTCTGTCGGACTTCGTCGTTGGTGATGTGTTGGGTAGTTGTTTGTAGATTATAGTCACACGACACTTTCGCATATAGGTGACTACTGGACCGATTTATACTGACACCAGCGGGCCAGTTGTTGGTAAAGGGGAAAATAATATGATCACACGTTGACCAATCCGGGATTCGAACCAGCGACCTTTCGGTTACTAGCAAGACGCTCTTACCAACTGAGCTACCCGGCCCCACGTGTGTTGGGTATAGGAAATGCCCAGAAGTCTTCTGTACACCTCATCTCCATGCTTTGTATTCTTCGTTGGAGATCTGCTGTGAGGGTCCATGCTTCGCAAGCATAATTATAGGAAGATGGAGATGACAAGGGAGCGCAGCAGTCTTACTTTGGAATGTAGACTGATGGGCCTGTATTTCCAAATGGGCTTCAACCTTGTCAGGGCAGCAGTTGTTTGTGCGATCCTGGAAAGGACTTCCTGTCGGGACCCATTGTCTGATACAATGGCTCCTAAATATTTGCATAGTTAAGCTAGCTTTCAAACCTAACTTCTTTGTTCTGGGTTCTGTGTCCTTGGCGGGAATACGGAAAATCTTGCGTAAGCTGCAAGTTCTTTGATTCAACCAAGCTTGATTGAACCCGCCAACAGATATAGGCCTATAGGTTCCTGATGAAGGTCTTTTTTCCGGAAATGGGAGGCAACCTGTCTTTTTATTTAGTTTATAGTTACCTAGAGTTATCCGAACAGACATTCTCGTCCCGGTGAAAGCTAACCCGAGTTGCAAGCTTTCTTCGGGAAAGAGGGGCGGTGGTTGCCTGGCAGTGCAAGGCCGAACTTTCGAAGCTAGCTAGGATTGCAATTAAAATCAACCTTTCGGTTGATCCGGAAGTTTCGATAGAGGACAGAGCAGATATTGTAGGCGAGAATCTGTTCATTTGCAAAGAATGTTCGCCCCAGCTTTAGACAACTCTGGCGTAACATGCTGGCAAGCCAGCCAAAGTTGTTTTCCCTCGTATTTCCGATTAATACCACACTGCATAGCTGAGACTCGCTGAGGCATACGTCCGCCTCGCCACATTAGAGACGAATCTCAGCTACGCAGTGTGCTCTCAAGCCTCATACTCCAACAGTCTAATGTCCAGAGACCGTGCTAGGGCGTCTTTGGGTATGCCTGGGCAGGTTCAAGATACTGTATGTAACTCTCCCACTGAGTCAGTAGGTTTAACTTTCAGTGCACATGCTTTTAAAGCGAGTCTGAGGTCTAGATCAAATTTGAGATAGAAAATAAAGAGTCTAAGGGATGACTATTTGCTTACACAGTAGTTAGCCTATACGTACATTGTGTGCGCGTAACTTGCGAACTTTGAACTAAACAGTAACCCACGCGTCCGAGCGTTTCAAAGGTCTGCGAATAGCAGTAAAAGCATGGCTTATCTATCTTAGGATAGAGGCTCAGGCCAACCACAAACAAACGCAGCGAAGCGTGATTAGCCAAGAAAAGCAATGCTGTGCCTATAGTCTGAAGTGACGTCCAGTGGCTGCATGCACTAGAGACCTCTCTGCTAGCGAAGCGAGTTATCAAAGATCCCAATAACTTTTTTTAATTGCTGCTCATCGGAGAGCTTTCACCTCAAGAATATGGATTTGTGAACACTTCTATGATCTTACTACGTAGGCCTAATCATGTCAAAGCCCACCACTGACCTAGGCTTACGTTTTTAGACGGGCCTGTGCGGCAGAATTAGTTACTGTGACTTGGAATGACAAATACAAACACACGCCTTTGGTCGCAGAATCGCTAGCCAAGTTAGACTTTGGGCGCCTGAGCAAATAAAAAAGTAAGGAATGTTGCCTAAATGCTAAAAACCCGCGAATACTACAACCGCAAATAATCTAAAAGATTCGTCTACTCATCTATGAAGCTGAAGAACAAGCAGGATTCAGGGCAGGGCGAAGTACCACTGAACAGATATTCAACTTCAGAATAATCTGCGACAAATACCTTCAGCACCAACAACGTCTATATCATATGTTTTTCGACTTCAGGAAAACGTTTGACCGAGTCTGGCATGCAGCTTTGTGGGCATCCATGAGAGTGTACAACATCAGCCCTAACATTATTGAAGTCATCAAAAGCCTGTATGACAAGGCTACCAATGCAGTTCTCCATAACAGCGCCATTGGGAACTGGTTCAGAACAACAATCGGCGTGCGTCAAGTATACCTACTTTCTCCAACACTCTTCAACATATTCCTAGAGCGCATCATGTCAGGTGCCCTTGCAGATCACGAAGGTACAGTCAGCATAGGGTGTAGAACAATCTCCAACCTCCGTTTTGCGGATGACATTGATGGATAGGGTGAAGATGAACAAGGACTTGAACAGCTGGTACAGAGGCTTGACACAATCTCCAGAGCCTTTAGAATGGAAATAAATGCAGAGGAAACCAAACTGATGACCAACAACATCAATGGCATCAACATGGACATCAAAGTTCAAGGCCAATCCCTTAACAAAGAGCATAGCTTCAAATACTTAGGAGCCATTGTATCAGGCAATGGATCCCGACAGGAAGTCCTCTCCAGTATCGCACAAACAACTGCTGTTCCCACAAGGTTGAAGCCCATTTGGAAAGACAAGGCCATCAGTCTACACTCCAAGGTAAGGCTGCTGCGCTCCCCTGTCATCTCCACATTCACAAACGCTTCCTAAACATGGACCCTCACAGCAGATCTACAACAAAGAATACAAAGCATGGAGATGAGGTGCTACAGAAGACTTCTGGACATTTCCTATACCCAGCACATTACCAACGACGAAGTCCGACAGACCATCACACAAGCCATTGGACAACGCGATGACATGCTCACAGTGGTGAAGAAAAGGAAATTCCGATGGTATGGACACGTTACCATCAGGCCTTGCAAAGACCATCCTGCAAGGCACAGTGCAAGGAGGCAGAAGAAGAGGGAGACAGAAAAAGAGGTGGGAGGACAACATTCGAGAATGGATTGGCTTGACCACTGAGCGAAACCATGAGGGTTGCTGAGGACAGAGAAAGATGGAGAAAGATGGTTAAACGATCATCTGTGGTACCCCAACGACTTTCGAGTTACGGAATAGGATATGATT
The DNA here is from genome assembly GCA_036898135.1 of Oncomelania hupensis. Lineage (NCBI taxonomy): Eukaryota > Metazoa > Mollusca > Gastropoda > Littorinimorpha > Pomatiopsidae > Oncomelania > Oncomelania hupensis. The sequence goes on from CM072527.1 coordinate 43,182,109, forward strand.
GATAGTTCCTCGATTGTGCGGTCGATAAAGCCTCGTATTCTTCATTCACTCATTCGGTGCGAGCTATAATCACACAGCATAGCTGAGACTCTCCGAGTCCCTCTTACTAGTGGAGAGCCGAACGTAAGCCTGTAGTACGCGGGCTAGTCTCAGCTACGCAGTTTGGACTATTTTATTACCAGAAACCATTCTGTACTGTGTAAGGCTGTGTGAACATTTACACATAAGAATAGTGAAAAAGGTCTCGCTGAAGAGTACAGTACAGCCGGGCGGAGCACAGGCGCCCGTATCTTTCTGAACAGGCGCTCTCTCTCTCTCTCTCTCTCTCTCTCTCTCTCTCTCTCTCTCTCTCTCTCTCTCTCCCTCTCTCTGCTGAACTATCCTATCCTATCCTATCCTGTCCCATAACCCGAAGGTCGTAGGGGCACCACAGATGATCGCTTAACCAGCATACTCCATCTTTCTCTGTCCTCAGCAGCCCTCATGGCTTCGCTCAGTGTCAAACCAGTCCATTCTCGAATGTTGTCCTCCCACCTCTTTTTCGGTCTCCCCCTTCTTCTACCTCCTTGCACTGTGCCTTGCAGAATGGTCTTTGCAAGGCCTGATGATCTGGTGACGTGGCCATACCATCGGAGTTTCCGTTTCTTCACCACTGTGAGCAGGTCATCGTGTTGTCCAATGGCTTGTGTGATGGTCTGTCGGACTTCAATGTTGGTGATGTGTTGGGTATAGGAAATGCACAGAAGTCTTCTGTAGCACCTCATCTCCATGCTTTGTATTCTTCGTTGGAGATCTGCTGTGAGGGTCCATGCTTCGCAAGCATATAGGAAGATGGAGATGACCAGAGAGCGCAGCAGTCTTACTTTGGAATGTAGACTGATGGTTCTGTCTTTCCAAATGGGCTTCAACCTTGTCAGGGCAGCAGTTGTTTGTGCGATCCTGGAGAGGACTTCCTGTCGAGACCCATTGTCTGACACAATGGCTCCTAAATATTTGAAGCTGTGCACTAAGTTGAGGGATTGGCCTTGTACTTTGATGTCCGTGTTGATGCCATTGGTGTTGTTGGTCATCATTTTGGTCTTCTCTGCACTTATTTCCATTCCATAAGCTCTGGAGGTGGTGTCAAGCCTCTGTACAAGCTGTTCAAGTTCTTGTTCCTCTCCAGCCAATCCATCAATATCATCCGCAAAACGAAGATTGGAGATTGCTCTGCCCCCTATGCTGACTGTGCCTTCGTGATCTGCAAGAGCATCTGACATGATGCGCTCTAGGAAGATGTTGAAGAGTGTTGGAGAGAGTAGGCATCCTTGACGCACACCGATTGTTGTTCTGAACCAGTTCCCGATGACGCTGTTATGGAGGACTGCACTGGTAGCCTTGTCATACAGGCTTTTGATGACTTCTATAATTTTAGGGCTGATGTTGTAAACTTTCATGGTTGCCCATAGAGCTGCATGCCAGACTCGGTCAAATGCCTTCTTGAAGTCTATGAACACATGATATAGATGTTGTTGGTGCTGTAGGTATTTCTCACAGATTATTCTGAGGTTGAAAATCTGTTCAGTGGTACTTCGCCCTGCCATGAATCCTGCTTGTTCTTCAGCTATGATTTGTTCAGCTTGTGGTTTCAACCTGTTGAGTATTATTTTCAGGAGGACCTTGCTGGGATGGCTGATGAGGCTGATGGTGCGGTAATTTTCACACTCCTGAAGGTTACCTTTTTTGGGAAGAGTGATGACAAGCGACTGGGTCCATGGTGTAGGCCATTCCCCACTCTGCCAGATCTTGTTACAGATAATGGTGAGAGCATCAGTCATCGCTTCTCCTCCTGCTTGTAGCAGTTCCGCTGGTATGTTGTCCACTCCCGCTGACTTCCCTTTCTTCAGCGATTGCACTGCTGCCTCAACTTCTTCCCGGAGAATTGGGAGGATTTCTTCTTCTTCTCTGCTCTCGGGACATGCTAGAACTGATGGGTCTCCATTTGGTGTATGGTTGTAAAGGTCAGAGCAGTACTCTGTCCATCTGTCCAAGACTTCTTGTTCTTCAGTAAGGCAAATGCCAGACTTGCTTTGGATAGTGGAGACTTTGGGCTGTTTAACACTTGTCAGCCGCTTCACCGTCTGGTAGGCCTTCTTGCTGTTGTTCTTGTTCAGATTGTTCTCTATTTCCTGGCATTGATCTTCTATCCAGTTCTCCTTTGCTGTGCGCATGCCTTTTCGGATGTCATTGTTGATTTTTCGGTAGACATCAGCTCCCTGTGAGGTGTTCTTTTTCTTTTTTAACTCTCTTCGTTTATCACACAGATCCAAAAGTTCAGGTGTGATCCACGGCTTCTTCTTTGGTCGGTGCTTGCCAAGGATCTCAGTGGCGGCATCTGTTACAGCTGAGTTGAAGGTATTGGTCATGGTGTTGACATCTACTTCGCCTGCCCCCAAAATAAGCAGTGGTGCAAATTTCCCTCCAATTGTGGCCTGAAATATTTTTGCCACCTCCGGGTCTTGCAGTTTGTCCAGGTCGAACTTCAGCCTAGTGCACTTTGCTGTATTTACTCTCTTCAAATGGAGCCGGAAAGACATCATCACGAGATCGTGGTCACTTCCAATGTCTGCTCCTGGAAAAGTGCGTGTCCTGCCAATGTTGATGCTTGATCTGAAGCGTTTCTTGACCATGATGTAGTCGATCTGGTTGTGATGTTCCCCGCCGGGACTGTGCCATGTCCATCGTCTGGATTTTTTGTGGAGACCAAGCGTGTTTGCCAGTACCAGATTGTTGTATCTGGCAAACTCCAATAGCCTCAGACCCCTGTCATTTGTCTCGTTGTTGCAGTGGGGTCCGCATGTGTCTCCCCAGTTGTGGTGCGCATCTTGGCCAACCTTGGCATTCCAGTCGCCTTGCACTATGACTATGTCCTTCTTCGGCACTTGGTCAAGGACCGCCTGTATATTTTCATAAAAATCCTCCACTTCGCTGTCTTCATAGTCTGATGTTGGGGCATAGGCCTGGATGATGGTAATGTTGAAAGGGGTTGCTCTCAGACGGATGGTAATGAGTCTACTGGAGACTGGGCGGCAACCCATGACAGTGGCTAGAATGTTCTTGTGGACCAAGAATCCAACGCCGTGTTCGTGCCTGTCATCTCTACCGCTGAAATAGAGCTTGTGGCCTTTGTCAGTCGTTGTTTCACCTAGGCCTTTCCAGCGCAGTTCGCTGATACCTAGAACGTTCCATCGATAGTGGTCCAGCTCGTGGGCCAGTTCTTCTAATTTTCCTTCCGCAGTTAGGGTCCTGACATTCCAGGTTCCTATGACGATGTTGTTTCTCGTGCGGATCTTGCTAATTTGTCCATCAGTAGCATAATTTTCACCTCCGTCCTGGTGGCCAACGGAAGGCGCGGTCCTTGTGTAGCCGGGCGACGACCGATCCGGCATGGAATTAGTGGATAGCCTCATCATGTGTTGTGTCTTGGGCAAAAAAAAGACCTGGCAGGGCCCAATCCTCTCCAGGCTGTTGGCCACAGCCGAAATCCACGAATACAGTGTGGCTCGCCTTGGCCCTGAGCACGTGGTCGTTGAACCTGTAGTAACGTGAGGTTCCTCCGCCCTGGCCGGTGACTTCTGTGTAGAAGACTTTCGCCCAGTGATGCCGTGCTAACATCACCCCTGTTAGTCGCCTCTTACGACACGCCGGGAAACGTTGGGTCTATTCTATTTGCCCGAACCCACAGAGCTGAACTAGTAATAAATATAAGTATGCAGAGAGTACTCCACTCCGCTGACATTCCGATACGGGCGCCTGTGAGCGGGAGTGAAACAAGAAGTTTCTAATTGTTGTCGTCGTCGTTGTTGTTGCTGCTGTTGCTGCTGCTGATGATGATGACGACGACGAAAGAGGCAGCTAGTCGACAATTATAATTACGGTCACGACGACGATGACAATGGCGACCACATCAACGACAATGAGGTCCTGATTCGGCTCTTTGTAGTCCGCTGGACCCTATAAACAATGACTAACTAACTAACTACCGACAATGACAAGCACAATGACAACACCAACTTCTTCTACCTGTCCTCGTGCTTTAGGTTGTTAATGACGCAGCGGCGGCCGACTGAGGCATAGCTGGTGGAGGCATGTGACGTCATCACCGTTGACGACATCAACACGTCATTGGGCTGGGCAGCAGACGACTCCTGAGATTGTCGTCTGCTTCGTTTCTCGACTTTCCTTCTTTTACTTATTGTGCTTATTATTGTGTCAGGCTTAGATTCCAAGTCTTCAGGCATTAACAAATTGTTTTGAGGTGCGGAAACCCTGATCCAGCAGGTCCGCTGAAGTAACTTGAAAAATTAAATGTGATGGTCGGTGCTACCAAGGATTTGACAGTCTAATCTTTTACATTGAATTTTCAAAGGAAATAGCTTGTAACTTGGGGAACTCGATTATGTCCTTGAGTGACCTGCAACATAATATGAAAACCAATAAATACATAAATTGGATTTAACGAATCATAGACTACATTACAGTACATTACATTACATGATTATTGCTTTAGGTCCAGCGGACTCTTCCGAGCCAAATCAGGACCGGACAACCCCCGATCCGCATAAAAGATCTGCTGAAACAACCCTAGTGGTAAAACTGAAAGCTCTCCACCAGCCAATCACTTTAAAATAAAGACATCCCATGCAGGTGACAAAAACAAAATAGAATACAAACATCATTATAAATTATCAACAAAACACATACATATAAAATGCCCACATACAATAAAAAAGATCCGTTGGATCTTATTTTTGATGTGGTGATGATGGTCATTGTTGTCAGGGTGGCGACGTGGTGATCGTCCTTAACGCTCATGCAATAGGACGTTAAGCATCGTTTTCCGTTAATAACATCATAGGAAGCCCCAGTGACCACCGGGCAGAAAGCGTCCAATATTCCCAAGCTGATCCAACAGACCTCATACACAAATAAGGAGTCTTGTCCCGGAAGAGTTTTCAAGAAAAAAGGTAGATGACTGGTCTAGCGAAGAAGAAGATAGTATAGCAGATTGATAGAACAGAGCAGGAATGAGAAAGAGCTAATGAGAAAGACAGCGACAGTAGGAATTTAAAGCACTAAATTTCCAGAAAGTGGGGATACTATTTATACTGAAAACCCCCGGCACCCCAACGGGGGTAAATCATAGACTGGAAAGTAAGCTATATATGCATAATGACACCCGGAGGTTATGTTTCCGTGTGTGAATGGGAACAATAAATTATAATATTGTATCACGTATTGACGTCTTGCCTGACGATATGTCGCGAATTCGTGTTGGTCAATAGACCCATTGCCTGGATTCAGGAATTTCCTGCTACGCTTAATTTTTTTTTTCTCTCCAAGAGTCGTCACTAGACAATGAATTATGTACCAATCCAAATTATTTCTTGTTGAGGTGGGTTGTTTTTGTACATATAAAAACAGGAAAAGATTTTACAAAAGGAGAAAAATAAAGGATAGAGGCGTTTTGTGGAGTATATTTACAATTGTAAAAAAAGGTTAGTAATCAAGTTAAGACACCCTTAGGATACCGTTATACAAAAATATATAAATGTATGTTTTTATTGGCTTGATGCCAAATTGCTATGTTCACAAAATGAGAAATTCTGGCATTATGCAAGCATAAAACATATGCTAATATAATCACATTATAAGGTATCAGTTTTGTATGTTTTCATCGGCTAGCTGTTGCTGAAGTTGATACGGTAGGGCTGTGTACAATCAGCAATTCTAGCACTATGTGTGCAAAAGATGTGACATTGATTGAGTCTCTAATCGCAAACACCCTCAAGCTTGGGAAACAATCGTTCTTGATCAACAGATTCAGGTGCATCCTTCAAGTGTGTATTAAGACTAAACTTTGGTATAATTTGTACTGAGGGTTATCGCATCCAAGAATTTGAAAGTAGAATCCTCAAATCGCTTTTTCGGTAAAATAACAAGTTTTAACTGAAATAAGAAAAAAAACGACCGAATCATCTAAAACGTTTTGTATTTGCAGAACAAACAAACAAACAAACAAAATGTTCGCTTTCTCTCTAATGGGGAATGTCTTTAAATTTGTTATTGACTTATCAGCTATCAAGACTGCGACGATATCACGCGGCCCTGAATGTAAAACAACTTCACTTAAGCGAACGAAGAAACTACTAAATGTGTACCTTAAACGACTCACAATTAATTTCAATCCAATTCAATAATTCATTTTAATGTCTACGTACAAGCGACTTTAGACCATACACTCTTTCTCACGCATGAATATATAATTATCAAACGTAAAAGCAAGTCTAACAATTTAAAGTTGAACTATAACCATAAAAAGTAACATTTAAAAACTCACAAAAGCTATTTTATTTTTTTTTTAAAGCTATAACATAGAACAGTTTAATTTGGAATTGCCATAAATTCGCTAACAAACCTGACATTAAAGGTGTGCTACAGAATCCGATAAAGCTGATAAACTATTGTATAATAACCTTGTTTGATTTGTTTGTTTAACTTTAAGCTAGCAAGTCTGTCAAAAACTTCAAAGGTAAAGCTATAAAGGCTACTCGTCAAACACAATCAAAGTATATGGGAAACTATATAGACCCTTATTGACTTCCCAGTTAGAAAATCTGTGGTAAAACTTTAACCTTCTAAAGTAAATTAACAAAATAGTGAATGTTAAGTAGGCCTACACACATTCAACTTTAACGAAAAACTACTCTTCCTAATTCGTAATGTCGCATATAATCAGAAAATCAAATAAACTACAGTACGAATTATAAGGATATGTATACAAAAATGCAGAATTGCATAATTTCCGAAAATAGTAGTTTCATCCACTAGCCTGTAATACGTGTAATTCTGCATGGACTAGCAAAATTCGCTGTTCGTCCTCGCGTTCTTCGTTTGGGGTCGTTCGTTGTGGCACCGAGTCGATACTGGACTAAGCAGCCCAGCTGAAAACACAGTCTAGCATCACTGCCGACTGAACCGTTGCCAAGGAAACTGCAAAGCTCTGAAGGATTGTCAGCTGATGATAGGGGAAACCATACCGAATATCGGAAGACAGCTGAGGTCTCGCTCTTCCCTGAATCGTCTCAAGTATAGGCCTTGGGTGACAGATCTATAGACACTCGGAATTTATGAGGATAACTAGTTACACAAAAGAATGTTAAGAGAAACCTTTTTTTCCCGTCGCTTTTCCTTTCTTCTTCTTCTTCTTCTTCTTCTTCTTCTTCTTCTTCTTCTTCTTCTTCTTCTTCGCCCGATTTACATTGGTCGAAGGCTACTAGAAGCATGCTGTAGTAGTCGCCTCAACAGGCCATAAAGCATGCTCTCATGTTTCAGAGCACTGCTTCCTACACTCTTCAAGCCGAGCATTGACCAATCAACTCATGAAAATAGAAAATGTAAGTTCCGTCTCCTCTATGGGACGAATTAGGTCAAACTGTAGATCTATGTGTTTCTAGATCAACTGTCTTTTACGAACCGTTTGAGAATTTTTTGAACCGTTTGTTGACGCCGGATAGTGTCCTCACTTGGTTTCATACAATTTAAGAATCCAAGAAGGCAAATGGATTTTTGAGACGAAAAGAGCGGAATGTTGTAGAGAAACATTCTGTTTATATTTACAGTGAAATTGCGCTTTTTCCGTCACTATAGCGCTTGAAGAGTATAGGAAGCAGTGCTCTGAAGCATGAGAGCATGCTTTATTGCCTTGATTGCCTGTTGAGGCGACCACTAAAGCTTGCTTCTGGTAGCTTTCGACCAATGTGTACCGGGTGTCTTCTTCTTCTTCTTCTTCTTCTTCTTCTTCTTCTTCTTCTTCTTCTTCTTCTTCTTCTTCTTCTTCGTCTTCTGTCCCACCACCGTAGCTCAGTGGTAGAGCGTTCGCCTGGCACACGAAGGACCCAGGTTCGAATCCCGTGGTGTGCAAGATAAAAGTAACACATTTTCACTGTCATCTTAGCAGTATGACTGCTCTAGTGGTTCAGCGTTGGTTTAGGAACCCATTCCTTCTTTCCTGGGATGGTTATCCCCCCTCTACCGTATCACCAATGGTATGTGAGAACGTTAAACTGCTAAGTTCATACTTTTTCTTCTTCTTCGTTGTTGTTTTGTTGTTGTTGTTGTTGTTGTTGTTGTCCTTCTTCTTCTTACTTTTCTTCATTCATTTCTTGAATTTTATTCTTTAAATCATGCACAATATTTTGTTTTGAGGGATTTGCCACCGGATAATCATTCCACGACATTTGAATGAAAACAATGACAATAAATGGAACGAAGATTTTAAATTAATTTCAAAAGATGGCGAAGGATTTTATATAAAAATTGCAATGGGATATAAACGTGTTGTGAAGCACGTGATATTTCATAATTCTCCTTAATGGTAGCCTAGTTTTCTTCAGCATCATTACCACCACAATTATTGTATTGTCGTCATCGACATTGCATTGACATATCACGCTACCTGATCACTATTTGGAGAGTAAAAATTTAAAAAAATCACCTCTCGACGGAGAAGGGAGACGTTTCTCACAAGAATCCGCCTTCCCGTAATGACTCTTTACACGCTGTTTCAACACCCCCCCCCCTCTCCCTGTCCTCTCCTCGTATCACCTGCCGCACCAAACGCGTTTACTCTGCCAAAACGGCTCATATAAAGGTGAAAACTGCACATTCATGTTAGGTCATTCGGAGAGTACTCAGAGAGATACAAAACCGCCAAGAACGATAACAAACTCTCCACCCCTCTCTCCTCCCAAACTCCCGGCTATGTGTGTGAGTACCTGGAAATACATTTGAATGGCTGCCATCTTGTATCGTCTTTTTTGTTTTCTTCTTCTTCTTCTGACCGATCGCTCAACAACCATGCAGCGGGAAAAAGGTCAATCTAAAAAAAGTCCAATACCAATCAAGAAAAGAGCTTGGAGTACAGGCGTATGACACTCAACGAGAAAGGAAATTGCTATACTGCTCCCGGCACGAAATCAATGTTGACTGATGTCACGCTGTGTACACAAATAGATGTTATGTGAACGATAATGATAACACAACACAGCTGTATCCATGATGTCAAGGTGGCATGCAATATTACATTCAATATCTCGTTATCAGATTGTAACTCTCTTTGAGCAGTTCTTGAGCGAGAAAAGCGCTGTATAAGAACAATAAATAAAGATTAAGGTAAAAAAAAGGTAAAGGTAGTCCCATAGCCTTGTGGCCGTAGGGGAGCGTGATGTTGGAGATCACACTTATCTTGGGCCAGCGTAATGAGGGTGATGCCCAACTCTCTCCCTCGCTGCTTTACCTTCCCCACCCTCAAGAGAGTAGGTACTCAATCACAGTTGAGTCAATAAAGATTATTAATACATAACTACAGAACAAGGATCATAGATGCCAAAGACTCAGAGATACCGAGAAGGGTAAAGAGAGGAAGCCTGTGCCAATGACCTGTACTATTTACACAAATGACCGCCTCTCCGGGTTCTATAGCGCGCCGCTGAAACGACACGTGAGGAAGTGGAACATCATTAAAAGAGTCATTACAGGAAGTCGATGACTCCTGCGAGATAACCACCTAGATCTGAACCACACCTGGCAAACACACTTCCCACTGAGGTAGCCTATTCCGGCAATATACTTTCAATGTCCCATTAAGAAATTGCTTTTTATTTAAACTAACATATCGATTAATTTGCAACAGCCTTTTTCAATCCCATCCACATATATTTTAAATGGTTCATTCATTCAGAGTGGTTTGCTTTTTGCTTGGTTTGAGTATTGATAACAGAAAGCTTCAACGTCTGTTTAAATATGCCTGTTTCCTTATTGGTCTAAGCGCAGTATCTCTACCGCTCATTTAATATTCTGCAAGCAAAATGGCGCTTTTCTCTCGGTCTCTGCAGAATTAAAAAATACTGAGCATAATGTATAAAGAATCCACCTATATAACTATATATTTTTTAATAGAAAGTTTTGTTTTATTTGTCGCGGTAAAATGAAAATACTGAGCAAAATACAAAAGAATACTCATTAAAAATGTAATTTCCCCAAAATTCTTTTTCCTATCGATCGCAGGAACGTGAAAGTACGGAGTGAAACTATTTGGTTCAAATTCAATATTGATGGAATATTTAAAATAACTTTAAAATATTATAATATAAGCTAAGCCCCTCATCACGTAATCAGTAAAATTATTAAAAAGACATTGCAAATATTTGTGTGCGGCCATTGGGTTATGCAGGACAAGGCGACATGACATAATTATGTTCTCCCCGCATGACCATTCGTCTTCTGCTTTTAGTGGCGAGCAGGAATACATTGTCGGTAGGCATTTTATGCAGCAAGTCAGTGGCAGTGACTTGTAGAGAGCGTCGTGGAATTAGTAGCCGGCAAACCGGTTTACTATCAACACGCTTCCCCGCCTTGCATGGCAAATATTTGTATGTCCCTCTTACTAGGGATAAATGCAAATACAGTTCGAGTTTAGGCCGTGTTCTCAAGATGGTAGCGAGAGGCTGGAGTCAGAATACTCCGCTCGGCTACAAGTGGTACAACGAACGGGAACAGGATGATGCTGGACCACGTGGTAACTGTTTAAGGCAGTTATTCACTGTTAAGTCAGTGCGTTGTCAGTGGCGGTTCCAGACATACCTTTTTCGAACTGGGAAACCATGAGGACATGGTTCGATGTGAGCTGTGGGGTTTGAGGCGGAATGGGAGGCGAATGGTTCACGCTTGGGAGGGATTGTCTCCCTTCCATTTGTTGGTTAGTCTAGCCTTGGGTGCCTCATGCTGTGCAGATTCCTTTGGTGTGGCCATAAGGTTATGCAGGACAAGGAGACACGACATATGTTCTCAGTCATGAATTGGCTAGTTTTAACTCTGCTTGTTGACTATTTAGCCATGTGTAGTACTTGTAACTTTAGAAGTTAGACTATAACACAGCAGCAATTAAATTACACAGCAGACCACACACCGCGAGCCCGACCCACGCTAGCGCAGTGAGTCAGCACTTGAGCTTTGAATCGGACCGTTTTAACCAATCAGAGCAGGCTCAGTGGGTAGAGCAGTTCTGAATGTGTCAAAACCTACACACAGTTTTGGTCAGTCGTGTGTGAGACGAGGTAGAGTCAACATCTCCACAGCTAGAGAAATCTCTACACTCATAGACCAGGAAGCAGGACTTTGAAATCTTAGAATTCTCTCAAGTCATCACGGGCCTGAACTTGTCAAACAGGTAAATGAACACCCTTCTGTTTCATCGTGATATATTTGTATTATTGTTGAAATTATGTTTGAAGAATTTGCTATGCATAAATGTGAATTATTAATCCGAATTTGCCGTACCACGTGGAAGAGCCGACCACGAGGCGAAACACGACCGGTTGCGCCGCCATGTTGTATCCCGTACGGAACCACTGTTGTTTAACTTATATGTATGTTTGCAGACCAGTGGCTGTACCACTGAATGTTTATAATATTATTAATTCTGTATGTGTATAGTTAGACACGATTGATATTTATGTATGTATAGGAATTTAGAGTGAGATTCCAGTGGAACCCGGAAGTAGCAGAATGTTCGTCGCTTATGTATAGAGATGTGGAGCTATCACTGAGGGCTACTTTGGCTTTCAGTGAGACGCTCTGCACAAACCGATTATTCAGGGTTGTGCAGAATTTCGTCTCTTATATTACAGACGAGCAGGCGAGCTATCCCGAGCTATCCCGAGCTATCCCACTCCACAGAAACGACTAGTTGGCGGAGTATCCTCTACCGCACAAGACGGAAAGAGCTACCCGGAAAACTCCCTGTCAGACTCCACAGCGTGGCAAGGGAACCCAACTACACAACGACACAGGTGGACCAGAAGCTACCTCACAGAAGGACTTCGAACCCCCACTCAGGAGTTAAGTGCATAACACGAAGGTGCACTTAAACTGATCATCACAGGACCACAGTAGTCCAACTCTTCAGAAACTGTAAAACGGACCACAGTAGTCCAAATCTACATGAAATATTATAGCAAGTGCCCGAGGAAGAAAAACAGCTGCCTAGACTATCAGCGATCGAACTATTAGCAGTGACTGAGACTTTTTAAGTTAGATTAGTACTTAGAGAATCTTGTATAGAGTAGAAGAAATAAATGTGTGATTTTAACTGTTATCAAGTGGCTGGACTACATCTGATTCATAGCCGTGTGAAAGCTAGTGTGACAGTATTCTTTTACTATTTTTCTATCTATTTCTGTACCCCAACCTTAACACAGAACGAGCTAAACAAATAAATTTATTAAAGTAATTCATAGGGTGACTTACTAGCAGTTCCCACCGAATAAACGTGAGGGTCCATAATTCCATTGTGCAGAGCCCATAAACCCCACGTGACACTTTAATTGGCGAGCCTAGCCAGGATCTGTGTATAATAGGAATTGGGTATAAACGGATCTAAGTACAATAAAATTAGATAACAGTAGGAGTAGTAGAATAACTTAGAATAGTGGTAACAAGGACTGATCAGTTGGGTGCACTATTCTTTAGTTAAAAACTTTTTTGCTTCAATTATTTTTGTGCCTGTATGTTGCATTGTTCCTTTGCAGGTTTTGCTTAAGTAACTGTTGTATGCCATTTGACTCTTGTTTTATTCTATTATTGATTGCGAATTTTATGGTCGTTGCATTGTTTTTATTGAATTGCAATATTGCTAGGGTTTTGGTATTCCACGTGATTCAGAGGTTGTTCATAGACACGTTTGGCAATGTCGGACCCAGTGGCCTTGAGATTGCGTTTCAAGGAACTAGGAGAAGCTTTACACTTAGCAGGGGGAGACCTAATTGCGTATATCAATGCAGAGGTAGAGAAACAGGAGGCTAAGGCAGAGAGAGCAGCAGAGAGAGAGGCGAAGAAACTCGAAGCGGCAGAGAGAGCCGCAGAGAGAGAACAGAAAAAAGCAGAACTAGAAGCAGAGCAAAAGAAATTAGCATTAGAAGCAGAGCAAAAGAAAGCAGAGTTAGAAGCAGCAAGAGAGGCGAAGAAATTAGAATTAGAAGCAGAGCAGAAGAAATTAGAAGCAGAGCAGAAGAAATTAGAATTAGAAGGAGAACAGAAGAAGGCAGCATTAGCAGCAGAGAGAGAAGCAGAAGTTAGGAAATGGGAGTATGAGAGGGCAGAAAAGGAAAAAGACAGACAGCATGAGTTAGAGCTAAGAAGATTGGGATCAGGAGCTTCAAGTTCTTCCTCAACCCCTCCCCACTCAGATCAGCTAGAGGTAGCACCCAACCCTGTACAAGGAATGTCATTTCCACTGGGAACATTCAATGAGAGAGAGGAAGGTCTAGATCTCTATCTGACTAGGTTTGAGCGTCTAGCAACAGAGTACAAACTAGATCCCACTCATTGGTCTTTTAAGCTTAGTCAAGGGCTTAGAGGAAAGGCTTATGACATCTACAGTAAGCTACCGACTGACAGAGTGACTGACTATCACAAAGTAAAAGAGGCACTCCTAACGGGATTCGAACTAACAGGAGAATGCTATCGGCAAAAGTTCAGCACCAATCGGAGAGTGAAAGGAGAGAGCTATGCGCAGTTCGCGGATCGGTTGTCCACAATGCTGGATAAGTGGATTAGCCAGTCAGCCACGGCTAAGACGTATGATGGACTGACAGAACTGTTAGTATGGGAACAGCTACGGGAAACCATGACCCCCGAGCTGAGGACATTCTCAGTAGAGCAGGGCGCGGAAAGACTAGAAGATCTGGTCAAGGTCGCAGATAGGTACGTGGCCGCACACGGAGAAGCCAAGAGCTTCAGGCGAGACCTAAAGCCTAACGGGAAAGAGGCACAGAAACGAAGCCCTAACCGGGAAGAGCGCATCGCGAATAAGCCGAATAACCCCAGACCTGGGCAGAATAAAGGACCCAACACGGAATTCGGGAAAAGAGGTCCCGCAGAACAGAGACGGTATTGTTCGTTCTGCAACAGAAACAATCACTCCACCGCAGAATGTTTCAAGTTGGCCGCACAACGTAGGGAAGAGCGCGAAAGCCGGCCAGCGCACAGAGTTCTAACTCAAAGTAGCGGTAACAAGCCACACACGATCGGAGATCACCCATCGGTGACAGACACGGTCAAGGTCAACGGAAAAGAGAAGCGAACTGTCTGTATGACACAGGTCTATCATACGACGCGATAGTTAGCGAATCTCTTGTATCGCGCGCGGACTTGACAGACAAGACAGTCGACTTACAAGGAGCAGACTTGACGAAACCGACGACTACTTGCCCAATAGCTTGGATCGAAGTAGAGAGTAGGTACGTCACAGGACGAATCCAAGCAGCTGTTTTACAGAAACCCCTGTATGATCTAGTGCTAGGTTGTAGGTATGTGTTCTTAGGCACGCCCCCTAAAACTGTAGAGATAGCTGCAGTGCAAACCAGGGCCCAAGCTAAAACCCAACCACCCCAGCCCGAGTTCGCTCCGAATCCAGGACTCGAAGAGATCAAAACAGCACAGAAAGAAGACACCTCGATAGCGAAGTGCTTCCAGAAGCTACCCAAGGCGCACACACCCCGCACAAGGGAGACTTCTACATGGAAGAGGGAGTTCTACATCGACAAGGAGATGGAGATCACACCCAACTAGTACTACCAGCCACCCTTCGAGCCCAAGTACTAGAATTAGGCCACAGCATGCCACTCAGCGGACACATGGGAATTGGAGCCACAGTGCAGAGAATCAGCGCACACTACTATTGGCCAGGAATCACGGAGGATGTCAAGCGCTACGTGAAATCTTGCCACCAATGTCAACGATATTCCCCGCGACATCACACCGTACCAGTTACCTTAGGACCATCGGTAGTAGTCGGCGTGCCATTCCAGCAAGTCTCAGTAGACATAGTAGGACCACTGCCCATGACCAAGAAGCGGAACAGATTTCTACTCACACTCGTCGACGCATGTACGATGTGGTGCGAAGCAGTCCCGTTGCCAGCGATCGACACCAAGAAGATTGCAGATGCACTCATCGCCATCTTTACCAGAGTCGGATTCCCGGACAGCATTAGAACGGACAACGGATCTCAGTTCACCGGCCGCCTGATGCAAGACGTGTTCGAGTTGATACAAGTTCATCACATTCGCACACCACCATACCACCCCGCCAGCAACGGACAAGTAGAAAGACTGAATGGAACCCTTCTCACCATACTCAGGAAAGTCGCCGACGACAATCCAGAAGCGTGGGACACCTACGTGAATGCGGCACTGTTCGCATACCGAGAAACGCCCCATGCAGCCACAGGCTACACCCCGTCAACATTGCTATTCGGCAGACCTCTAGCAGGACCGCTAGAAGCCCTACGCAGAAGTTGGACGGAAGCCAAGATAGACGACACACCAAGAGGTGCCACCAAGTACGTCGCAGACCTGCAGGAAACCCTCAAAGCAACGTGGAAGAAAGCTGGTGAAGCACTGAAGAAGGCAAGAGCCCGTCAGGCGAAGTACTACAACCGCCACGCGAAGGACAGAGAACTGCAAGTCGGCGATCAAGTGCTACTCTTACTTCCAAGTGGAACCAACAAGCTGGACATCGCTTGGAGAGGACCGTACCGGGTGACTGCCAAGAAATCCAAGACAGTCTACCAAGTAGAGGTGAACGGGAGAGCCCGATACCACCACATCAATCTCCTCAAGAAGTATACGGACCGACCAGCGACCCCAGCACTCACAACTTGTTAGCCATCGCCATCGCGGAAGAAGGAGAAAGCATGGAGACCAATGCAGTAGAGTATCCCCTGCACTCCAAAGAAAACTACAAAGACGTGATACTCAACGGAGACCTAGCCGCTAAACAGCAACAGCAAGTACTACAGGTCATTCGACAACATCAGACTGTGCTCACAGACCGACCAGGGAGGACAGACCTCGTCGAAGTAACCTTAACGGTGACCGACCCAACACCCGTCCGCCAGAAGCTCTACCCGATGCCACTGTCGCAGCAGCGAGCCATCAAGGAAGAGATAGACACCTTACTGGCAGCCGGAATCATCTCAGAGTCTACTTCACCCTACAGCGCAGGCACGGTATTGTTGCGAAAACCCAACGGAGAGCATCGACTGTGCATCGACTTCAGACTCCTGAATGCGGTAACGCAGTTCCAGCCAGAGCCACTCCCGGACCAGACAGACCTATTTGCCAAGCTACAGCGAGCGAAGTACTTCTCACGCATCGACCTCAGCAAAGGATACTACCAGATACCAGTACAACCACAAGTCCGAAAGTACCTAGCTTTCAGCACTATGGAAGGACACTTCGAGTTCAACGTGCTTCCATTCGGACTCCACAACGCACCCAGCATCTTCAGCGCCATGATGCGAAAACTCCTGGCACCCCTGAGCAGCGAGCACCTACATTCGTTTATGGACGACATCCTCATCGCAACACCTACGTGGGAGGAACATGTCACGCTCCTACAGCAACTACTCGCCCGCCTCAGAGACACGGGATTGACGGCAAGACCCACCAAATGTCAGATTGGATTCACAGAACTAGAATTTCTGGGACACACCATCAGTCAAGGAAGCCTGCGACCGGTAGAAAAGACAGTGAAACGCCTACTCGACGCTCCTAGGCCCAAGACAAGAAGGAAGTGCAGTCGTTTCTAGGACTCTGCGGCTTCTACCAGAAGTTCATCCCCAACTACAACAGCATCGCCGTACCACTGACAAATGGAACCCGGAAAATCGCCCCGGACAAAGTCGTATGGACAGCGGAATGTGAGACAGCATTCCAAACACTCAAGGACAGAATGACATCGGCGCCAGTACTCCACCTACCCGATTTGACTCAGCCATTCGTTCTTCGCACCGACGCAAGCGACTTAGGCCTCGGAGCAGTACTGCTACAGCGCGACCCCAAGAATGCAGAGACGCTATTCCCTGTCGCCTACGCCAGCAGAAAATTGAGACCCGCCGAGACCCACTACGCCACGTCGGAGAAAGAATGCCTTGGACTAGTCTGGGCCATACAGAAATTCCAACTCTACCTGTATGGGACCCACTTCACAGTTCAGGTGGACCACCAACCACTATCGTTCCTGGCAGCCTCCAAGTCTTTGAACTCTCGCCTGATGAGATGGGCACTCACCCTTCAGGCATACTCATTCCAAATCGAGTACATCCCCGGCAAAGAAACCACGGAGCCGACTACCTCAGTCGCCATCTCGTGGAGGACACAGCAGCTGTCGCCCACCCAACACAACTAAGGGCCACAGCACCAGAATTCGTCCCCGCCCAGTAAAAACCCTGTCACTAGTGTCCATAGCTACCTGGCACAGCATTGCAGCTCAGGTAGAGCAACTTAATTAGTTTGTAAATAGGACCCTAGGATAGTGCAGTGTTAAACTAGGCTCTGTAGTAGAAAAAGGTCGAATCCAGTAGTCATCGCCTTTTTTCAGTTGAGGGAGCCTGTCATGAACTGGCTAGTTTTAACTCTGCTTGTTGACTATTTAGCCATGTGTAGTATTTGTAACAGTAGAGAAGTTAGACTATTACACAGCAGCAATTAAATTACACAGCAGACCACACACGCGAGCGAGCCACCCACATCGCAGTGAGTCAGCACTTGAGCTTTGAATCGGACCGTTTTAACCAATCAGAGAGCAGGCTCAGTGGGTAGAGCAGTTTGACTGTGTCAGAGCCTAACACAGTTTGAATCAGTCGTGTGTGAGACGAGGTAGAGTCAACATCTCCACAGCTAGAGAAATCTCTACACTCATAGACCAGGAAGCAGGACTTAAATCTTAGAATTCTCTCAAGTCATCACGGGCCTGAACTTGTCAAACAGGTAAATGAACACCCTTCTGTTTCATCGTGATATTTTATATTATTGTTGAAATTATGTTTGTGGAATTTGCTATGCATAAATGTGAATTGTTAATCCGAATTTGCGTACCACGTGGAAGAGCCGACCACGAGGCGAAACACGACCGGTTGCGCCGCCATGTTGTATCCCGTACGGAACCACTGTTGTTTAACTTATATGTATGTTTGCAGACCAGTGGCTGTACCACTGAATGTTTATATTATTATTAATTCTGTATGTGTATAGTTAGACACGATTGATATTATGTAATGTATAGGAATTTAGAGTGAGATTCCAGTGGAACCCGGAAGTAGCAGAATGTTCGTCGCTTATGTATAGAGATGTGGAGCTATCACTGAGGGCTACTTGGCTTTCAGTGAGACGCTCTGCACAAACCGATTATTCAGGGTTGTGCAGAATTTCGTCTCTTATATTACAGACGAGCAGGCGAGCTATCCCGAGCTATCCCGAGCTATCCTGCCCCCACTCCACAGAAACGACTAGTTGGCGGAGTATCCTCTACCGCACAAGACGGAAAGAGCTACCCGGAAAACTCCCTGTCAGACTCCACAGCGTGGCAAGGGAACCCAACTACACAACGACACAGGTGGACCAGAAGCTACCTCACAGAAGGACTTCGAACCCCCACTCATGAGTTAAGTGCATAACACGAAGGTGCACTTAAACTGATCATAACAGGACCACAGTAGTCCAACTCTTCAGAAACTGTAAAACGGACCACAGTAGTCCAAATCTACATGAAATATTATAGCAAGTGCCCGAGGAAGAAAAACAGCTGCCTAGACTATCAGCGATCGAACTATTAGCAGTGACTGAGACTTTTTAAGTTAGATTAGTACTTAGAGAATCTTGTATAGAGTAGAAGAAATAAATGTGTGATTTTAACTGTTATCAAGTGGCTGGACTACATCTGATTCATAGCCGTGTGAAAGCTAGTGTGACAGTATTCTTTTACCATTTTTCTATCTATTTCTGTACCCCAACCTTAACACAGAACGAGCTAAACAAATAAATTTATTAAAGTAATTCATAGGGTGACTTACTAGCAGTTCCCACCGAATAAACGTGAGGGTCCATAATTCCATTGTGCAGAGCCCATAAACCCCACGTGACATTCTCCCCACCTGACCATTCGTCTTCTGTTTTTTTGGTGGCGAGAACGACTACATTGTCGGCAGGCATTTTATGCAGCAAATCAGTGGCAGTGACTTGTAGAGAGTGTCGTGGAACTAGTAGCCGGCAAACCGGTTTACTACCAACACGCTTCACCGCCTTGCAGGGCAAATATTTTTCTGTCTCTAATACGAGGGATAAATAGAAATAACAGTTCGAGTAGCGGCGAACTTGTTTTTTCCAACCTAGTTCCAGTCACTTTTCCGAAAAAGGCAATTACCGAAGTCGAACGAAGCTCTCCGAGTCGAGCGAAGCTATCCGATGTTTTACGAACGAATGCTGGCAGGACTACGTGAAACCACAGGCTTGGAAGTCTCGTCTTTCGTAGGCCTCAATTACATACTATACTACGTACGTATTTAGGAGTTTACAAAGACAAAAGAAAAGACTTCAGCGCCTGTGGTGAAACATCCGTGCATAAAAATAGCCGCTGCTAGATCTAATTCTATTTCGATCTGCACCGCTTCAAGCTCAAGTCGAGATTTGCATTTTGAAGCAGTTAGTATTATTATTATTATTATTATTTTATGATGAATAATATACTGACACAATTAGTAATAAGGAGTAAAAGTAATACATAACACATAAAGCACACATACAACGATTTCACATCTATATCAACAATAAAACCATGACAAAACTTCAAAGCGCTATGGAGACGTTGGTGTCACTTCAGTACAACAAGGCAAAGCAAGTTTATAATGGTCTCAAAAAAACAGTGATATTTTTATTGCAAGCACCAAAGCAATTATTTATTTAACTAATATTATTCTTTTTAACTGATACAGTAAATTTGTTATATGTATGTTTCGTTTTGCTTTTCTCTCATACAATAAAGCAAAGTCGTGTGAGACAGGGTAAGTATATTATATGTCTTTACTCTTCGCTGTCTCTCAATCTAGTGCATTCCTCTCCACAACACATTCAAGATATATATCTACACAAAGTGATTACTGTTACAAACTAATTATACATTCTGTAATTGTGAACTCAAATCAGTAAAGCAACATACGTCACATCTCCCTTTCTTTACATGCACAAAATATTAAAGCATAATAAGCCAATGTTATCTGGAATAGTTCATAACTTAAATATCTCATGTTATCTTAAATAGTTCCTGACTTAAAGTTGTTTACTTTATACTGGTTTCTGATTTGCACGTCATTCACATCTTTTTAATCCATACCGCATCCACACCAAAGACTATTATCATTGTCCTTGTCCGTTCCGAATTCTTATTCCTACAGCCTTAAATCTTTTCATCAAAGTCATCATCATTTAGTGTGTTCATTTGGAATGTCCGTAATTTAAATAATCTGGCTTCTTCACTTGTCTTCCTGATCGTGTATGATAGTGGGAAGTTGTACAGTCATTTTGTACAGGACAGTGCTGGTCTACTGGTTGCTCTGATTTTCTGATCTCATGATTCCTTCTTTCTTCTGGTACCAATACTACTACTTCTGTCGCAGGTCTCTTGTTGGTTTGTGCGCTAGAGTCATTACTGATGTTCTTCCTCTCTTCCCTCGCCCTGTCTTCGGAATGATTTTGCACCTCTCTTTCTTTCTGCGCTTTCTGGGCAGTTACTGCTGTCTGACTTCTGGTTTGTACTGAGCGCTCTGGATTTGTCGACGGTGCTGCGTTCGGCTCCTTTTGCTGATTTTCGTGCTGCTGTGGCCATGGTTGGTGGTACATCTCTGTCCTGGACCTGTTCTCAAACTCTGTTTCTGCTGTTTCTCGAAGCTGTCGACGATTTCTTCTGAACCGGCGTCCGTCCTCTGTTCGGATGTTGTATGAGCGGATGTCTGTCTGTTTGTCTACTCTAGCACTGATCCACCTCCTGGATCCTGGGGGTTGAAATTTAACTATCTGACCAGGTTTTAGTGCTGATAGCTCTTTGGCATCTCTGTTGTAGTAGTCAGCTTGCTTCTTCTTCCTGTCATGTAGTTGTTGACTTACTGGAACTAGCGCTGGCGTCAGTAAGGACTTTGATATCGGAACCTGAGTTCTTGTCCTTCTGCCAAACAGTCGTTGGGCCGGCGAGCTGTTCATATTCTCTGTGGGCATGTTTCTCAACTCTAGCAGTGCGAGAAAGACATCTTGCTTGTTGTGTTCCGCTTTCTTCATGCATGTCTTGGCTGCTTTCACGGCGCTTTCGGCTTTCCCGTTAGACTGCGGGTAGTGCGGCGAGCTTGTGATGTGTTCAAACCCGTATGTCTTGCTGAATGTTTGGAACTGTGCTGACGTAAACTGGGTGCCGTTGTCCGTTGTCAGACGTTCAGGAATCCCGTATCTGGCCATGTGTCCCTTTAAGCATCTGACCACTTCTCTCGAGTCTTTGATTTTCAGTCTATCGACTTCGAAATAATCAGAATAATGATCAACTGTCACGAGGTAATCGCGGCCATGCACCTCAAAGATGTCACATGCTATGTGTTGCCATGGTAGTTCAGGTACTTCTGTGCTGATGAGTGTTTCTTTCTGTTGACTTCGTTGAAAGGTGTTGCAGGTTTTGCATTTCCTAATAAAGTCTTCTATGTCACTGCTCATTCTGGGCCAATATACGACTTCCCGTGCTCTTCTCAGGCAGCTCTGAATTCCTGAGTGACTTGCGTGTAGTTTCTGCATGATTTCTGTTTTCTGTTGCTGTGGTACCACGACTCTGTTTTCTTTAAAGACTAAGCCGTTGTGAACCGATAACTCTTCTCTAAATGGAAAATAGTCTTGCAGTTGTTGTGGTAGTTGACGTTTTTCATCTGGCCATCCAGCCAGAACTACTTTCATGATCAGGTTCATGGTTGCGTCTTCTTGTGTGGCTTGTTGCAACTTGATCAATCGTTCTTCACTGATGGCTAGTTCCTGGAGAGTGTTGATCTGTTCTAACTCTGTGAAGAAAATGGCTTCTTTGTGGTTGGTATGTTGTTCTGGTCGCCCACTGACTGCTCTGCTGAGTGTGTCCGCCAGGTGCATATCTTTGCCTCGTTTGTAAACAACAGTGTATCTAAATTTCTGAGTCCTGAGCAACATGCGCTGAATTCTCTTGGGTGCTGATAAGAGGCTCTTTTTGTGGATGATCTCGAGAGGTTTGTGGTCGGTCTCGACTTCTTCGTCTCTGCCATAGACATATCTCTCAAACCTTTCTAGTCCAAAGAGTATAGCCAGCATCTCTTTCTCAATCTGTGCGTATTGTTTTTCTGTTTCTGTCAGCGCTCTCGATGCGTACTGAATGGGTTGTCCGTCTTGCATGAGACACGCTCCCAGTCCATATTGAGAGGCATCACATTGAAGTGTGGTCTTGCTGTGACCTGACGAGTCAAAATATCGCAGAACCGGTGGCTCTGACAGAATTTTCTTCACTTTTCTCAAGGCCTCTCCATGGACATCGTCATCCCATCTGAAATAGGTGTTCTTTTTCACCAGGTCTCGTAGCGGCGCTGCAGCCTCTGAAAGATTTGGTGCAAATTTCTGTAGGTAACCCACTACACCAAGCAGTCTCTGCACTGCCGCCTTGTCCCTGGTGTTGGCAGCTGTTGCACGGCGTCTATCTTTTTAGGGTCTGGCTTCAAGCCTTCTCTGGACAGAATGTGTCCCAAATAGGAAACTTCGGTCTTCTTCAACTCTACTTTGTCTCTGTTCAGCCTTATTCCTTTCTGTCTGCAACGCTCTAGCAGACGGTGGAAGTTTGCATCGTGATCGGCTGCCCCCTCTCGGTCTGTCGCTCCTGTCCCGTAGACGATGATATCGTCATGCACTGCTACGACGCCTGGCAACCCTGCCAAAGCTGCATCTATTCTTCTCTGGAATTCTTCCGGAGCTGGTGAGATCCCGAATGGCATTCTCTTCCATCGGTACTTGCCAAACGGCGTTTCAAACGTGGTGAGGAAGCTGCTCGCGTCGTCCAGTTCCACGTGCCAGAACCCGTTTTTGGCATCAAGGTGGGTGAAGAATTTGGCTCCCTTCAGTAGAGCAAGGACGTCGTCTATAGTTGGCATAGGATAGTCATTTCTCTTTAACGCCTTGTTCAGTGGCTTAGGGTCGATACATAGTCGCACCTTGCCGTTAGGCTTCATAGTTACGACCACGCTGCTGATCCAGTCTGTCGGCGTGGTGACTGGCTCTACAATATTCATCTTCTCCAGTCTCTTCAGTTCCTCTTTCACTTTTTTTCTTATTGCTATCGGCCATTTTCTGCACGGCATCTTCACTGGAGTGACAGTTGAGTCAGTTTCTAGATGTAGCTGACCTTCTAGAGTCCCTTCACCTTCAAACACGTCGCTGTACTCGAACATGTCTCTTTGTGCTTCATCCTGGGTTGTGGTCACTGCTGCAATGTTTTCCACATTTACTGCCAATAGCTTCATGTACTGTACCGCTTTCAACCCTAGCACTGGCTTGCAGTCAGCTCTGGTGATGACAAAGTTCACTCTGTACTTCTTGTCGTTCTTAGGATTCTTCACTCGTAAGATGATCTCTCCTATTGGCTTCATTTCTGTCCCATTAAACATGACCAACTTCTTCTTTGTCTCCTGCACATCTCTGCAGTTCCTGTCTCCAGTCACGTCCCTGTAGACTCTCTCAGGCAGCACGTTGGTGGTCGCCCCACTGTCAAGTAGAAACTTCACCGTCTTCTTTCTTATCATCATCTTGGCATGGATGTTTCTACTTTCTTTCTTGTCGATGATTTGTAGAACTTGGTCTTCATTTGCCTCTTCATCATCTGTGTCTTCACATTCTGTGTCGTCATCTTCTATCTGTTGAACTCTCGATCTTCTGTACTTCTTCTTTCTGCAACATGATGCAAAATGGTTCTCGCCGCCACAGGCGCTACAGTCTTTTCCAAAAGCTGGACACTTCTCTTTCCTTCTTTCGTGCTTTCCCCCACAGTACATGCATTTTATTACTGTCTCTTCACGCCAGTTTCCACCTTTATTGTTAGTATTCTTTGCAGGTTTCTTATTTCGGAAAGCCTGAACTTCTTGCGTTTCTTCTGTTTTCATCTTCATCGTCTGCTTCTGGCTCATTTCGTGCGCTCTGCACATGTCGATGCAGTTGTCTAAATTCAGCTGTCTGACCTCCAGCAGCTTGGATCGTAGAGTTTCGTCTTTGACTCCCAACACGATTTGATCTCTCAACAGTCTATGTTCTAGATCACCAAAGTTGCACGTCTTTACCAGTCGCCTCAAGTCGGCAACAAATTCTTCAATAGTCTCTGCTGATGTCTGATGTCTGCGATGAAACTTGAACGCTTCGTAGGTTTCGTTGATGGACCCCACACAATACTGTTCGAATTTTCTCAGCACCACGTCGATGTCATCACGTTCGTCATCGTTGGCAAACGGCAAACCATCGAAGATGTCCAACGCTTCTGACCCGATGCAGGAAAGAAATACTGCTGTTCGGTACTTGGGCTCTTCACTTAGTTGGTCAGTTATTAGCTCATAACTGTTCCACAGTCTCTTAAACTTCCTCCAGCTGCTCTGCAGGCTTCCTCCCGTCACGTCAAGGTTAGGAGGAAGAGGAATGTTCTTCTTTCTTCGGTTGCCTCTTGCGACGACTTCTACTTCTTGCTGTACTGCCATGGGTTTCTTTTCTCGCTGCCACTTGAAGTTCAAACTTCTGACACCATGTTTCGTTTTGCTTTTCTCTCATACAATAAAGCAAAATCGTGTGAGACAGGGTAAGTATATTATATGTCTTTACTCTTCGCTGTCTCTCAATCTAGTGCATTCCTCTCCACAACACATTCAAGATATATATCTACACAAAGTGATTACTGTTACAAACTAATTATACATTCTGTAATTGTGAACTCAAATCAGTAAAGCAACATACGTCACAATGTATTTCAATTATATGTATTTTAATGAGAAACAAGTATTTAAAAAATGTTGCGTGGCGGGCGGAAATTTATAAATCATCTGAAAACTTTGTTAAATCTATAAGAAAAAATAACCAGTAACACCACCATCTGAATATTTCGGGTTACACCCAACTTCAGCAAAAACAAACAAAGCGCCACTGACCATATTTGCACCATTGAGCACGCACAGCAGCACACTATTCTTTTTTATTTTTTTTTAAAGGAGGAATTATAATAATAATATTAATAATAATAATAATAATAATAATAATAATAATAATAATAATAATAATAATAATAATAATAATAATAAAAAGAAACTAATAATAATAATAATAATAATAATAATAATAATAATAATAATAATAATAATAATAATAATAATAACAACACACAAACAAAACAAATAAATAAATTAAAGATTTAACTAAATAACTATACTACTACTACTACTACTACTACTACTACTACTACTACTACTACTACTACTACTACTACTACTACTACTACTTGCTAAGTTGTGGTCTCGATTTTGTGGTACTGATTCGGCTCTTTGCAGTCCGCTGGACTCTGTAAGCAATGAATAACTAATAAGCTTTTAATTTAACTCTGATCTCGAGTTGTCTTGATTTTATGGTTCTGATTCGACTCTTTGCAGTCCGCTGGACCTTGTAAGCAATGAATAACTAACTATTAATTTAACTCTGATCTCGAGTTATAAAAAAAAAATTTGCTTAGCCTATTCGTCCTTCTCCGGAAATTTCAAGATTCGAATATTATAAAGTATAGGCCTAAATATTATCAATTAGAATAGATATAGTTTATACATTTATTTACGTATAAAACAAACAATACAGGTCTAATAATTATATGCAGCTAGTGAGCTTCTTCGCTGCGCGGAGACTGACTTATAATATAATAATGTAGATTAAGCCTATGTATACTGTATAACAGTGTCTACTTGGTTCTAGGCAGGAAATGGGCAATGCTATTATTAGCCTTTACTGCTGAGAACTAACAAAATGCAAATCAAGGAACGCAACTATTAAATATGGTCGATAATAATTATGCTCATATTATGCTCATATTAACAAAGTATACCGTTGCGAAATGCTAAATCTGTGTAAATCGAACAGAATTAGAAGCAACAGCGATCATTTTTATTGTCAGCTAGTCGTAGTCATGCAAGCATCATTTCGTAACACATCGGAGAGCTTCGTTCGACTTCGGTGATTGCCTTTTTGGGCGAATGACTGGAACTAGGTTGGAAAAAACAAGTTTGCGTTCGGGTAGGGTCGGGCCGTGTTCTCAAGGGCGTGGCCGAGAGGCGGGAGTCAAACACTCCGCTCGTCTACACAAATCTATAAAACTTGAAACAAAAACAATCTCTATTGAGGGGCCGGGTAGCTCAGTTGGTAAGAGCGTCTTGCTAGTAACCGAAAGGTCGCTGGTTCGAATCCCGGATTGGTCAACGTGTGATCATATTATTTTCCCCTTTACCAACAACTGGCCCGCTGGTGTCAGTATAAATCGGTCCAGTAGTCACCTATATGCGAAAGTGTCGTGTGACTATAATCTACATACAAACAAACAATCTCTATTCAGGCTTTTTGCAATCTTCCATATGTCAGTTAATTAATATCTCTCATACGTAGATTACTTGCATCAGCAGAATAAAAATTAATTACATTTTAAACCAACGGAAATGCTATTGATTGTTGTTCTTGAGTTTGATTGGACACTTTTCTTCTTCTTCTTCTTCTTCTTCTTCTTCTTCTCTTCCTCCTCTTCCTCCTCCTCCTTCCTTCATCCTCCTCCTCCTCCTCCTTTTTCTTATCATTCTTTGAGATTTGTTATGCTTCTACATATTAAAAAAATAGAAATAAAATTAAAACTGGCACGAGCAAGAGAAAAGTTACAATACTTACAAATGTAACCAGCAATACGAAGCAACAAATACAAATTGGCTTGGATACGTAAACACAGCGGAAATCCTTTTGAATTCTTTTAAATACTCGACTACAGCATTCTTCATTGTGAAAAGAAATTAAGTGTTTACCGCTAACGCAACCTTTTAAATGCACTCATTGAAAAGGAAAGGAATTCGTTTAGTATGAAATTAAAGTGTCACTTTATCAAAGTAATCTTTCAATTCAATGCACTAAATAATTCTAATTTATCCAATACAATTATTTTGGGGAGAGAGAGATAGATAGACAGAGAGACAGACACACAGGAAGATAGAGAGTGAGGGAGAGAGAAAGAAAGATTTATTGATGCATATTGATTTATATGAATTAAATCAAATAGCGATACGCAGAGAAACCGATGGAAAAATAGACTATTGATTTTTTATTGAGAAACAGACAGACACAGACAGACACAGAAAGAGCGGAGAAGAGAAAAGGGTGTGGAGTTGGGGGATGGTAGGTAAGGGGCGAGAAGGTCACGAAATAAGAATCTCTTAGTATTGTGTCTGCTTGACAAAAATGCAGTTTAATTAACTAAGTACTAAAATGCCGTGCTGAAATCTGAATTTAATTAATTATGCTTTAAAATCCGATAAAATGTAATTAGTTGTTCATTCTTTATTTCTTGCCAACGAGGGTTTATCTGCACCAACAGCAAGAAGCTTACACAGGAATATTTTCTTCACACGAAGCCATGAAACTAGGTTAACTCTTTGTATAATTGAAAATATCCTGACAATAGGCGGCCCTGACAAGGTTGAAGCCCATTTGGAAAGAGAGGACCATCAGTCTTCATTCCAAGGTAAGGCTGCTGCGCTCCCTTGTCATCTCCATCTTCCTATATGCTTGCGAAACATTGACCCTCACTGCAGATCTACAACGAAGAATACAAAGCATGGAGATGAGGTACTACAGAAGACTTATGGGCATTTCCTATACCCAGCACATCACCAACAACCAAGTCCGACAGACCATCACACAAGCCATTAGATAACACGATGACATCCTCACAGTGGTGAAGAAACGGAAACTCCGATGGTGTGGCTACGTCAGCAGAGCATCAGGTCTTGCAAAGACCATCCTGCAAGGAACGGTGCAAGGAAGCAGAAGAAGAAAGAGAGAAAAAGAAGTAGGAGGACAACATTCGAGAATGGACTGACTTGACACTGAACAAAGCCATGAGTGTTGTTGAGGACAGAGAAAGATGAGTACGTTGGTTAAACGATCATCTGTGGTGCCCCAACGACCTTCGAGTTAACACCACCACCTCCTCTACCATTACCACCATCATCATCATCATCATCATAGCCATAATCGTCATCTTCTTCTTCTTCTTCTTCTTCTTCTTCTTCTTCTCCTTCTTTTCTTCTTCTTCTTCTTCGATTCTGAGACGGGTAAGGAACGATATTTTCTATATAATTTATAAGTGTT
The DNA here is from genome assembly GCA_036898135.1 of Oncomelania hupensis. NCBI lineage: Eukaryota > Metazoa > Mollusca > Gastropoda > Littorinimorpha > Pomatiopsidae > Oncomelania > Oncomelania hupensis. The sequence goes on from CM072527.1 coordinate 43,210,452, forward strand.
TTCATAAACGCCAACAACATACAAGTACTTCGCAAAGTCATTGTAAACAAAACTAGCTCATGTTAAAACTGTAATACTTAAAACGCGCAGTTATTTAGTATTGAGGTTATCTATAATGATCATCCTTAATCGTGTTTTCAATATTTAGTTGGTGTTGTTGTGGACGACTACTCCTATAAAACAAAAATAAAATATTTTGTGTTGATTGAACTTATCCAGTAGTTTATCCTTTGATACAGAAAACATATTTTCCACATTAAAATGAATGTTTACTCGTTATAATTATGGAAGTGCCAAAGTTCGAGGACAGTCTTTAATGCACGACGCACCTAAAAAAACAAACAGGTAGAGATTTTATCTTGTTCTAGTCACATGAATACAGCCTGTTAGTTAAAGACGTTTCCGATTAAGTGCGCTCAGTTCAAGCAAGTTTTCCATGCACTCAACCGTTTAAGGGGTTCTGATCCCTTTCACTAAAAATTATTCGTTGGAATATAATTTATTACAGTTCTCCCTGTATAAGAGATAGGCTTGTTAATCTCCGCAGTTTGTATTAAAACATACCTGTAACTCGCTATTTAATTTGTACACTTGGGCCCCACCCCCGTAGAGCGTTCGCAAGCGTGGGCAAGATAAAAAAAAGTCCTTTTTTCTACTGTCTATATCTTAATATAATAACGGATTTTTATATAGCGGGTACTCCAGCCTATGACCAGACTCACCACGCTTTACATAGTCATTACATATAAATACAAGCACACGATAAAACATCGCTTTTGCTACAATACACCAAAAGACGGAACAGTAAAGGTACAAACTATTTACAACTATGTACACAAATTACAAAAAAGACAGAAAAAGACTATTTACAACTATGTACACAAATGACAAAAAAGACAGAAATAGAATAGCAAAAACCTATTCTTAGCAGAATGCCTATGATTGCTCTGCTGGTTCAGTGTTGATTTAAGTTTCTTTCCCCTTCTTCCTTGGGATGGTAATCGCCCTCCGCCCTCCCCTCCTCTACCCCCCCCACCCCCCCCCCCCCCGTCCGTCTGCCGTATCTCCAATGATAGGTGTGGAAGTTAAACTTCAATGTCCATTCATTCTAAATTTGTACAGTCCCGCTCCATTTCAAGCAAAAGTTTATGCACACGCAATAATGCCGCAGTTTAAAGAGGTAATATTAATTATTATAATTATTACAAATTTTAATTTAATTAATTAATTTTAATATAATTCATTTTCAAAATAAAAAAGATATAGTCTGTTCAGCTACTCCTAATATCGCTAATTCTTCTTTAGCATACCTGTTATGCAAAGCACTTAGATCCTTTCAAATCAGGCAGATCAGTTCCAACAGAGTAACATCTGCGTAACAGTTTAAAGAGGCAACGACATCTTAATTTACGTTCAGTTGTTTTATTTAACGCCTGGTAGGATTGGGATGATAATGATGCACTCTTAAACCTTGTAGACCTACTTATATACTCTCTATAAAAGTTTTCTGAGATGCACTCAAGATATATTTGGTGTTTACGTATTTAGATATATACCTATGATAACCTCTTCAGTTTCTATGACATAAGGCGTATGCGTCTTTATCTTGATTTTTAAATACAATCTCGATCCGTTTCAAAGTAAACGTTTACATATATCCATACACCAATCCCTGTTATCTTGATTTTGGAATACAATTTCAATTCGCTTCAAGAAAACAGTAAAAAAAAAAAAAAATTTAAAGTAAATTTTCTTGATCTTTTATACTGTATCCCAATGTATAATTATTTCAGATATCATCGTTTGGGGTTCAGTTTTAGCAAAAGGATACACGTAGCTTCGCAGAGCTGTTAACACCCACGCAGTGTGTATAGTATTATGTTCTTAGATGCGCTTGATCAACGATAGGCTTAGTGGTCTGGCCTGTTGTTCTAATTTCTTCGAGGCTATACTGGCATTAATTTTATTAATATTCTATGTTATCGGCATTTTGGCTCTCTCACCCTGTCCTCAACCTCCCTCCGCCCCTCAATGATTCTCACACCCATGCCCCCATCCTCAACCCTCCATCTCCAATCCTCCACACATACACACATCTAGGCTAAGCCTTACATATATGTTTGGTAACTTTAGTTATTTATTTCGTTCAAGACCGTAAGTAAGTCACCAACAGTTGTTGTTTTTTCAATTTTGTATTATTTTTTTAACGCATACAGGTTCATCTTAGTTTTGTTCAAATCATAACTGTTACTTATGTTTCTATCCTATCCTATCCTATAACACAGAAGTCGTTGGGGCACCACAGAAGATCGTTTAACCAGCGTACTCCATTTTTTTCTGTCTTCAGCAACCCTCGTGGCTTCTTTTAGTGTAAAGCCAGTCCATTTTCTAATGTTGTCCTTCCACCGATATTTCTGTCTCCCTCTTCTTCTGCCTCCTTGCAACGTGCCTTGCAGGATGGTCTTTGCAAGGCCTGATGCTCTGCTGACGTAGCCGTATCATCGAGTTTCCGTTTCTTCACTACTGTGAGCTTGTCATCGTGTTGCCCAATGGCTTGTTTGATGGTCTGTCGGACTTGGTTGTTGGTGATGTGCTGGGTATAGGAAATGTCCAGAAGTCTTTTGTAGCACATCATCTCCATGCTTTGTATTCTTCGTTGTAGATCTACTGTGAGTGTCCATGTTTCGCAAGTGTATAGGAAGATGGAGGTGACAATGGAGCGCAGCAGTCTTACCTTGGAGTATAGACTGATGGTTCTGTCTTTTCAAATGGGCTTCAACCTTGTCATGGCAGCCAGTTTGTTTGTGCGATCCTGGAGAGGACTTCCTAGTCGGGACCTATTGTGTGATACAATGGCTCCTAAATATTTGAAGCTATGCACTGTGTTGAGGAATTGGCCTTGGACTTTGTGTCACAACAGGCTATTTAGACCCTGCACTACGGCTTCACGCCTTAAATAGTTCAGGCTGCTGTAGCCTTTGAAAATTAAAGTCGCTGCCTAGCAGACGACAAAAGTCAGGACTGTGCTAAGCATGTGTAAGCTAACTCTCGCTAGGGTCGGCAGTGACCTCATCTCGCTGACGTATAGCCCCACATCCCCCTCCTCCCCCCCCTCCATCTCCCTCTCGCTAGAAGGCGCTCAGGTCTGACGAGATTTTCGCGAGCTTTAGCTTGACCACAGGGTTTAGGTAGTCAGTCTTTGTCTGAATCTCAACCAAGTAGGACGCACGCTGAAAGATATCTCTAGCTGAAGACTAAGCAGGGGACGGGTGAAATTCAATTCATCCCAGTATAGCCACATCCTGACATTGTCAGAAAGGTAAATGATCGATCTTTTGTTTCATCGCGATTTATTGATACTATTGTTGGATTATGTTTGTGAAGTCTTGCCATGTTTTATCATTGTGAATGTTTGTAAAAACTTAGCCGCTAGCGTGACCACGTGGCGGACCCGCGACCGGTTTTCGAAACCACGAGGTAGCACATACTGTCCAACTGTTGTTTCTCCTATGTGTATTATTGCAGACCAGTGGCTGTACTGGAGAATGTGTATATTGTTAATTACTTCTCCATGTGTTTAATTTAGCCACGATGTATGTATAGGTATACGAATTATGTTGGAGATTCCAGTAGACCACGGACTTAGAAGAATGATCGTCCCTTGTTTGTATAAGTGGAGCGATCACTGAGGGCTGTTTCTGCCATCATTGAGACGCTCTGCACACCCTTAGTATACAAGGCGTTGCAGAAACTCGTCTTATGTTTTGCAGGCGAGCAGGCTTGTTTGTCCGAGGCAGGAAATAGACCACTAAGAGTCAACCCTGACATTCGGCCTTCAGGGGAACATCGAGCACTGAGCTCCGATCGCCCAATAGTTAACACCAAAGGAAAAGACACCATCCCCACACCGCAACGAATCAGCTAAGGGCAAGAAGAATTGCACTAACACTGATCTAGAAGGACTGTGCGGTAGTCCACTCTCCTAAAAACAAACATTAGGCCAACCAGAACAAATAGCCCAATGATGAGACAGTAGCATATATCAAGAACAGTGGCAGCATAGACCCATCAAGGAGCGAACTATTCGAAGTGAATTTGGACATTTAAGTTAATAGAGTGTTTAGAGAATTATGTATAGAGTACAGGAAATAAATGTGTGATATTTACTGTTAACAAGTGGCTGGACTACCTATTTTTCATAGCCGTGCAAGAGCTAGTGTGCCAGTGAATCTTTTACCATTTTCTCCCTATCTCTATAACCCTATCCGCACACAGACCGGGCTAAACATATAAATGTATTAAGATTATTCATAGGGTGATTACACTAGCCGATCTCCGCAGACAAAAGACGAGTGGGTAATAGCATCCCAATATGCAGAGCCCAGCAACAATAGACCCCGTCACACTTTGATGTCCGTGTTGATGCCATTGGTGTTGGTCATCATTTTGGTCTTCTCTGCACTTTTTTCCATTCCAAAGGCTCTGGAGTTGGTGTCAAGCCTCTGTACCAGCTGTTCAAGTTCTTGTTCCTCTCCAGCCAATCCATCAATGTCATCCGCAAAACGGAGGTTGGGGATTGCTTTACCCTCTATGCTGACTATGTCTTCGTGGTCTGCAAGGGCATCTGAAATTATGTGCTTTATGAAGATATTGAAAAGTTTTGGAGAGAGTAGGCATCCTTGATGCACACCCATTGATGTTCTGAACCATTTCCCGATTGCCCTATTGTGGAAGACTGCGCCGATAGCCTTGTCATAAAGTCTACAAACACATGAAATTGATGTTGTTGGTGTAGTAGGTATTTCTCGCAGATTATCCTGAGGTTTTAGTGGTACTTCGCCCCGCCCTGAATCCTGTTTGTTCTTCAGCTATGATTTGTTCAGCTTGGGGTTTCAACCTGTTGAGTATTATTTTCAGTAGGACCTTGCTGGGATGGCTGATGGTGCGGTAATTTTCACACTCTTGAAGTTTACCCTTTTTAGGAAGAGTGATGACAAGCGATTGGGTATATGATATATGCCACTCCCCACTCTGCAAGATCTTGTTACAGAAAATGGTGAGGGCGTCAATATCATCATTTTTCCTCCTGCTTGAAGCAATTTTGCGGGTATGTTGTTCACTCCCGCTGGCTTCCCCTTCTTCAGCGATTGCACTGCTGCCTCAACTTTTTTTCTGAGAATTAGGAAGAGTTTTTTTTTCTTCTACTATAAAAGAGGACATGCTAGGACTGAGGGGACAGTGGGGCCGGGTAGCTCAGTTGGTAGAGCGTCTTAATTACTAGTAACCGAAAGGTACCTGGTTTGAATCCCGGATAATGGATTGGTCAATGTGTGACCATATTATTTTCCCCTTACCATCAACTGGTTCGCTGGTGTCAGAATAATGTGACCAGTAGTCGCCTATACGCTTCGGTGTCGTGTGACTATAATCTACAGTTACTGAGGGGTCTTTAACGACCCGATTCCCCCCCCCCCTTCCCAGTCCCCTATTCGCTCATGTGACGCGGGACTTTAATCTACCTACCTAACCTGAGGGGTCTCCGTTTGGTGTGGTTATAAAGGTCAGAGCAGTACTCTATCTATTCAAGACTTCTTGTTCTTCTGTAAGGCATATGCCAGAATTGCTTTGGATCGTGAAGACCCTGAGCTGTTTAACATTTGTCAACCGCTTCACAGTTTGAGGCCTTCTTGCTGTTGTTCTGGTTCAGACTGCTATCTAATTCCTGGCATTGATCTTCTATCAATTTATCCTTTTCGGATGTCATTGTTGATTTTTCGGTAGGCATCAGCTCGCTGTGAGGTGTTCTTTTTCTTTTTCATCTCTCTTTGTTTGTCACACTGGTCTAACATGTTCTGTGTTATCCACGTTTTTTTCTTTTCTTTGGGCGGTGCTTGCCAAGAATCTCAGTGGCGGCATCTGTCACAGCTGCGTTGAAGGTGGTGGTCATGTTGTTGACATCTACTTCACAAGCTCCCAAAACGAACAGTGGCGCAAATTTCCCTCCAATTCTGGATTGGAATATTTGTGCCACATACGGGTCTTGCATTTTGTCCAGGTCGAACTTCAGTCTGGTGCACTTTGCTGTGTTTACTCTCTTCAAGTGGAGCCGGAAAGACATCACGAGTTCGTGGTCACTTCCGATGTCTGCTCCTGGAAAACTGCGTGCCCTGCCAATGTTGACGCTTGATCTGAAGCGTTTCTTGACCATGATGTAGTCAATCTGGTTGCGATGCTCCCCGCTGGGACTGTGCCAGGTCCATCGTCTGGATTTTGTGTGTAGTGTTCGCCAGTATCAGAATGTTGTATCCGGCAAACTCCAAAAGTCTCAGACCTTTGTCATTTGTCTCGTTGTTACAGTGGGGTCTGCATGTGTCTCTCTAGTTGTGATACGCGTCTTGTCCAACCTTGGCATGTCAGTCGCCTTGCACTCTGACTATGTTCTTCTTCGGCACTTGGTCAAGGACAGCGAGCACGTGGTCGTTGAACCTATAGTAGAGGTTCCTCCGTACGTCCTGGCCGGTGACTTCTGTGTAGGAGACATTCGCCCAGTGATACCGTGCTGGCATTACCCTTGTTAGTCGCCTCTTTTGACACGCCTGGAAATGTTGCATTCTATTCTAATTCAGTTCAGTGCCTGACTCCACATGGTATTTATGTGTATTCGTTTTAAAATGCAGTAGATCTAGAATCACATTTCCAGTGAGATGTGATTGGTAATCTTAGTAATGTGTTTACAGTCAATAGCAACATCCTGTTAGTTTTATGAAACATACATATAGACCCAGTTCAATTCAAACAGGTAGCTAGCATTTCCATTCAATTCAGCTAAAATAAAATCTGTTTTACCTCACAGTGGATTTTTGACAATTAAGCATGTGAATTTGACAAGTTAGTACTCCCTCGTTGAAATAAAGTTAAAACTTAATTTTAAAGCAACGAGTCATACACACACACACACACACACAAGCACGCGCGAGTGCGCTCACACACACTTACACATACATAAACACACACACAATGGTCTTAAGGAAGCACGCATACTACTGCCTGCACATAAATAGGCCTACAATCAGGCAAGCACGGCTTAAAATGTAGGCTATTAAAATTAATTTCCCTAAATCTTTGACGACACGTTGAATAGCTTTAGTACCATTTTTTCAAGTGCTATACCTGTTATAATTAGGTCACATCGGTTCGATTGTGTTTACTTTAAAAGCAAAAGTGTACACGTACTCATTTACAGCAGCACACAGCGTAATTGAGACTCGCCGTTCAGTTAACATTCAAAAACATCTGTCTGCTGAAGGATGGTAATAAGAAAACAAACACACACACACACACACACACCTACACACACACACCCACACCCACACACACACACACACACACACACTGTCACGTGGGGTTTATGGGCTCTGCACAATGGAATTATGGACCCTCACGTTTATTCGGTGGGAACTGCTAGTAAGTCACCCTATGAATTACTTTAATAAATTTATTTGTTTAGCTCGTTCTGTGTTAAGGTTGGGGTACAGAAATAGATAGAAAAATGGTAAAAGAATACTGTCACACTAGCTTTCACACGGCTATGAATCATATGTAGTCCAGCCACTTGATAACAGTTAAAATCACACATTTATTTCTTCTACTCTATACAAGATTCTCTAAGTACTAATCTAACTTAAAAAGTCTCTTTCAATGCTAATAGTTCGATCGCTGATAGTCTATGCAGCTGTTCTATCTTCATCGGGCACTTGCTAGTATATCTCATGTAGATTTGGACTACTGTGGTCCGTTTTACAGTTTCTGAAGAGTTGGACTACTGTGGTCCTGTTTCCGATCAGTTTAAGTGCACCTATGTTGTTACACTTAACTGCTAGGTGGTGCGGTCGAAGTCCTTCTGTGAGGTAGCTTCAGGTGCACCTGTGTAGTTGTGTTCCCTTGCCACGCTGTGGGGTCTTGTAGGGTGTGATCCAGGGTAACTTTCTCCGACCTGTGCGGTAGAGGTTACGCAGACAACTCGTCGTTTCTGTGGAGTTGTGCGCACGGGATAGCTCGGGATAGCTCGCCTGCTCGTCTGTAATATAAGAGACGAAATTCTGCACAACCCTGAATAATCGGTTTGTGCAGAGCGTCTCACTGAAAGCCAAGTAGCCCTCAGTGATAGCTCCACATCTCTATACATAAGCGACGAACATTCTGCTACTTCCGGGTTCCACTGGAATCTCAACTCTAAATTCCTATACATACATAAATATCAATCGTGTCTAACTATACACATACAGAATTAATAATATTATAAACATTCAGTGGTACAGCCACTGGTCTGCAAACATACATATAAGTTAAACAACAGTGGTTCCGTACGGGATGCAACATGGCGGCGTAACCGGTCGTGTTTCGCCTCGTGGTCGGCTCTTCCACGTGGTACGGCAAATTCGGATTAATAATTCACATTTATGCATAGCAAATTCCACAAACATAATTTCAACAATAATATAAATATATCACGATGAAACAGAAGGGTGTTCATTTACCTGTCTGACAAGTTCAGGCCCGTTGGCGACTTAATAGAATTCTAAGATTCCTAAGTCCTGCTTCCTGGTCTATGTGTGGAGAGATTTCTCTGCCAGCTTTCTAGCTGTTAACACTTCGGTGTATTACTCCCAACTGACCAAAACTGTGCGTGGTTTGGACCCAGTCAAACTGGCTCCAACCACTTTGCCTAAGCTCTCCCATTGGTTCCAACGGTCCGATTCAAAACTCAAGTGCTGACGTCACTGCGCTGTGTGTGTGGCTCAGGCTCGCAGTGTGCTGTAATTTAATTGCTTGATGTGTACTACACTGACTCTCTACTGTTACAATGACTACACATGCTGAATAGTCAATGAGCAGAGTTAAAACTAGCCAATTCGTGACAGGCTCCCTCAACTGAAAAAAGGCGATGACTACTGGATTCGACCTTTTTCTACTACAGAGCCTAGTTTAACACTGCACTATCCTAGGGTCCTATGTACAAACTAAGTAAGTTGCTCTACCTGAGCTGCAATGCTGTGCCAGGTAGCTATGGACACTAGTGACAGGGTATTACTGGGCGGGGACGAATTCTGGTGCTGTGGCCCTTAGTTGTGTTGGGTGGGCGACAGCTGCTGTGTCCTCCACGAGATGGCGACTGAGGTAGTCGGCTCCGTGGTTCTCTTTGCCGGGTATGTACTCGATCTGGAATGAGTACGCCTGAAGGGTGAGTGCCCATCTCATCAGGCGAGAGTTCAAGGATTTGGAGGCTGCCAGGAACGATAGTGGTTGGTGGTCCACCTGAACTGTGAAGTGTGTCCCATACAGGTAGAGTTGAAATTTCTGTATGGCCCAGACTAGTCCAAGACATTCTTTCTCCGACGTGGCGTAGTGGGTCTCGGCGGGTCTCAATTTTCTGCTGGCGTAGGCGACAGGGAATAGCGTCTCTGCATTCTTGGGGTCGCGCTGTAGCAGTACTGCTCCGAGGCCTAAGTCGCTTGCGTCGGTGCGTAGAACGAATGGCTGAGTCAAATCGGGTAGGTGGAGCACTGGCGCCGATGTCATTTTGTCCTTGAGTGTTTGGAATGCTGTCTCGCATTCCGCTGTCCATACGACTTTGTCCGGGGCGATTTTCCGGGTTCCATTTGTCAGTGGTACGGCGGTGCTGTTGTAGTTGTGGATGAGCTTCTTCCGCGATGGCGATGGCCATCCATGTGTGTGTGCCGGGGGTCGCTGGTCGGTCCGTGTACTTCTTGAGGAGATTGATGTGGTGGTATCGGGCTCTCCCGTTCACCTCTACTTGGTAGACTGTCTTGGATTTCTTGGCAGTCACCCGGTACGGTCCTCTCCAAGCGATGTCCAGCTTGTTGGTCCCACTTGGAAGTAAGAGTAGCACTTGATCGCCGACTTGCAGTTCTCTGTCCTTCGCGTGGCGGTTGTAGTACTTCGCCTGACGGGCTCTTGCCTTCTTCAGTGCTTCACCAGCTTTCTTCCACGTTGCTTTGAGGGTTTCCTGCAGGTCTGCGACGTACTTGGTGGCACCTCTTGGTGTGTCGTCTATCTGGGCTTCCGTCCAACTTCTGCGTAGGGCTTCTAGCGGCCCTGCGAGAGGTCTGCCGAATAGCAATGTTGACGGGGTGTAGCCTGTGGCTGCATGGGGCGTTTCTCGGTATGCGAACAGTGCCGCATTCACGTAGGTGTCCCACGCTTCTGGATTGTCGTCGGCGACTTTCCTGAGTATGGTGAGAAGGGTTCCATTCAGTCTTTCTACTTGTCCGTTGCTGGCTGGGTGGTATGGTGGTGTGCGAATGTGATGAACTTGTATCAGCTCGAACACGTCTTGCATCAGGCGGCCGGTGAACTGAGATCCGTTGTCCGTTCTAATGCTGTCCGGGAATCCGACTCTGGTAAAGATGGCGATGAGTGCATCTGCAATCTTCTTGGTGTCTATCGCTGGCAACGGGACTGCTTCGCACCACATCGTACATGCGTCGACGAGTGTGAGTAGAAATCTGTTCCGCTTCTTGGTCATGGGCAGTGGTCCTACTATGTCTACTGAGACTTGCTGGAATGGCACTCCGACTACTACCGATGGTCCTAAGGTAACTGGTACGGTGTGATGTCGCGGGGAATATCGTTGACATTGGTGGCAAGATTTCACGTAGCGGCTGACATCCTCCGTGATTCCTGGCCAATAGTAGTGTGCGCTGATTCTCTGCACTGTGGCTCCAATTCCCATGTGTCCGCTGAGTGGCATGCTGTGGCCTAATTCTAGTACTTGGGCTCGAAGGGTGGCTGGTAGTACTAGTTGGGTGTGATCTCCATCTCCTTGTCGATGTAGAACTCCCTCTTCCATGTAGAAGTCTCCCTTGTGCGGGGGTGTGTGCGCCTTGGGTAGCTTCTGGAAGCACTTCGCTATCGAGGTGTCTTCTTTCTGTGCTGTTTTGATCTCTTCGAGTCCTGGATTCGGAGCGAACTCGGGCTGGGGTGGTTGGGTTTTAGCTTGGGCCCTGGTTTGCACTGCAGCTATCTCTACAGTTTTGGGGGGCGTGCCTAAGAACACATACCTACAACCTAGCACTAGATCATACAGGGGTTTCTGTAAAACAGCTGCTTGGATTCGTCCTGTGACGTACCTACTCTCTACTTCTATCCATGCTATTGGGCAAGTAGTCGTCGGTTTCGTCAAGTCTGCTCCTTGTAAGTCGACTGTCTTGTCTGTCAAGTCCGCGCGCGATACAAGAGATTCGCTAACTATCGCGTCGTATGATAGACCTGTGTCATACAGACAGTTCGCTTCTTTTCCGTTGACCTTGACCGTGTCTGTCACCGATGGGTGATCTCCGATAGTGTGTGGCTTGTTACCGCTGCTTTGAGTTAGAACTCTGTGCGCTGGCCGGCTTTCGCGCTCTTCCCTACGTTGTGCGGCCAACTTGAAACATTCTGCGGTGGAGTGATTGTTTCTATTGCAGAACGAACAATACCGTCTCTGTTCTGCGGGACCTCTTTTCCCGAATTCCGCGTTGGGTCCTTTATTCTGCCCAGGTCTGGGGTTATTCGGCTTATTCGCGGTGCGCTCTTCCCGGTTAGGGCTTCGTTTCTGTGCCTCTTTCCCGTTAGGCTTTAGGTCTCGCCTGAAGCTCTTGGCTTCTCCGTGGGCGGCCACGTACCTATCTGCGACCTTGACCAGATCTTCTAGTCTTTCCGCGCCCTGCTCTACTGAGAATGTTCTCAGCTCGGGGGGTCATGGTTTCCCGTAGCTGTTCCCATACTAACAGTTCTGTCAGTCCATCATACGTCTTTGCCGTGGCTGACTGGCTAATCCACTTATCCAGCATTGTGGACAACCGATCCGCGAACTGCGCATAGCTCTCTCCTTTCACTCTCCGATTGGTGCGGAATTTTTGCCGGTAGCATTCTCCTGTTAGTTCGAATCCCGTTAGTAGTGCCTCTTTTACTTTGTGATAGTCAGTCACTCTGTCAGTCGGTAGCTTACTGTAGATGTCATAAGCCTTTCCTCTAAGCCCTTGACTAAGCTTAAAAGACCAATGAGTGGGATCTAGTTTATACTCTGTTGCTAGACGCTCAAACCTAGTCAGATAGAGATCTAGACCTTCTTCTCTCTCATTGAATGTTCCCAGTGGAAATGACATTCCTTGTACAGGGTTGGGTGCTACCTCTAGCTGATCTGAGTGGGAAGGGGTTGAGGAAGAACTTGAAGCTCCTGATCCCAATCTTCTTAGCTCTAACTCATGCTGTCTTTCTTTTTCCTTTTCTTCCCTCTCTTTTTCTTTTTCTGCCCTCTCTTTTTCTTTTTCTGCTCGCTCATAATCCCACCTCCTAACTTCTGCTTCTCTCTCTGCTGCTACCTTCTTCTGTTCTGCTTCTAGCTCTAGTTTCTTCTGCTCTGCTTCTAATTCTAGTTTCTTCTGCTCTCTTACTGCTTCTAGTTCTAATTTCTTTTGCTCTGCTTCTAATTCTGCTTTTCTCTGTTCTGCTTCAAGTTTCTTCTGTTCTCTCTCTGCTGCTCTCTCTGCCTTAGCCTCCTGTTTCTCTACCTCTGCATTTATATACGCAATTAGGTCTCCCCCTGCTAAGTGTAAAGCTTCTCCTAGTTCCTTGAAACGCAATCTCAAGGCCACTGGGTCCGACATTGCCAAACGTGTCTATGAACAACCTCTGAATCAAGTGGAATACCAAAACACTAGCAATATTGCAATTCAATAACAACAATGCAAAGACCATAAAATTTGCAATCAATAATAGAATAAAACAAGAGTCAAATGGCATACAACAGTTATTTAAGCAAAACCTGCAAAAGAACAATGCAACATACAGGCACAAAAATATTTGAAGCAAAAAAGTTTTTAACTAAAGAATAGTGCACCACAACTGATCAGTGTTATATACCCTTACAACTATTCTAAGTTATTCTACCTCTACTACTGTTATCTAATTTTATTGTACTTAGGTCCGGTTATACCCAATTCCTATTATACACAGATCCTAGCTAGGCTCGCCAATTAAAGTGTCACGTGGGGTTTATGGGCTCTATCCTATCCCTATCCTGTCCCGTAACCCGAAGGTCGTAGGGGCACCACAGATGATCGTTTAACCAGCATACTCCATCTTTCTCTGTCCTCAGCAGCCCTGATGGCTTCGCTCAGTGTCAAACCAGTCCATTCTCGAATGTTGTCCTCCCACCTCTTTTTCGGTCTCCCTCTTCTTCTACCTCCTTGCACTGTGCCTTGCAGAATAGTCTTTGCAAGGCCTGATGATCTGGTGACGTGGCCATACCACCGAAGTTTCCGTTTCTTCACCACTGTTAGCAGGTCATCGTGTTGTCCAATGGCTTGTGTGACGGTCTGTCGGACTTCGTCGTTGGTGATGTGTTGGGTATAGGAAATGCCCAGAAGTCTTCTGTAGCACCTCATCTCCATGCTTTGTATTCTTCGTTGGAGATCTGCTGTGAGGGTCCATGCTTCGCAAGCATATAGGAAGATGGAGATGACAAGGGAGCGCAGCAGTCTTACTTTGGAATGTAGACTGATGGTCCTGTCTTTCCAAATGGGCTTCAACCTTGTCAGGGCAGCAGTTGTTTGTGCGATCCTGGAGAGGACTTCCTGTCGGGACCCATTGTCTGATACAATGGCTCCTAAATATTTGAAGCTATGCACTGTGTCGAGGGATTGGCCTTGGACTTTGATGTCCGTATTGATGCCATTGGTGTTGTTGGTCATCATTTTGGTCTTCTCTGCACTTATTTCCATTCCATAGGCTTTGGAGGTGGTGTCAAGCCTCTGTATCAGCTGTTCAAGTTCTTGTTCCTCTCCAGCCAATCCATCAATGTCATCTGCAAAACGAAGATTGGAGATTGCTCTACCCCCTATGCTGACTGTGCCTTCATGGTCTGCAAGAGCATCCGACATGATGCGCTCTAGGAAGATGTTGAAGAGTGTTGGAGAGAGTAGGCATCCTTGACGCACACCGATTGTTGTTCTGAACCAATTCCCGATGGCTCTGTTGTGGAGGACTGCACTGGTAGCCTTGTCATACAGGCTTTTGATGACTTCAATAATTTTAGGGCTGATGTTGTACACTTTCATTGTTGCCCATAGAGCTGCATGCCAGACTCGGTCAAACGCCTTCTTGAAGTCTATGAACACATGATATAGATGTTGTTGGTGCTGTAGGTATTTCTCACAGATTATTCTGAGGTTGAAAATCTGCTCAGTGGTACTTCGCCCTGCCCTGAATCCTGCTTGTTCTTCAGCTATGATTTGTTCAGCTTGGGGTTTCAACCTGTTGAGTATTATTTTCAGGAGGACCTTGCTGGGATGGCTGATGAGGCTGATGGTCCGGTAATTTTCACACTCCTGAAGGTTACCTTTTTTGGGAAGAGTGATGACAAGCGACTGGGTCCATGGTATAGGCCACTCCCCACTCTGCCAGATCTTGTTACAGATAATGGTGAGGGCATCAATCATCGCTTCTCCTCCTGCTTGTAGCAGTTCCGCGGGTATGTTGTCCACTCCCGCTGACTTCCCTTTCTTTAGCGCTTGCACTGCTGCCTCAACTTCTTCCCGGAGAATTGGGAGGATTTCTTCTTCTTCTCTGTTCTCGGGACATGCTAGAACTGATGGGTCTCCATTTGGAGTATGGTTGTAAAGGTCAGAGCAGTACTCTGTCCATCTGTCCAAGACTTCTTGTTCTTCTGTAAGGCATATGCCAGACTTGCTTTGGATAGTGGAGACTTTGGGCTGTTTGACACTTGTCAGCCGCTTCACAGTCTGGTAGGCCTTCTTGCTGTTGTTCTTGTTCAGACTGTTCTCTATTTCCTGGCATTGATCTTTTATCCAGTTCTCCTTTGCTGTGAGCATGCCTTTTCGGATGTCATTGTTGATTTTTCGGTAGACATCAGCTCCCTGTGAGGTGTTCTTTTTCTTTTTCATCTCTCTTCGTTTATCACACAGATCCAAAAGTTCAGGTGTGATCCACAGCTTCTTCTTTGGTCGGTGCTTGCCAAGGATCTCAGTGGCGACATCTGTCACAGCTGAGTTGAAGGTGGTGGTCATGGTGTTGACATCTACTTCACCAGCCCCCAAAATGAGCAGTGGTGCAAATTTCCCTCCAATTGTGGCCTGAAATAGTTCTGCCACCTCCGGGTCTTGCAGTTTGTCCAGGTCGAACTTCAGTCTAGTGCACTTTGCTGTATTTACTCTCTTCAAGTGGAGCCGGAAAGACATCATCACGAGATCGTGGTCACTTCCGATGTCTGCTCCTGGAAAAGTACGTGTCCTGCCAATGTTGATGCTTGATCTGAAGCGTTTCTTGACCATGATGTAGTCTATTTGGTTGTGATGCTCCCCGCCAGGACTGTGCCATGTCCATCGTCGGGAGTTTTTGTGGAGACCAAGCGTGTTTGCCAGTACCAGATTGTTGTATCTGGCAAACTCCAAGAGTCTCAGACCCCTGTCATTTGTCTCGTTGTTGCAGTGGGGTCCACATGTGTCTCCCCAGTTGTGGTGCGCATCTTGGCCAACCTTGGCATTCCAGTCGCCTTGCACTATGACTATGTCCTTCTTCGGCACTTGGTCAAGGACCGCCTGTAGATTTTCATAAAAATCCTCCACTTCGCTGTCGTCATAGTCTGATGTTGGGGCGTAGGCCTGGATGATGGTGATGTTGAAAGGGGCTGCTCTCAGGCGGATGGTAATGAGTCTACTGGAGACTGGGCGGCAACCCATGACAGTGGCTAGAATGTTCTTGTGGACCAAGAATCCAACGCCGTGTTCGTGCCTGTCATCCCTACCGCTGAAATAGAGCTTGTGGCCTTTGTCGGTCGTTGTTTCACCTAGGCCTTTCCAGCGCAGTTCGCTGATACCTAGAACATTCCATCGATAGTGGTCCAACTCGTGGGCCAGTTCTTCTAATTTTCCTTCCGCAGTTAGGGTCCTGACATTCCAGGTTCCTATGACGATGTTGTTTCTCGTGCGGATCTTGCTAAATTGTCCATCAGTAGCATACTTAACACCTCCGTCCTGGTGGCCAACGGAAGGCGCGGTCCTTGTGCCGTGTGACGACCCGGGCGACGACCGATCCGGTATGGAATTAGTGGGTTGTGTCATCATGTAGTGTGTCTTGGGCAAAAAAGACCTGGCGGTGCCCAATCCTCTCCAGGCTGTTGGCCACAGCCGAAATCCACGAATACAGTGTGGCTCGCCTTGGCCCTGAGCACATGGTCGTTGAACCTGTAGTAACGTGAGGTTCCTCCGCCCTGGCCGGTGACTTCTGTGTAGAAGACTTTCGCCCAGTGATGCCGTGCTAACATCACCCCTGTTAGTCGCCTCTTACGACACGCCGGGAAACGTTGGGTCTATTCTATTTAATGCCCGAACCCACAGAGCATGGGCTCTGCACAATGGAATTATGGACCCTCACGTTTATTCGGTGGGAACTGCTAGTAAGTCACCCTATGAATTACTTTAATAAATTTATTTGTTTAGCTCGTTCTGTGTTAAGGTTGGGGTACAGAAATAGATAGAAAAATGGTAAAAGAATACTGTCACACTAGCTTTCACACGGCTATGAATCATATGTAGTCCAGCCACTTGATAACAGTTAAAATCACACATTTATTTCTTCTACTCTATACAAGATTCTCTAAGTACTAATCTAACTTAAAAAGTCTCTTTCAATGCTAATAGTTCGATCGCTGATAGTCTATGCAGCTGTTCTATCTTCATCGGGCACTTGCTAGTATATCTCATGTAGATTTGGACTACTGTGGTCCGTTTTACAGTTTCTGAAGAGTTGGACTACTGTGGTCCTGTTTCCGATCAGTTTAAGTGCACCTATGTTGTTACACTTAACTGCTAGGTGGTGCGGTCGAAGTCCTTCTGTGAGGTAGCTTCAGGTGCACCTGTGTAGTTGTGTTCCCTTGCCACGCTGTGGGGTCTTGTAGGGTGTGATCCAGGGTAACTTTCTCCGACCTGTGCGGTAGAGGTTACGCAGACAACTCGTCGTTTCTGTGGAGTTGTGCGCACGGGATAGCTCGGGATAGCTCGCCTGCTCGTCTGTAATATAAGAGACGAAATTCTGCACAACCCTGAATAATCGGTTTGTGCAGAGCGTCTCACTGAAAGCCAAGTAGCCCTCAGTGATAGCTCCACATCTCTATACATAAGCGACGAACATTCTGCTACTTCCGGGTTCCACTGGAATCTCAACTCTAAATTCCTATACATACATAAATATCAATCGTGTCTAACTATACACATACAGAATTAATAATATTATAAACATTCAGTGGTACAGCCACTGGTCTGCAAACATACATATAAGTTAAACAACAGTGGTTCCGTACGGGATGCAACATGGCGGCGTAACCGGTCGTGTTTCGCCTCGTGGTCGGCTCTTCCACGTGGTACGGCAAATTCGGATTAATAATTCACATTTATGCATAGCAAATTCCACAAACATAATTTCAACAATAATATAAATATATCACGATGAAACAGAAGGGTGTTCATTTACCTGTCTGACAAGTTCAGGCCCGTTGGCGACTTAATAGAATTCTAAGATTCCTAAGTCCTGCTTCCTGGTCTATGTGTGGAGAGATTTCTCTGCCAGCTTTCTAGCTGTTAACACTTCGGTGTATTACTCCCAACTGACCAAAACTGTGCGTGGTTTGGACCCAGTCAAACTGGCTCCAACCACTTTGCCTAAGCTCTCCCATTGGTTCCAACGGTCCGATTCAAAACTCAAGTGCTGACGTCACTGCGCTGTGTGTGTGGCTCAGGCTCGCAGTGTGCTGTAATTTAATTGCTTGATGTGTACTACACTGACTCTCTACTGTTACAATGACTACACATGCTGAATAGTCAATGAGCAGAGTTAAAACTAGCCAATTCGTGACACACACACACACACACAAACCTCACCAACAAGAAACAAAGAAACAACGTTTGTGCCGAAACAACATGACATTTCTTTTTAACGAGGTTACTTTCCTTGTGTTTTGTAAAAAAAATTGTCTTGTTTCCCTTTTCTATATTTTTAGACCTAGTACCTAGCTGGGTTGTTTTGATCCTTAGCCGCACCTAATATTGTGCCTTCGGGACTATACTATCGTGAACCGCACCTCCAAATTCGGTCGCAAATGTCTGTAAATAACGTAATACATTTCAACCTTTTTTATTCTCACTCCGACAAAAGACTCTTAGTACTTAAGCCCTACTACATGGTTACCAACAAGAAGTCACTACATGTTGTGTGCATTACTCCCACTCACATTTTACCAGCAGTACTGACTTAAGATAAAAACAAGTTGTCAACGCCATTTTAATGTGTTCTCAGATTTTCTTTTTTTTTAACGCCGACACACACAATTTTTTTTAATAAATACTTATTTATAATAAACTGTGTTTCCTCTGTAGTAATGCCCTCTATCAAGTTTAGACCAAAAATGTATTCAATGGTTCTTGAGAAATGGCGAGAAATGGACCAACCGACAGACTGAGACTGATATTTGTCTCGTTTCTGATTCCAAACTAAATGAAAGTATTCTCAGATAAGTCAGATAAGAACAATAACCAAGAACGAGACATTTTAACAATAAAACTAAATGACATAATAGAAAACTACCAAATCAAGGCTGGTTCTGATTCCATGCTAAATCCAACTATTCTCAGATAAACCAGATAAAAACTATAACCAAGAACGATTTTAACATTAAAAGACATCATAGAATACCAAACCAAGTCAAAATCAGGATTATTGATCAAGTATATATACATGCTAAGCCGACATTTTTCACACTTCTTCTGCATTATGCAGCCTACACTAGGCTTAATGAACGATTCTGTATGGGTAGCCTAACGTTTTAGCAATCGGTAACCCACATTCATGTGTAGCCGTGCGGAGTATTTGACTCCCAGCTCTCGGTCACGCCTTTGAGAACACGGAATCTGAACTTTATTTCTCATTATCCATCGTAAGAGGAACGTAAAAGAATAGTTGCCATGAAAGGCGGGGGAAGCTTGTTGATAGTAAACCGGATTGCCGGCTATTAGTGCCACGACACTTTCTGCAGGTCACTGCCACAAACCTGCATCAAATGCCTGCTGACAAATGTAGTCCTTCTCACCACCAAATGCAGAAGACTTTTGTATTATGTGTTGATTCCAAAGCTGTTCTTCATTCATTGCAAACGTGGCATTGTAAGAATCGTTCTGATTATTTATTTGAAATTAAAGCATTAATTCATATTTTGCGGACAAGAGGAACTGATGTCTATTTCTGTTGGGTTCCATCCCACTGTGCTATCTTCTGGAACGAAAAAGTAGACATTCTGGCCAAGAACGGAGCACAGAAAATTAAATGCATATTTCAGCATCCTGAACTTGAGCTCTCTGCTCATGAAATGATATCTTTAATTGAAAATTACATGCGTTCAGCTTTGAGTTGTGGAGCTCCAGACTTTATTTGTTCAAGACACATAAGTAGGATTATTCACAAATTGAGGGTGAATTCGTGGAATACCAAGTTTTCTAAGAATATTTTGTGTGTTTGCTCGCAAAGATTATCTGTGGAACACATTGTACGACAGTGTCCTGTGTTGCTTAATACATATAAGGAAAAACATATAGTGATTGACAACGACAAACCATTAGATTCTATATTACATCATCATGTAATTGGTTATGCTTATCTAAAATCACACTGTAGTGAAAAGACCTTAAATTAAAATATTAAATTGAATGGATTTGCCTTTTGCCCTCTAGGTAGACGTGCGTTTAATTATTACTTGTCACACTGGCAGGCTTTCATTCATCAGCTGTCTGATGAATTTTGCCTACCAGAGGAATGTGGTGGTAAGGGAATCTCCACCCAAGTCAGTGGACAACACTAGGTTAGATAAACACTTATCTAGACCATTTGAAATGCATTTTTCGTAGGCTGCCAACTGTAACAACATCGTTTGGCAGACCGTTCGACGTGTTAGTAATTCTGTTAGTGAAAAAGTGCTAGGATAAAACTAGCATGAATAGTCTTTTTTGTTTAAAGTATAGCCATGGCCTCGGGTTGAAGTGCTTTCAGCTCTACATAATAGGGACCTGGTGGGTTTTTTTTAACACCTCAGTCATGTCTCCTCTTAGGCGTCTACTCTCAAGGCTCGGAAGCTGAAGGCAGTCGTAACTGAGGTTCTTTGGCCCCAAGATGCATCTGGCGAAATGTCTCTGTACAGCCTCAATCTTGTTCATATGTTGTTGTTGTTGTTTAAACTTAGGACTCCACACCATATTTCCGTATTCTAGTATAGGACGAACAAGGGCCTTGAACAGAGGGACCATTATTTCTTTGCTTTTAAATGTAAGTGATCCTATTAACAGCTATCAACAATGACTGTTATGACAATGTAAGAGAGCGTGGGAGGTAAGTCAATACACACATTGCTTTTGACTCCATTCAAAAGTAAGAAGGAAGGCTACAAACACAAAGAGACTACGTCTAGTCAACCTGGTTTGGGTGATTTATATGTAGTGCAGTTTAGTTGGTTAGTCGCCGTTTCTTATGCCGAAGGTCGCGGAGTTCGATTCCCCACGAGCGGCAAACTTAGGTGACTTAGGTACGAGAGTATTCATATTACCGAGGGTTTTCTCCGGGTACTCCGGTTTTCTCATTCCCTTCAATTGGATGCAGTCTATCTAAAATCCTAAAAATACAATTTTATTTCCTGTCCGCCTTTCAATAGCGATCTCCCGGCCCTCCCTTTACACCACATGTTTGAGTGATATTGGCTTTATATACGTGTGTGCTTGCTGTGTATGTGAGAATGTGTGAAACTTGTGAACGTGTATGTTGGTACAGATCGCCGCGCTTTGAGACTGATTGATGATTTGGGGGAAAGCGCTTATATTACATCCAGTTGTAGTAGTATCAACAGCAGCAGCAGTAATAATAGTAGCAGCAGTAGTAGTAGTAGTGGTAGTAGTAGTAGCAGCAGCAGCAGCAGCAATAGTAGGCTTAATAGTAGATGTATAAGACTAGCAGAATAAAATTAATATGGAAAATAAACCCTCATAAAGACCTACCTGTCAGTTCCTGTCTGCCTGCTTGTTTGTCAGTGGACCTCCTATAATAATGCAGTCCTTCTCATTATATATCTATCAAGCCTAGAATGATTAGGCCTCTATACGTACTTTGTTGGAGACAGACTGAAGAAATTTCCCGTCAAACGAACAACGATGAAGTTCATGCGCTTTCCTTTAGTGAAAGAATTAAACCGATCCAGCATAAAACTATTCCAATAGAACCGCTATCACAAGCCCACATTTATCACTGATAATTATTATTCCCAAGGTTCTACGCTTGTTTTAAATATGTTAAAAATTGTGATTATTTATTAATATATATTACACTGCCCGATTTTAACAGCAATAAGCCACACGCTGTTGGGGGTAGAGTGGCTATACACTTTCACTGCCAGACAACAACAGAGTGCATGACTATACTATACTTCAGCGTTTGGGGGATAGCCTGTCAATTGCATTGTGTCATTTCAGTCAACTGTAGCTTTCAAGCTTTATTGGGTTTCACGCATGGGAGAGGG
The DNA here is from genome assembly GCA_036898135.1 of Oncomelania hupensis. Lineage (NCBI taxonomy): Eukaryota > Metazoa > Mollusca > Gastropoda > Littorinimorpha > Pomatiopsidae > Oncomelania > Oncomelania hupensis. The sequence continues at coordinate 43,232,080 of CM072527.1, forward strand.
CTTAGTGGTTTAGCCTTACGCACGCATAAACAGGGCGGCGTGGATTCAATCCTAAAGTTAAAGCTTAATCTAAAACTTTTTTTTTGGGGGGGGTGGGGGAGGAGCCTGTGGGAAGGGAGGTAGAGGGGTGTGGGGTGTTAGAATGCGGTGGCCAAGGGTGCTTTGATGCGTATTTCTTGAGTTGGTAAAAATGCTTAATAATAATAATAATAATAATAATAATAATAATAATAATAATAATAATAATAATAATAATAATAATTGATGCTACACGCGTTTTATTCAAAAATTAGTTTAAAAGCGCGGCGACCTGTAACCAACATGCACGGTCAGATCAGACACTCCTACATATAGGCTTACAACATACAATCATCACTCGAAACATGTGGTGCAAATACAAGTCGCTATTAGCAGACGGAAAGGAAATCGAACTTTAATTTTGAAATTTTAGACAGACTGCAATCCAGTACCAATATTTAAGGGAGGGAGGAACCCAGAATACCCGCAAATCCATCTAGGAGGATCAGGGATTGGTTAGATTTGACAAATTTGTTGGTTTTATGTTGATGATGTTGTTTTAATTTTCTAGTCTTGTATGCAATAAGTAGTGTAAATGCAATTCTCCATTGGAGTAACAGGTTTTGTTGACTTGACCTGGCTTGATTTGACTTGACTTAAGCCTAGGTCTGACGAACAACGTTTTGATTGCAATCACAATGACAGTAAATGTTTCGACTCATGATTTGAATGGGAGGATTGATGCTTTGAGTCGTCGTGCAGTAATCACACTAACACGTTTGACTTTGGTAAACATGCACAGTCACTGCGCTTAAACAAAAGCACAAGAGTTGTTACCCTTGCTGCGCCGAAAGTCAAAATGTGTGAAAAGCAGTGACGAAGAATGTTTGCATTACACGGTAGCATATCATTTGTCAAGTTCAGAGAACATGACGATTTCCTATAAACATTCAAGTGACTGTACCATCTCTATTACTTTACAGGTATTTTTTACACTCAACATTCCTATCGGGCCGGTCTTGGAATTATTAGCCAGTCTCTCAAGATCACGTGAACAAGGAAGCGCGTTTCATTGGTTCCCATGTTGAATGACTCGCAAACAGTTCGTCGAAATTAAGGCATGTTCTAAACGTGGAAAATAATCGCAAATCACGCTGCGAACTGATTTGACTGAGATGATTCGGTTACAGTCTAATAAAATCAGTGACTCAAGTCATGATTTTCCCTATGATTGCAATCAAAACATTCGTCGTCAGACCTAAGCTTAATTACAGACACGTTTGCCTTGCCTTGATTTAATTTGTCTAGCTTCTTCGCCTTAAAATAAAAGTGAAACTCCCTTGAACATTCTGGAGGCCACTAAAGTCAGCATACGAATTACTCCGTATGCATGAAATACATTCTGGCCCATAAAGCACACTCGGATAGCCTCCTATACTCGGTGTCAACAATTTCTTAAAATATTATGAGTCTTTTCTTTTCCTTCTACTTTAAAAAAAAAAGTATTTATTTTTGTTTTGCACATAGACAAGCCTAAAAAGATTTAACCGAGCTTAGACTTAGTAGCACATGGGAGGTATCCAATGGCAGGGGTTCAAATTAGCAGAATGGAGAGGTTGCTGTTGATTTTCAAGTACAACACACACACAAATAACAAATAATATAAAGACCGCTGTTCAGCTGCGCAATTATTTATTGATCATTACAATTTCGCTATTGAATATTTCATTTCTGGAAGCTGTAAAAGTGTCACTTGACACGTTCGACTACTTGCTTGGCCTGCGGAAAGTTCTTTGTTCGATCACGTGCTGTGATCTATTTGGCATTTGACTTTAGTAAAGTTACGTAGACCCCTTAACTCCTTCATGCTTTGATTAAATGTTTGGTTGTTTTTTGTGTTGTTGTTGTTGTTCTTTTATTAAAGGAGAAGCGGTGATGGTGTGTGGGGTGGAGGAGATATGGAATGGGGGAAGGGAAGGGCTAGATTGAGGGAGAGGAGAGTAAAATAGGATTTGTAGGAAGACTAAAAGAAAGAAAGAAAGAAAGAAAGAAAGAAAGAAAGAAAGAAAGAACGAGATTTCTGTTATACAGCGCCCTTACAAGCTCAGAGAGCTTCTCAAGGCGCTGGCCCCTAATATCCAGAAATAACACAATAGTTTGCTGAAGTCAGGATTCGAACCCACGTCGCCCAAGACGCACTCACACAAGTCGTGCGCTCTGACCACTGAGCTATCCCTGCCGCCGTAGTATAGTATAGTATAGTATAGTATAGTATAGTATAGTATAGTATAGTATAGTATAGTATAGTATAGTATTAGTATTAGTATAGAACAGTCTAATTTTAAGTCTAATGTTCTAAGGCCTTCTCATTGTCCCTTTATAGACTTATGTTAATCTGATGAATAAAACTTGATGCAACAACAACAACCTTTATGTAATAAAGACCCACCTCCGTGGTTCAGTGGCAGAGGGTTCGTCTGGCACACCAGTTGCGTCCCTTTCTCTCTCTCTCTCTCTCGCTCTCTTTCTCTCAACCCCCCCCCCCCCCACCCCCCCACACACGCACACACCCACACCCACCAATAGATACACACACATAATTTAATTTGCTGTAAACTCCGATCGTACACCTTTTTTTGTTTTATTGTTGTTGTTGTACTTGTAGAAAAGTAATTTAATAACTCGGGAGTTCCCAATAAAGATTTCTCGTCACTTGTTGTAGAGGACGGGATTTTCCCGGTATTTTTTAATTTAAAAATTAATTAATGATTTTTGATTGGCTAAAAGCCTTGAGCCAATGAATGAAGAGATAGTTTGAATTAGAGGGGAAATTAGTCAGTCGAATTGTTGGTGTCGAGCTATAAGGTCGAGTGTGTGTGTAGGCCAAGGATAGAAAAAAAGTTGAAAGAAAAGAAAAGAAAAGAAAGCTAACTGAAAGAGGAAGAAAGCATTGAAACTAATCACGGTGTATTGGTTTGTGGTCATTTCTCTCTGGAAGTGGATTGTTATTTTGTGCTGTAAAAATTACAGGTATTTATAATGTTTTACATGATTGTAAAATGTCGGATAAGTATATTTTTGTATTGAAAGGTAGTGAGCTGTTGTCCACTGAGATGGAATATTGAATTTTCATTGATGCAATAATATTATTAATTACGTGGGGCGATAGTTGTAGAGTAGTGGATAATGAAATATGAATGGAATGCGTGAGCTTGGTTAATAGTAATTTTCATTCATGAACTGATTACCTGGATATGAATAATAGTGGTGGAGAAGGAAGGTGGTGATCGCATACGAAACGGAATGGAACAAAGCGAGGAACAAAGGGAGGTGAGATGGGGTGAAACTAAAGAAGAATAGATACGTTATCCGAGTCAGAGAATTGACGTTTGAATATGTATATTGTACAGCGGCCTACTTGGAGCCGAGAGGCCAACTGGAGACTAGGGGCCTGTTGGGGCTACTGGCCTACTGGGAGCAGAATTGGCTCTATCCTGTCCGAGGCGAGGACAAGGGGATTTCCGAATCATCGGAGGGGGATCGACTCTATGTCCACACTTGACCAAGACAACGTTTTCTCCGAGCGGACTGGGGCAGGAGGATAGTCCCTCCGCTCGTCGACATTCATCGCTCGACGACATTCGTCACTTGTCGACGTATCTTTGGCATCGTGTGCCAGATAGTGTGAAACCGTGATCCTCGGAGATAATAAGGTACTGTGAACCGTTTATATTTGTTGAGTTGGCCAGGACAAGAAATTGCCGGTCTCGATTATCCGTCCCGAGTGTTCAGGCTCGTCGACGTCACGTTTCTATTAAACATTGGGATAAGCACAACTGTGTTAGATTAACTGTATGAAAGAATTGGAGTGAAAGTGTGATATAAAATTGTTGATTATTTATATAAATTTTGGAGAACGTGGAACGGATATCTGGTGTTGGTGTTTGTCTGTGTTGGGAAGAATCCGTACGTTTGTGGGTGTGTCCGTAAACAGAGAACGTGCACGCACGCATACTTCGCTTTAGGAGTCATATATATATATATTTTGCACCTACACTAAATATCCATTCGCTACACTTGTCTTTCCAATAATTTTTAGTCATCTCTTAGCAAACCTGCTGAATTTAGACATGTTACAGACGTAAGTATTTTGTGGTTATTTTAATATAGACCTCAGATTCACTTTAAACCAACTCGCCTACCTTCCCACTCACCCTCTATGCACACTCGCCTTCCCGCCTCCCCCACTCTCACGTCAACATACACCACACCACACTCTGCCGTTCCCCCCCCCCCTCCCCCCCCCCCCCCCCCTCACTGGTTTTACTATCACGCCAGTGTCGTCCCTTGCTACGTAGTTGAGACCCTTCGAGGTTTACGTTCAATGGTGGAATACACCAGAGCATTCAACTATTTGCAGTTATGGGAAATATAATGAATGTGTACATACACACAAAAAAAGCTGATTTAGACACGCACCCAGACCCCCGACCCCCGACCCCATACAGCCCCGCTCCAAATTAAAACAAACAAACGAACAAACAAAAATACACAAGCTAAAATCACTGCAAATTTTCCATATCTCTTCTTCAGGCGGACCTCTTGTGAGATGCTGGTTCTCGGCGAGTCTCAGGTGCGCTGTATGATCATCGCCAGTCTTCTCTGTCCATTATTAGACTTTATTCTACCGTTGGTTTGTTCTGTTTCTGTCTCCATGTCTGTCTGTCTGTCTGTCTGTCTGTCTGTCTGTCTGTCTCTCCACAGTCACTGCCCCCAAAATTAATGAACCTATTTAGAACTGTTTGCAACTAATTGAAACTCAGGCAAGTCTGTTTGTCTCGTCTCCTCGGCCTCTCCCTCTGTCTGTCTCTGTCTTTCTGACTCCCTTTCTCTGTCTGTCTCTCTCTCTGTCTTTCTCTCGGCTGTTTTGGGTGCCTCTTCGGGTTCTCTCTGTTTGTCTACGTCTCCTTCTCCATTTACTTCTCTTTCCCGCCACATTGGGCCTATGCGCGCTCTCATGCCAGTCTACACTATTGAGGCTCCCTGCACACACCCACCCGTATCTCTCCTCTCTTCCTCCCTTGTCCTCTTCCCTCTCTCCTCCGCTCATCCCCCCCCCCCCTCTCTCTCTCTGCACTTGCTGCACCACTCTCCCTCCCTCACTCCCATCGCATCCACCCGCTAACCCTCTTACTCTCCCCTCACCCCCCCATCCTTATATCCAACCCTTCTCCATCCCGCTTCAACACGCCCGATAGACTAATTCTTAACGAGCTCCACAAGAATTCTGCCCCAACTTCCGCCCGCTTTCAAGACTAATTTGTTGCCGCACAGCTAAACTGAGGGAGCGCCACTCAGCTCATTTAGTCGGTGGAATACATCCCAACATGAGAAACAGAAGGAGATGAAAAAAAAAAAAAAGGAGGACTGAAGAAGTGATAGAGGAAGAAAGAAGAAAAAGGGAACAGAAGAAGGAGGAAGTGATTGAGAAATAGAGGTTTTGGGGAGAAAGTGTGAGGTGCGTTTGTCCGCTCGCTTCAGTTCGCCTAGTTGTGCGTTGGTGTGTGTATGTGTTTCTGAGAGAGAGCGCGCGCTAGTGTATGTTTTTGTATGTATGTATGTATGTATGTATGTATGTATGTATGTATGGGTGTATGTGCGTGTGTGAGTGTGTGTACGCGGGCGCACATGTGTTTGAATGCACCAGTGTAAATGCGGTGCTTTCGAGACACCTTCAACTTAGGTAGCGGGCCATGATTTCATAAGCAAACACTTAGCCAACTATCAAGGGAGGCAATTACTGCTAGGTTGGAAGTCGGTGAAGGGAAGAGTTTTGAGACCCGAGAGAGCTTAATTGTGGGGAAGGGGGAGCGAGAAAGAGAGAGAGGGTGTACAGAGAGAGAGAGGGAGAGAGAGAGAGAGAGAGAGAGAGAGACAGACAGACAGACAGACAGACAGACACACTACCTCTCTTTCTTTGTCTCTGCGTCCGTCACGCTCTCTCCCCGCCCACCCCTCTCTCTATCTCTTTCTCCCCCTCTCTCGCGTTTCTTTCTCTTCCTCTCTGTCTCTCCATCTTGTTCTCTGTCTTTTTCTCTATCAACCCACTCCTTTTCTTTCTCTTTCTCTTTCTCTGTGTCTCTGTCTGTATGTCTGTATTTCTCCCTCTTAGTTTTGTTCTCTTCTCCCCCCCCCTCCCCTATCGTCGTAAGGTCCCCATAGAGGGCGATAGGCCCGCGTCCTAATTGACCACGTAGAGACGGCGTGTACACGTAGCTGATTGTTGTTTGAGCTGAAATTCGCCACTGCCCCGCACCTAACACTTCCAATCAGCATTCCTGCCTCCTCCCCTTCTCCTCCCCTTGTTCCTTCCCCCCTCCCCCCCTCATCCATTCCCATCCATTCCAACCGCCTTCCAATCCCACTATTCCCCATCCCCACCAACACACGCTACCACCCCCGCGCCCTACCCAACATACTGTCTATGACAATCTACCGCTTCATATCTTATTACCTATCCTATCCCGTCACGGGATAGGATAGGATAGGATCCCGTAAGTCGAAAGTCAATGAGGCATCACAGATGATCGTTTAACCAGCGTACTCCAACTTTCTCTGTCCCTCAGCAACCTTCATGGCTTCGCTCAGAGTCAAGCCAGTCCATTCTCGAATGCTGTCTTCCCACTTCTTTTTCTTTCTCCCTCTTCTTCAGCCTCCTTGCATCGTGCCTTTCAGGATGGCCTTTGCAAGGCTTGATGCTCTGGTGACGTGGCCATATCATCGGAGAGTCAGGTTCTTCACTACTCTGAGCATGCCATTGTGTTGCCCAATGGCTTTTGTGAAGGTCTGTCGGACTTCGTCATTGGTGATGTGCTGGATATAGGAAATGCCCAAAGGTCCTCTGTGCCACCTTATCTCTATGCTTTGTATTCATCGTTGTAGATAGGCTCATGAGGGTCCATGTTTCGCAAGCGTATAGGAAGATGGATATGACAAGGGAGAGCAGCAACCTTACCTTGGAATGTAGAATGATGGTCCTGTCTCCAAATGGACTTCAATCTTGTCAGGTCAGCAGTTTGTGCTATCCTGGAGAGGACTTCCTGTCGGAACCCATTGTCTGATACAATAGATCCTAAATATTTGTAGCTGAGCTACGGGTTAAGGGATTGGCCTTGGACTTTAATGTCCGTGTTGATGCCATTGGTGTTGTTGATCATCAATTTAATTTTATCTTCTCTGCACCTATTTCCATTCCAAAGGCTCTGGAGGTGGTGTCAAGCCTCTGTACCACCTGTTCAAGTTCTTGTTCCTCTCCAGTCAATCCATCAATGTTATCCGCAAAACGAAGGTTGGAAGCTGCTCTACCCCTATGCTGATTGTGCCCTCATGATCTGCAAGGACATCTCTAGGAAGATGTTGAAGAGTGTTGGAGAGAGTATGCATTATTGACGCACGCCGATTGTTGTTCTGAACCAGTTCCCGATAGCGCTGTTGTGGAAGATCTGCATGCCAGATTCGGTCAAATGCTTTCTTGAAGTGTACAATCACATGATATGGATGTTGTTGCATGGTGTTGTAGGTATTTCTCACAGATTATTCTGAGATTGAAAATCTGCTCAGTGGTATTTCGCCCGACCATGGTTCCTGCTTGTTTTTCAGCTATGATTTGTTCAGATTGAGATTTCATCCGGTTGAATATTATTTTCAGGAGGACTTGGCAAGGATGGCTGATGGTACCGTAGTATTGACATTCCTGAAGTTTATAATTTTTAGAAAGAATGATGACAAAGCGACTGGGTCCATCGTGTAGACCACTCCCCATTCTGCCAAATATTGTTACAGATAATGGCGAGGGCGTCAATCATCGGGTTTTTTTTTCCTGCTTGAGGCAATTCTGCGGGAATGTTGTCTACTCTCGCTGACTTCCCCTTATTCAGCGATTGCACAGCTGCATCTTCTCGGAGACTTGAGAGGATGTATTCTTCTCTGTTCTGGGAACATGCTAAAACTGATGGGTCTCTGGCGTGTGGTTGACTTGTAAAGGTCAGAGCAGTGCTCTGTCCATCTAACCAAGACTTCTTGTTCTTCGATAAGGCACAAGCCAGACTTGCTTTGGATCGTAGAGACCTTGTGCTGTTTAACGCTTGTCAGCCGCTTCACAGTGTGGTAGGATTTCTTGCTGTTGTTCTTGTTCAGACTGTTCTCTATTTCCTGGCATTGCTATACTATCCAGTTCTCCTTTGCTGTGCTCAAGCCTTTTCGGATTTCACTGTTGATTTTTCGGTAGGCATCAGCTCCCTGTTAGGGGTTCTTTTTCCTTGTCATCTGTCTTCGTTTGTCACACAGGTCCAAAAGTTCAGGTGTGATTCACGGTTTCTTCTTTGGGATTTGTTTGCCAAGAATCTCAATGGCGGCATCTGTCATTGCATAGTTGAAGGTAGTGGTCATGGTGCTGACATCTACTTCACCAGCTCCCAGATTGAGCAGTGGTGCACATTTTTATGCAATAGTGGCTTGGAATATTTCTGCCACCTCCGGATCTTGCAGTTTGTCCAGGTCAAACTTCTGTTCATATAGTTATTTATTTTGCACACTTTTCTCTGAAACTAATGGACAGATTTCTTTGAAACTTGGTATTTAATTAGTGTGTGTGTGTGTGTGTGTGAGAGAGAGAGAGAGAGAGAGAGAGAGAGAGAGCACGCGAATTAAAAGTTGACCTCATCGTGACTACCTCACTCGATTTGCACTTATTACTTCTAAAATCGCCTGCAGTTATATCCCTCTCCACAAATAACCCCCATCCACGGTGCTCTCTCTCCCTCTACACTGCGCAGCTTAGACTAATTCGCCTCTCCACTAATAATACACTATGGAGAGGCAGAGTAAGCCTCGGCAAGTCTCAGCTGCGCAGTGTACTATCTCTCTCTCTCTCTCTCTCTCTCTCTCTCTCTCTTTCTCTCTCTCTCTCTCTCTCTCTTTTCTCTCTCTCTCTCTCTTCTCTCTCTCTCCTCTCTCTCTCTCTTTTCTCTCTCTCTCTCTCTCTCTCTCTCTTTTCTCTCTCTCTCTCTCTCTCTCTTTCTCTCTCTCTCTTTTCTCTCTCTCTCTCTTTTCTCTCTCTCTCTCTCTCTCTCTCTCTCTCTCTTTTCTCTCTCTCTCTCTCTCTCTCTCTCTCTCTCTCTCTCTCTCTCTCTTCTCTCCCTCTCTCTCTTTCTCTCTCTTTTCTCTCTCTCTCTCTCTCTTTCTCTCTCTCTCTCTCTCTCTCTCTCTCTCTCTCTCTCTCTCTCACACACACACATTCTCCAATTCCTGTACTCTTTTATTTTTTTTTCTCTCTCTCTTCTATCAAGCAAATTATGAAAACACGGAACGATTGGCTACTAATCTGACCTATCTGAAAGTTACCCCAATATATTAATTCGACCACTAGGTGAAATATCTGCAAAACTGTAATTTACTTCAGACAATTTTTATATACAGCGGAAAACCTTAGTTAGAAAATAATGGACATTTTCTTACCAACGATGCGACCCATGGAAAAACAAATACAAGTGCTGGATCCTAACAGGTGCAGAGTTCCCTAGCATGCTTTCACTCTCTGTCTCTGTCTCTCCCCCCCCACTCCTCTCCCACCTTAACTAAATACAAAGTTTGAAAGAAATCCGTCCGTTAGTTTCGTAATAACTAAATGAAAAGAAAAAATAGTACGTCATCACGATGAAGTCACTCCATATAGGTAAGTTTTTAATAAGTGTCACAATAGGCTAGTTTGGACCCAGCACTAAGGTTTCACGCCTCAAATAGTTCATCTTGCTGTAGCCTTTGTAACTTAAAGTCGCTGCCTAGCAGATGACAGAAGTCAGACTGTGCTAAGCATGTGTAGGCTAGATTCTCGCTAAGATAGGCAGTGACCTCATTCAGCTGACGTATAGCCAGAACCCCCAGCTAGAGGGCGCTACAGGTATCATGAGATTTCGTGCGCTTTGCTGACTACAAGGCTAGGTAGAGCATTCTGTGTCTAACCCTCCCACGAGAATGATGCACCCGTTGAAAGATCTCTCTCAAGAAGACTAAGCAGGTGACGGGTGAACTTCAATTCATGGCAGTATAGCCATCGCCTGACATTGGCAAAAAAGGTAAATGATCAATCTTTTGTTTCACTGCGATTTATTGATATTATTATTGAATTATGCTTGTGAAGTCTTGCCATGTTTTATAATTGTGAATGTTTGTAAAACTGTTGGAGAGAGTAGGCATCCTTGACGCTGGGAGAAAATAGGATTGGAAAAAAAAGAAAAAAAAAAGAACAACACATTTTTACATCACCATGATGCCGTCAACCAGCATGCATAATGTTTTTTAATGTCTCGTAGGGTTCACTATGTCCTAATTGAATGCCAAATTTCAAAGAAATCCGACCATTAGTTTTTTTTTTTTTTAAAGTGCGCAAATGTCACCTCCGGACGGACGCCGGTAAATGCTGTTTTTGGATTTGTCCGTCTGGTGGTGAAAGAGGAGGAGGGTAGCAGGGGGTGTTCCCCCATGCAGGTTAAAAACGGGCTTCCATCTTAACGAATAGAAATGTTTTCAAAGCAGTCAGTAGTTTTGGTCAGAACAGAAGGAAGGTTTTGAGGAGTGTCACATTTTGTGAGCTGTGTATAGTGTGCGTAGAAATGGTGGAAAGTGTCATGGTTTTGGATGGTCTGATACAGAGGAGGTGTGTAAAGGGTGAATGGAACAGGACCTAGAACTGACCACTGAGGAACACCGAAGACAAGTCTGGACGGTTTAGAAAGATAGCTGTCTGCAGACAGATTGGAAACGATCAGAGAGGTAAGAATGGAACCAGCATAGGGCACAGTCCTTTTTTCCAAAAGAGTTCTCAAGGCGCTGAAAGAAGATGGAGTGATCGATAGTGTCAAAAGCGGCTGAAAGATCGAGAAGGGTCAACAAAGAGATTTCACCAGAGTCAGTGGCAGAGAGGAGGTCGTTCACGATGTGAAGAAGGGCTGATTTAATAGAGTGGTCAGGACGGTAGGCAGACTGGAATGGAAAGAACAAGCTGTTGGATAAGAGATGATAGTTGAGCTGTTTGAGGACAACCTTCTCCAGGCGTTTGGATAGGAAAGGGAGATTAGAGAGACAGAGAGCGGTAGTTCTGCGCGGCAGTCGCGAGTGCAGCACCACCCAGGACAAGTAGGATGTAATGGGTGGGGAGGGGTAGGCGAGAACAGGAGCTATAGTGCATGCTTGGTGTAATCGGGCACTTACTCACTCACCCGTCTAGGGCATGTGCGTCAGGATCTTTAAACGCTTCCTTAGGAGGAGAACAAAAAAGACTTAACGTTACACGAACAAACATGCACCACCAAGGCAGGCATAGCTAAAGACAACCCACTTCAATGTTTCTATCCATGTATTTGAAAAAAAAACCCGTGCATCCAATTAAACGAGAAAGCAACCGAGTCTGCACACACCCTAATTATATGCAACAGAACTCCGCCCTTCCTCCCCGCCAACCCTGTCTCTTTGCACACACAAGATGCAGGCGAAGGAACTGGCACCACTAATTGTCAATTAGCATGTCCTCAAACAAGCAACTGTCGACTGAATGCACTTTGTGAATTATTTTCTTACACGTAGAATGTTAGACCTATTTCTCATTCTTCAGTTCTTGTCGTCGTTTTCGTCGTCGTCGTCGTCGTCCTCCTCCTCCTCCTCCTCCTCCTCCTCCTCCTCATCATCATTGGTCACCATCATCGTCATCATCATTATCATCACCATCATCATCACCACCACCATCATCATCATCATCATCATCATCAGCAGCAGCAGCAAAATCACCATCATCATCATCATCACCAGCATCATCATCACCAGCATCATCACCCGTAACGTAAATCATGTGATAGGTATCTGTTATTCCCCATGTAACTTCTTATGATTACAGTTTTAAATGGTTAATTTAGTAATGTATTCTTGATATACTTTTATCCTGTTTTACTGTTTACTGTTTACTGTTTATTGTTGTTATACTGTCCTTTATCGTCTTGTAACATTTATATCTGGCACCACTTGTGAATTTCTCTTTGATTGAGATAATAAAGTGATCGTATTCGTATTCGTATTCGTATCACCACCATCATCATCATCATCGTAGGTGGTACTAACGAACTTCTTTGGCCTAATAATAATGGTACTAAAATGGAAGGTTCGTTAGAAAACAAATTAAACAATGGGGATGTCGCCAGAAAAGCCATTTTAGGGAACCCCGAACGACCCCCCACCTTACGACTTCCTCCTCTCCCACCCTGCACGACCTCGCCTCTTCTTTCACCCACCCACGCACAGATAGACAGATAGGCAGATAGATAGATATGTGGAGAGAGAGAGAGAGAGAGAGAGAGAGAGAGAGAGAGAGAGAGAGAGAGAGCGAGAGAGGAGAGCGAGAGAGAGAGAGAGAGCCTATACACACACCACACAGACCTGATCTCCCCCGCGCTAATTGACGGATCATTTTAATAATTATGATGGCGACAGGCAAATCATTTTGGCAGCGCGTGGTAATAATACTATCAGACATGAAAATGAGCGTGCAAGGGTTGCACCGCGTGGCATATTGACGGATGAACGTTTGTTCCTGTATGACATGTTGTTGAATTTTTCATACTCCGCCATGGCTGGACAAACTCCGTAAAGACGTTTAGCGCATGGCGTTTAGCCTAAAAAAAAAAAAAAAACTTAAAAAAAACGACGGAACATCACAGGACAGTTTCCATTTGAGACGCGCACGATAAATGATGAATATTGTGTACAGGCGACTAGGCGCGCAATGATAATGTTTATTTACCTTTGATTTTGTTTCTATGTTGTGGCTGGGAAAGCTTTCCTTATTGTTTGTTTTCGTCGGTCGATAGTTATTGTAGCCATACTGAGAACTTTCTAGAATTGCTTGTTTATTATTGACAGAAGATTCGAGGTAGGTCTAGCGATGCCTGGATCGGTCTTGTTAAGTTTGTAGAACGTTCTATGACGTAAGACAGTGCGTAATTCCCGTGACGAGTTTAATTTGATTGGTTGTTGGTGGCGTCATTCTGGAACATTCTGTATTTTTCGACAATGTTGATAAGACTAAATAAAGAGAACTATATGCGTGTCTAAATGGTTGCTTCTTTTTCTTATGCTATAAATTTTTTTTTTTTTACATTTGATTGGGGTTGTTGATATTGTTTGCGTTTTTTTTATTGAGTTAAGTTGGACAACTTCACAACGACAACTCCTGTCTTGTTACTGAATGATCGGGCTGCGTCGATAACGAATTTGAGTTACACAAGATTCGGGGCTGAATCGACCTAGGTCGTGTAACAACACTAAACAAGAGACGCTGAGTGTCAGAGGTGTATCAATCATAGGCTGGGTGTAAGCATAGGCCCCCCCAACAGCCTGCGGCACTCAGATATGGGTTAGCGTTGCTTTCGGGCCCACTGCCTATATAAGCTTCCGAAAAGCTTGACCGTGGCAGTGGGGCCGGGTAGCTCAGTTGGTAAGAGCGTCTTGCTAGTAACCGAAAGGTCGCTGGTTCGAATCCCGGATTGGTCAACGTGTGATCATATTATTTTCCCCTTTACCAACAACTGGCCCGCTGGTGTCAGTATAAATCGGTCCAGTAGTCACCTATATGCGAAAGTGTCGTGTGACTATAATCTACAAACAACGACCGTGGCAAAAGAGGCGGCGTGGTCACGAGGAACAACATCTTTCTAGAAGTGGTGAAGCCCTCATGCTTTCCGCTGATTATGTGTGGAATATTTTTTGGGGCTGGGACATTTATATTTATCTCATGTGCATGAAACTGCATTCTTTAGGACATCAGTAAGCCACAGTGTGTTTCGCAAGAGTATAGGAAAATGAAGATGACAAGGGAGCGCAGCAACCTTACCTTGGAGTGTAGACTGATGGTCCTGTCTTTCCAGATGGGCTTCAAACTTGTCAGGCCACGTCACCCTAGCATCAGACCTCCTGCAAGTCACGGTGCAAAGAAGCAGAAGAGGGAGACAGGCAAAGAGGTAGGAAGGCAACATTTGAGAATGGATTGGCTTGACACTGAGTGAAGCCATGAGGGCTGCTGAGGATAGAGAAAGAAGGAGTACGCTGGTTAAACATACTTACGTGGTGCCCTAACGACTTTCGAGTTACGGGATAGGATAGGATAGGATAGGATAGGATAGGACAGGATAGGATAGGACAGGATAGGATAGTGTGATGATATTCTGGCGGAGAGACGTTTATGTTAAAAGGGGAGTAAGACTTGTAGATAGATGGGGCGTTACGCTACCTCTAACAGACGTTCTTTTACCAAAATTCCAATGCAGCGTCAGAGACTAATCCTGGTGCTTGGCCACATAAAATTTATATTTGTTCTCGGGTTTTAAAGTATCATTTGGCTCACTTTAAGAAATGCTTATTACTAATCAAAGGACTAGTTTACTTGGTCTCAAGAGAAGAAGAGCTAGTGGACACACAACAATACAAATAGAATGACACCAGTCGTATGTATGTGATTCCAACTTTTATATAGTCAACACAAATTCTAACATTACTTCATTTAAATATAATTTAATAACTATAATTGCTCAATGTGCTGAGTAATTTCTTTATCAGTTCTTCTTCATCATTTGCTAAGCAATTCTCTGGTTGGGTAATCTAATAGTATTTGTCCGAGTTGGGTTAGACTTCAGTTGCAGTTGAGGGAGACTTAGCTGCTACGCGTCGGCGAGTGCTTGAGTCCGTCGGTCACTCTGAGTGGTCTTGCCTCTCAGGGTGATCGGGTGAGTAGTGTAGCTACGGGGCCGGACGTGGCAAGGTAGATTCTAGGTTGATCTCCTTCGTTTCCACGGGAGCAAGCGTCATGCGTTGACTCCACAAACCGTCCCAGAGCTGAACTGTAAAATCCAGAACTTTGGCTACAATATTCTATCCAGATATGGGTATGCGGTACACTCTGCAAGAAGTCTATAGCATCAGACACCTGCCGAGTTTCCCATATGCACACTTTGATCCTTTATTTTAAGGCTAGGATATATCAATCACATCAACATGCACAACGTGTCAAAAACAATAACTGGTTTCTGTAAATATATATAACATGAACATACTAATACATGGCAATCAATATAATGTATATAAGCATATACGTATCAAAACTATTAGTGTTAACTTACTTCTAGTCTCTGGGAATCGTGAACCTTCTCAAGCCTATCACTTTCTCAGTGAGGTGAAGATAAGCGTTCACTGCAGATTGCTCCTTTGACCCTGGTGGCTTAGTACTTCGTATTCGATTGACTAGCTAAATTTTAGGATACGGGGATATGCAGGGGTCCCTACGTCCTCCGACCAATCATTTAAGTCTCGTTCTAGTTAATCTCGCTCATACGGGAATCTTCTTTTTTGGGAAATTTCTCTCACCTGTCCTACCTGTGGGACACGAGCGGTTACGTCTCGACTTCGAGTGTCAGGGAAGAAACAGGGTAGATCCAATAGAGATATGAGTCACACGGCCACTTACCAGTCAAGAGACCCTGGTCAGATGGCTGAGTAAGTTAACTAACAGTTTTGTTTAGCGAAGTCTGCTTGATGGTATCGGGAGTGACCGTTTCAAGGAGGTTAATTTAACAGGTGCGGACTTCCCTTTAGATGACTGGTAAATTAACGTCAAGTTGTATTCAATACTATCTGTTTATCGCTAAGCTGAGTTACCACATCTTTGTCGTCAACATTTCTGATGTTACAGATAGGGTAGGATAGAATAAGATATGATAGGATAGGATTGGCATAGGCCAGAGTGAGAAACATACCTTAGTAAATAACATGGCTTCTGGGAATAAGATCTTTTGCTACTCTCGGGCTGTTTATAAAGTCATATAGGCAGGCGGTCGAATGCGCCGCTGCCCCCAAATCTGGGTGTCAGAGGCTAAGCAGCTGTTGTTGAGGGCATAGGCCTACACCTAGCCTATGCTTGTGATAGATCTCTGACGCTGAGCTAGCGTCAAGGTCGCCAGATGGCAGGAAACTGGCCTATTGGTAGGCTATTGGCTTCGTCTGGTCTTTGTGCTAAAACTCCTGCTCGACACGACTGCACGTTTTCTCATACTCAGCTCAATGTCAAAGCACTGTCACGCCCCGCGCAGCTGTACGGCGCACGGCCGTGCGCGATACTAGGAAAGCACACGACAGGGCACGTGCTGAGCGTATCAAGGTTTGTGACTGATGACAGGGAGGGAGAGGGGAGGGAGGAGGAAAAAAGAAGAGTTAAGAGTAAGAAGAAGGGTTTTGACAGACGATGCGAACGAAATGGAGGTGAAATACTGAAGTTTGACAATTGCAGAAATGATGAGATTGATTGATTGATTGATTGATTGTTGACTCTTCCGAGCCAAATCAGGACCGGACAACCCCCAATCCGCATAAAAGATCTGCTGAAACAACCCTAGTGGGAAAATTGAATGCCCTCCACCGGCCAGTCACTTTACAATAAAGACATCCCACGCAGGGGACGGCTGAGGCTTTACCCCAACTACTCGAACCCCCGGTAACAAAAACAAAATAGAATACAAACATCATTATAAATCATCAACAAAACACATACATATAAAATGCCTATAGTGCTAAATAATAACATCATAGGAAGCCCTAGTGACCACCCGGCAGAAAGCGTCCAACACTCCCAAGCTGATACAACAGACCCCATACACAAACAAGGAGTCTTGTCCAGGAAGAGTTTTCAAGAAAAAAAGGTAGGTCATTGATCTAGCGAAGAAGAAGATAGGATGATGAGAGAAGAAGAAGTGGAACGACGATGAGAAAGGATATCAGACGAATTTAACTGTGTGCGTGTGTGCATGTGGGCATGTAGAAACGACGTTACAGTGACACACTCATGAAACTCCACATGGTTTCTTTTGACTTTTTTGGAAGGCTGCCCTATTTTGACGTCAAAATAGGGTTCCGGTAGAGTTACAGCTGTTTTAGGCTTAGGGTTAGGTTAAGGGTTAGGGGTTAGGGGTTAGGGTTAGGGTTAGGGATAGCTTCAACAATTTGAAAATGTCAAAATAATGTCAAGAAAATGAAAAGTGTGTCAAAATAATGTCTGTTTTTTTTCACAACAGTCATCGCAACGTCGTTTCTCCACACATGTGTGTATGTGTGTGTGTGTGTGTGTGTGTGTGTGTGTGTGTGTTGTTCGGCGGCAGGGATAGCTCAGTGGCCAGAGCGCATGACTGGTGTGAGTACGTCTTGGGCGACGTGGGTTCGAATCCTGACTTCAGCCAACTATTGTGTGACTGCTGGATATTAGGGGCCAGCGCCTTGAGAAGCTTTCTGAGCTTGTAAGTGCGCTATATAAGAGAAATCTATTTCTTTTCTTTTCTTTCTTTCTTTCTTTCTTTCAAATTACGTTTTTGCTTTATCTCAAGAATGTTGAATTTGATTGTATTGCCTATTTCATTCAATCAATAATTATGTAAGTCAAATTTGCACTTTTCTCAAAGGTCAAGGTCACTGTGGTTAATTATTTTCAAAGCACGTTTTGCGCTATATTTTAAAATTGGCACCACCGAAATTTACATTTTTTTTCTTCTAGCTCGAAGATAGTTCCGATTCCGGGCATCACCACTCCGTGTGTACATTTTTACAATTTATTTTTTAAAAAGGATAAACTCGCATAACAAACCCGCCCAGGAAATACACAGGTTTGAAAATGCTGAGTTTTAGCTATGTGAGCGTCAGGAGCAACATGTAAATGTCTTGCCATCTTATTATTCTTTTTCATACGTAATTTTTAGATCAAGAAAGAGAGAGTGAGAACAAATAAGAGAGAGAGAGAGAGAGAGAGAGAGAGAGAGAGAGGGAGAGTGAGAGAGAGAAAGAGAGAGAGAGAGAGAGGGAGAGAGAGAGAGAGAGGGAGAGTGAGAGAGAGAAAGAGAGAGAGAGAGAGAGAGAGAGAGAGAGAGAGAGAGAGAGAGAGAGAGAGAGAGAGAGAGCGTTGAAGTTAAACGTCTATACCCACATCTGCGGCACGACGTACGGGAATCACCATCCCAGGAGAGAGGAGTGATGAGGACTTTAATCAGCACTGAACCACCAGCAGAGCTACCATAGTAATCAGGTGGACACCGCCGTTGGGGTGCCGGGGGTTTCAGTATAAATAGTATCCCCACTTTCTGGAAATTTAGTGCTTTAAATTCCCACTGTCGCTGTCTTTCTCATTTGCTCTTTCCCATTCCTGCTCTGTTCTATCAATCTGCTATACTATCGTCTTCTTCGCTAGACCAGTCTCCTACCTTTTTTCTTGAAAACTCTTCCGGGACAAGACTCCTTGTTTGTGTATGAGGTCTGTTGGATCAGCTTGGGAATATTGGACGCTTTCTGCCAGGTGGTCACTAGGGCTTCCTATGATGTTATTATTTAGCAATGTAGGCATTTTATATGTATGTGTTTTGTTGATAATTTATAATGATGTTTGTATTCTATTTTGGTTTTGTAAACGGGGGTTCGATAAGTTGGGGTGAAGCCTCAGCCGTCCCCTGCGTGGGATGTCTTTATTGTAAAGTGACTGGCTGGTGGAGAGCTTTCGGTTTTACCACTAGGGTTGTTCCAGCAGATCTTTTATGCGGATCGGGGGTTGTCCGGTCCTGATTTGGCTCGGAAGAGTCCGCTGGACCTAAAGCAATAATGATGTAATGTAATCAGGTGGACAGTGCACTATTGCCATTTATGATCTTGCTCGCAACAGGAATCACTCGAATCCGGGTCATCGGAGTGCCAAGCGGACGCTCTACAGCTGAGCTACGGTGGTACGACGAGAGAGAGAGAGAAAGAGAGAGATAAGATAAGATAAGATAAGATAAGATAAGATAAGATAAGATAAGGTAAGATAAGATAACAATTTTATTTTGCAAGGGTAAAAGAGTAAGCGCTGGATGCGCTTTTTTACATCTTGCCCTTGGGGCAATAACTATTAAATACAACTCAAGGTTATAACCTTCACACCACGGAACAAAAACAAATAAACAAAGTTATTATTAGATAAAATCATTTTCAAACAATTGAAATCAAATTAATGTTGTTAATCCCAATCAGCAATATTCAGTTATTGTGTATTTAATTTTTAATGTGTTTTAGGAGACGTGTTCTAAATGAAGTAAATTTAGATGCTGGAGTGCGGGGATCTTCAGGAAAGTTATTCCATAAAGTGGAACCGGAATAAGCTAGACTGGTTTTGAAGAGATCAATTCTTGGAATTGGAACATTTAATTTTGTGGACGATCTGGCAGTTTTGTTTCAAAAAAAAAAGAGAAGAAAGATAGGAAGGTGAATTGCCAGAAAGGACCTTGTGCGTGAAAACACCTTTAATAAATGTTAGTCTGTCGGCAAGTGGTAGAATATTGATCCGTTTCTAGTCATCTGGAGAGATTTTTTGTTTAAGAATAACCTGTTTAATTGCACGTTTGTGAATTCTAATTAATGGCTTCGTTGCATTGCCACTAGCAGGATCCCAAATAGTAGAGAAAACAATTAATAAATTACTGAGAGAGAGAGACAGAGAGAGAGACAGAGAGAGAGACAGAGAGAGACAGAGAGAAAGAGGGTGGGGGACAGACAGACAGATAGACAGAGAGAGACCGAAAAAGAGAGACAGACAGAGAGACATAGAGAAGTCTAAACCTTTAATTAATAGGAAAATAGCATGAGAGAGGGGAGAGAGAGAGAGAGAGAGAGAGAGAGAGAGAGAGAGAGAGAGAGAGAGAGAGGAAGGGAGAGAGAGAGAGGGACAGAAAGAGAGGAAGAGACGAAGAAGGAGAGAGAGAAAGACAGAGACAGAGAGTGAGAGATTAGAATGATAAGAGGGTGGGGAGGGCG
This sequence comes from Oncomelania hupensis, assembly GCA_036898135.1. NCBI lineage: Eukaryota > Metazoa > Mollusca > Gastropoda > Littorinimorpha > Pomatiopsidae > Oncomelania > Oncomelania hupensis. The sequence goes on from CM072527.1 coordinate 43,252,012, forward strand.
GTGGGTGAATTTCTGTTTGTGAAGGCAAATGGAGAAAACAGACTAGGGTGGCAAAGCTAGGTTTTAGAAGGTGAAGAGAGAAGAAGAGGAAATGCAGGGGTAGGAGGTGGTAGGGGAGAGTAGGCGCGAGTGACAGGGGCTAGACGTAATTAGCCTAGGCGCAGTGGAGGTTAATTAGAGAGAGATTGGGATCTTTGTGTTCTGTATCTGCAGTTAATGAACAGGCCTTGTCCGTCCACTTGCCTTCACGTCGTGTCTTCCATGTCCTTGAGCCACAGAGAGAGAGAGAGAGAGAGAGAGAGAGAGAGAGAGAGAGACAGAGAGAGAGACAGAGACAGAGAGAGAGACAGAGAGAATGAGAGAGAGGGTGGGATGGGTGGAGGGGGAGACTTCCAAGACAGCGATAGCGAGAAAGGAGAGAGACAGACACATAGATAGAGAGAGACAGAAAGAGAGAGAGAGAGAAAGAGAGATAGAAGGGGAATATATGTAGAGAGAAAGGGAGAGACAGAAGTGTGGGGTGGGGGGAGGAGAGAATTCCAA
>CM072527.1:43257554-43268163 GCA_036898135.1 Oncomelania hupensis
AACAGTTATACAGACATAATGGACACACACACACACACACACACACACACACACACACGCCCGCACACATACACACGCATTCCTTCCCCTAATCCTTTCCATCCAAACATTCCTACGCCATCATGCTAAATTCATTAATCAAACCATCAATCATCCAAATAAAGATTACGTCACGTCAAGGCAAGTCTTCAGAGCGGGACTGTAGTGAACACACTCTGTAGTTGAGAGTAGCCGACGCTTCCTCGTTCCCCTGCCCGCTGATTAAAGAGGTACTGGTCGAGTCTCAGTTACGCTGTGTGTTTTGTGTCGTGAGATGCAGAGTTCATTCTGAATGTTATTTTCTGTCTTGACAAGATACGAATCTTAACTGGCATTTTATTACACACAGTGAAAACCGCAGCACCGGTGATTGGGCTAGTGTTTTGGGGCTACCACGGAATGAGGTTGCTTGTCTGGAAAGCAGGGGGAGAGAGACAGAGAGAGAGGGGGGGGGAGAAGAGCAGAAGGAGGAGGAGGAGAAGGAGAAGAAGAAGAAATTATTGTAGTAATGAAAACAAAGAATGGAAAAAGGAATGAAGAAAGAAACAAAGGTTGGAGAAAAAAAAGGAACGAAAGATAGAACGAAAGGTATATTATGAAAAGCAACTCCAAATGAAAGATAAAAATGAAAACAAAGAAACTGAAAAAGAAGAAAGAACGAAAGAAAGAAAGACAGAAGAAAAATAAAGAGAGGAAGTAAGACAGTAAATTAAAAAGGCATAAAAAATTTAAAAAAAAAAGATATAAAGAAAAAAAAAGAAAAGAATAAAAAAGGTTTTGAAAGAAAAGAAAGAAAGAAAGATACAAAGGAATAAAAGAATACAAAACAGACGAGCAAGAAAAAGAAGATAGGAGGTGTTGTGAAGTGTGTGTGGTTTTTTTTTTAAAGTGATGTGATAGCGAGAATTGATCCAGGTGATAACAACGTGCATTAAGACGCTTGCTTGACATTGATGGCTCTCTCTTTAAATGAATGGTCTCGTCAGCATGAAACACACAGTGGCTTTTGGAAATAGAACCGACAGATGATCCCCCCTTTACTATCAGATACAAGATGGAGAGAGCGAGGGTAGGAGGAAGACTAATCTCACCGATTTTTTTGACTAGAGTCGTCATTTGGATTAGTATTTTATTGACCAGCATAACAAAAAAAAACCACAGTGGCCCTTTAAAAAGGGGGTGCTGGAAAGATGGAGGGAATTTGAGGGGCCCGGTAGCTCAGTTGGTAAGAGCGTCTTGCTAGTAACCGAAAGGTCGCTGGTTCGAATCCCGGATTGGTCAACGTGTGATCATATTATTTTCCCCTTTACCAACAACTGGCCCGCTGGTGTCAGTATAAATCGGTCCAGTAGTCACCTATATGCGAAAGTGTCGTGTGACTATAATCTACATACAAACAAACAACGATGGAGGGAAGTGGTGCAAAGGGGTGGTGGTAGAAGGTTAATGGGGGTGGAGTAGGATGGGGTGGAGAATGGTGGAGGAGTGGCACGTAGGGGTGGGAAGTGGGGTGTGGCGCGTGTTGGAGGATGGGCCATGATGGTTGGGGGAGGTGGGTGGAGGTTTCTACATTGCCCGATTTGTTTTCAAATCTGCGTCCATCACAGTTTCAAAAGGGTCTTTTGGAAGGAGTTAGTTTATTTATGCGTTCACTGTATTTTTTGGTATTTTTAGCGTGTCTGTGCCTGTACTGGCGCGCGCGCGCGTGTGTGTGTACGCATGCGCGTGTATGTGAGTATGTGTGTGTTTGTTTGTGTGTGTGCGTGCGTGCGCGTGTATGTGTGTGCGTGCGTGCGTGTGTGCGTGTGTGTGTAGGAAGAAAAAGAAGCAGAAGACACTGAGACACTGTCTCCTACTCCTTCGGAGAAGAGTGTAAACCGAGATCTAGCATGTGCACTCACTCCATCTCAAGGGCTTTAAAGATCCAGACACTCATGTCCTAGGTTGAGTGCCGGCTACACAAATACACCCAGCACGCACTAGGTCCATCCTCCTCCCCAGTGGCTGAGAATTGTGCTCAGTCGTCAGGGCGTCAGATTACGCGCCCAAAGATTGCAAGTGGACGCTACACGGACGGCTTGAGTTAGATCTCCTATCGGCCAGTACAGCGCCTTGAGCAGCTCTTTAGCTGGGTAAGTAATTAAATAAAAATAAAATAACAACAACAACAAGACGATCAAGAAAAGGAAGATTAAAAATAAAATATCTAATCAAATAAAATATCTAATCAGTCTACCACAACCGGTACAATGCCGATCAATAACTGCCAAAGCAATTTGTCTGAGAAAAGAAATCTGATTTCTTCATTACCTGGTCCACAAAAACAGTCGTCACCAATCCATTAAAGGAAAACCATTTCAAACGTCCCTTAATTGAAACGCAGCAAAAATTTAAAAGTAGTTCGTGCTAAAGGCGGAGGAACACGCGTTAACTGTCTAAAGGAAGCTGTTTCTTCAATTCTTGCGCTCGGTTTGCGTCGGCGGAATGAGATGCGCGTTGCATACGCGAGATTCTTGTGAGGGAAAAGACTACATGACATATATAACTCTCGCACAATGGCTAGATGGGTAGTTGACTAGTAGGTTTGAAGAAAGGATTAGGGTAGGCTTTTGAAAGTGCACTTTTTCCTGATAAGAAACAAATCATTTGAAAACAATGAAAACACAGGGCGTCTTGGACGATTAGACTACTAGTCACGAGAGATTCTGTTTTCATCTTTAAACTAGCACGTCAAAGCATGCCCTTTATTTAAATAGCAAACAATCGCCACATGCTCAGCGCCCTCGCGACGTGCGAACGCTAGATAACATTATAAATTCCTAGCCAAACTCGCAAGGTATTTGCGGGGTCGCAACGCGCGGCTCGTTTGCTGCAGCGTTTCTCAAACCACGAAGATTCTCTGGAACTGGAAATAAGAACAACGTGCAGCCGATATAGAATTACAATTCCTCCTTCTCCTCCTCCTCCTCTTAATAGACATAATGTTGTCATCAAAATGTTGTTTATTTTCATACTACATCTTTGCAGAGTTTTAACTTGGGTTAACCACATTTTGAAGAAGAAATAAAAGAAAGATAACACAAAGAGAAGATTGGGGCCAATTCCATACTCTTCGCTTTGTTCCTCTTTTGCACAATTTCTGGAAACTAGTTTTCACTTTTGTTGTTGCTAGTATACAAGCGCCTTGATCAGTTCGGTAAGCTGAAAAGTGCACTATTAAAAAAATATATTATTTCAATAAAATTTTAACAAAATGACCTTGGTACTAAAAGTCTTTTGGGCACAATTTCCGGTAAGTTTCATGTCATGTTAATAGCGCATTGCGAAAACCGAAACCAGTTTGTTTTGGGGCCTTGATTTCCGTCATTTTGTAAGGGGTTTTCCAAGCTAGCTCGCCTCTTCGTGCCTAATTCTATGGGAGCAGGATTATTTTGCACAAAGAGGGGCGCGTAACTCAATAAAACAAATAGCGTGCATTGGACGCTCGGCAATTACGACAACCGCCCTGCGTGCTGCATTGGACGTTTTTCTTTCCTCCGCCCGCCGAGAGCGTTTCGGGTAGAGGGGGCAAGGGAAATAATTCCAGTCGGGAGGTCGGGTAACCGTGTTAGCATCGATCTCACCAGCCACGGGGTCGTCGATTGAACAAGCTTATTAGGATAATTGACACGGAAAATAACAGACAGAAATATCCCCATATCAGGAAAATTAGTGTTTGTAAATTCTATTTTCCTTTCCTGACCCTTCTACCGCGGCTGGCCGGGATGGCTCAGCCCTGGGTATTTGGCGAAGGCAATCGAACAGAACGACGGGGATTGAAATTCCCTCCCTTGGCTATGGAGACTACAGTACTGCGTATAGAAACTGTAGCCCTTACACGCTGTTTCTTTTTTGTTTGTCCTTTCATTTTTCCCCCTTTTTTTCTTCTTCTTCCCGTCCTGTTTCTTCCTTTTCCTCTCTCTCTCTCTCTCTCTCTCTCTCTCTCTCTCTCTCTCTCTCTCTCTCTCTCTCTCTCTCTCTCTCTCTCTCTTTCTCTCTGCGTGGTAATTTACTTAGCAGGCAAGCATTTTTTCCGCTTCACCGCCCGACCAATTCTCCGACAACCTCGGACATCCGACTGTCAATTTTATTACAGGAAACGTCGCAGGAATGTGTTTGACTCGTCACAGAAAGGGCTTAATACGTCATGGAATTGGGGTTGAAACCTTCACGTAAACGGTTTAAAGTGGCGACCATAATCAATGGCGATGAAGAAATTCTCGTTTGACATGTCGCAGAATGCTACTGGACCCTCGCGTAAAACGATTTAAATAGTCATCTCCATTATTTGCTGTCAAGAAATTTGCCAAAAGCCCCATTGAATTTTCGTTGCCGCTTTTTTTAAACCGCTGATTTCGTCACTTTCGTTTTGAAAAAAAACCACACACACACAAAATACTTTGGTTTAACTTTTGAAGAAAATCTGGTTCACCACCCCTTATTCTCTCGCCTCTCTCACCCGTCCTCTCGCCCCGACCCCCAACCCCTCTCCCTATTAACTGCACGAAATATTTATATAATGCTTAAAAAAAGAATTAAGCTTGAAAGATTTTGCAGCAATTAACACTTTTAATCGATTTAAGTACAATACTCTAGCATCATTATTATTTGCTTTACATACACATTATTATTAAAGTGACACTTCCTTCTCACCCGTTGAGCGAAATGGACCCCATTCTTTATCATTCTTTCAAAGAATTATTTTGTTTTATAACTTTGCCAAGAAATGTAAGAGTCAAAGGATTTCATTTCAACAATCCTTAAAACGATTGGCTTACAAAACGTCCTCCATTATTGTCAAGACATTTATTTGTTTAACGTGTCACTCGAAACCTGTAATAAGTGTAAACAATTAAAGTCGTTTGTTTGCAGCTCATTTGTATAGTAAGTCATAACGCTTTGTGGATTTGCAAACAACCCTTAAACTACCCAAACACTGTTTCTATAATTTTTTTTGGTATTTTGTTTTGTTTATTTGGAGCGGGTTGGTTGGTTTAACATTTACCATCCCATTCATTCCGGGTAAACTAGTGTTTATCAAATGCGTCACAGAAATGGTGGTAAGAAGTTCCCTCATGAAATTGGGGGCCCTGCCCCCTGGAAATCTTCTTAGAGATTCTCGGATGTTCTCATAGATCGTTGGAGGCGTCTCTCTGCTCCTATACCAGTTCCGCCATTTGCATTTGCGAAAGGTTGTCAATTTGAGGCTTGACGATGTTTACTTTCAGTCTCACTGTCACGGCAGACTGCCAGTCATTATATAAAAAGGAGAAGAGAAGGGCTGAAGGAGGGGAAAAAAGAGGAATTGGAAGAGTAGGAGGGTGAAGAAGGACAAAAAGAAGAAGAAGAAGGAAGAGGAGAAGAAGAAAGACGACGACGATGAAGAAGTAGAGGAAGAAGAAGGAGGAGTATGAAGACGAGGAAAAAGACTACGGCGATGAAGACGACGACGACGACGACGACGACGACGAAGAAGAAGAAGAAGAAGAAGAAGAAGAAGAAGAAGAAGAAGAAGAAGAAGAAGAAGAAGAAAGAGATGGAGGAGGAGGAGGAGGAGGAGGAGGAGGAGGAGGAGGAGGAGAAGGACGAAAAGAAGAAAGAAAGAAAGAAAAGAAGAAAAAGAAAGAAAGAAAGAAAGAAAAGAAAGAAAGAAAGAAAGAAAAATAATTACAAGAACAACAACAATAATAACCAACCAACCAACAAAGACGATGGTAGTAAAGAAAAAAAAAAAAGAACAAGCACAAAAAAGAAGGAAACATAAACTTCGTCCCTCCCCGCGACTCAGGAAGTGACGTCACTCTTAGCCAAGGGAGCTAACTTTGTTAGCAAACTTTGTAAAGTCGGATTACTGTGTTGACTTGTCGTCATTTCCTGTGGGACTGTTTTGGAGATGTCCACAATGAAGGTTTCCGGCCGAGCAGCACTTTAGAAATTATGAAAACAGGAATTGCCCGATGAGTGATGGTAATATCGTAAAGTAGGCTACCCTACTGGTGAGCAATTAGTGTATAACTATCAAATAAAAGCAAGTGATCTGTCTGCATTCTGTCTTGTTTTATCTGTATCTGTCTGGATCTCTGTCTGTCTGTCAAAAGAGTGAGTTGTCTTCTTTTTTTCTATCTGTCTGACAGTCACCTCTCTCTGACAGTCACCTCTCTCTGACATTATCTTCTCTGCCTCTTCTTTTCCAGTCTCTCGCTCTGTCTTGACCTCTATCTGTCTCTCTCTCACACTGTAAGTTTGTCTGTCGTTCTTTCTCTGTCACTCTCTCTTTCCCCCTTTTCTTTTCTCCGATCCCTCGCCCTGTAATGTGTGTGTGTTTATGTTCGTGTTCGTCTCTTCCATTCTTGCTCTTCAAGTGTTTGTCACTGAACAGTGGGTAAGTGTGAGCGTGTGTGTATGTGAATGTGTGTGTGTAGGTGTGAGTAGGTGTGTGTGGGGGTGAGTAAGGTGGGGTGAGAGGGCAGGTGTGTGTGTATTTGGATAAATGTGTGTGTGTGTGTGTGTGTGTGTGTGGATGTGTTGGTAGCTGTTTGTGTGTGCAAGAGAGAGCGAGATAGAGAGAAAGAAGAGAACGAACGAACGAACGAGTCTATTCCGTATTAGGCCATAGCACCTCTTGGAAGGGGTGTGTAAACAAATACAAACAAAACAACAAATTAATGAGCGGAAAGAAGGCATCAAAACATCAAGACCTGACAATTTCACGTAATGTAAAGGCTTTGTAATATAAAAAAGCATAATTTTCGTACAACAACAACATTAGTAGTAGTGAACAGTAAAGACAGATGAAAAGTGCTTGGTTCTCTTTAGTATTTAGCTATAATACATTCTTTTCTCAAATCATTCAAATTTGGGCAACAAAATACAAAGTGTAATTCATTATCTTCCGCTGTTTTGCACAAAGGACATAGAAGATTATTTGGAGAAAGAAGAGAGAGAGAGAGAGAGAGAGAGAGAGAGAGAGAGAGAGAGAGAGAGAGAGAGAGAGAGAGAGAGAGAGAGAGAGAGAGAGATAGGGAGGGAGAGAGAATGTTTAAGAGAATGGGAAGGATTGTGAAGGACTACTTCTTGTCTATCCAGCATCAGGCTGATGGTGCCTATCCTATAGTATCTTATCCCGTCGGAAGTCGTTGTGGCACCACAGATGATCGTTTAACCAGCGCACTCCATCTTCCTCTGTCCTCAGCAATCCTCATGGCTTCGCTCAATGCCAAGCCAGCCCATTCTCATCTACACCGTATGATGAAGATGGTGCACTTGGTCTAATTTGAAACTGGGTAGCATCTCAATTTTCATTTCGGCTTCGCATCTTGCTCAGTGTTTCAATCAGATTGCAAAACCATGCTCCTACTCAAAGTCTAGACTTCCATGTTCTGTAAGAGAGAGAGAGACAGAGACAGAGAGACAGAGACAGATAGAGACAGACAGAGCTTCTATTGTCCTTTTTCGAAGAAACTTCTGTGTTGTTAATACCGTGATGGTGAAGAAACCATTTAGCTACCAAGTCATTCCTATATGATATGAATGCTAAATTAAGATGATGACAATGATGATGACGATGATGATGATGATGATGATGATTATTATTATTATTATTATTATTATTATTATTATTATTATTATTATTATTATTATTATTATTATTATTATTATTATTATTATTATTATTATTATTATTATTATTATTATGACGATGATGATGATGATGATGATGACCACAACGACGATGATAATGAAGTTTTATACAGCGCGGGTCTTCACAAAAACCCCCAACCCCACCCCCCTAACCCCCACCCCCCAAAAAAAAAACTTAAATAAAATAAAATAAAAATAAATAAATAAATAAATGTAACAACAAAAAAAAAAGACCCACACATAACAAATACAGTCGCTCTTGTACCATTGACACGGTTTTCATTGTCAAATCTGCAAGACCTTCTCAAGCCAAACCGCTAATGAGTGTACTGGACAAATTTACAAAGCAACAACTAATGATAGAAATAGATTAATGTTTCTGCTGGTGCAAATTTATTTAGCTTAGGACCATTAAGCTAAATGACAGTATCACGTATATTGATATGATACCATATCCATAGAGCTATACTGTTGTGATAAGTAAAGCCTAGGACCATTAAGCTAAATGACAGTATCACGTATATTGATATGATACTATATCCATAGAGCTATACTGTTGTTGTGATAAGTAAAGCCTAGGCCGATGCAATATTGGGTTTGCATCATTTTTTCCCCCATCGATACACTTAGTTTTGATAAATAAAAAAATGGTAAGGCCGGTGATGCATTTGTTTGTTTGCATCATTTGTTTTTCTATGATTTTCAGAAATGGAAGAAGAAATAACAAAGAAATAAAGAAAGACATATAGACAGACAGACAGATAGATAGATAGATAGATAGATAGATAGATAGATAGATAGATAGATAGATAGATAGATAGATAGATAGATAGATAGATAGATAGATAGATAGATAGATAGATAGATAGATAGATAGATAGATAGATAGATAGATAGATAGATAGATAGATAGATAGATAGATAGATAGATAGATAGATAGATAGATAGATAGATAGATAGATAGATAGATAGATAGATAGATAGATAGATAGATAGATAGATAGATAGATAGATAGATAGATAGATAGATAGATAGATAGATAGATAGATAGATAGATAGATAGATAGATAGATAGAAATTAAAAAAAAACAACAGAGAACCACAACAGCAGCAGCAACAACAACAACAGCAACAACAAGAACAACAATAACAACAACTAGAAAAGAAAAACAACAATAAGAAGAACAAGAAGAACAAGAACTCTAAAGATGACAGGAAGAAAATGGAGGAGCAAGAGCAGCAGCTGAAGAAGAACTTTTATAAATGGTTATGACGATGATGACAAACATCTCTGGTACGTTTACCCTGTACCATTTTTATTTTTGAATGTTACTGTTGATTCCTAAATTAATGCAATGCTTACATGTGGGATTATAGAGTTCACATACTGGCCATCAACTCTTTGTACATTATGAACTACTGACGGACAAAGCAGATTTACCAATCTATTTTGATGTTTGATGATCTAGGTACGTCTGTGGTTATATACATTGGAATTATCCTAAACCAAATGTCCCGTCTTTGTACATTAGAAACTGAACCTTTCATTGCATTCCTATCTTTGTGATTGCCATTCTAACTTTGGTCATTTGTCGAACGGGTAAGATTCCCGTAAGATTTACCAGCAGTGACCAAAGTACCCATCATTCAGTGCAGGACATTAATGATTTGCCCAATGTCCGAGCCAGAACCAGGACTGACCTTGATGCCTTTTTGATGACGCCAGTCACCGGATATGACCTCACATATAGGTCAACCAATCACTCACTTTTACCGCAAGCCAATTTCGTATGACACCCGCCATCTTCGTTTTTGATGGAAAGGAGGTTCGCGTTATCTGATGCAGTCGCAACATTTCTGTTAGTACGGTGTACACTTAAGAATGATTCATTTGTTCTGCAACATTTATATTTATTAAAAAAATGCATTTATGTTTATAAATATACGTTCATATTGGAATATTATAATAATTTAGTCTATTAATATTTTTTGCCATATTTATGTTGATAAGTGAGGGTTACAAAATTTATTTAAGTGTTTTGGGATGCGGCCCAGTGGTCCATGGTGCAAGCTTTATGGGCGTGCGTCTTTTAGCGACGAGGGTTCGAACCTGATTTCAGCCACAACCTGCTTTACTGGAAGGTTGGTGAAGATTCAAACAGTTCAGATTCAGCTATTTTATTCCAAGTCTGTTCATTGATAAAATGATATTAGACTTTCACAAAAATATATATGCATAGACATACACACAAACACACATGCATAAACATAAACACATTTTATGTACTTAATCAAAAAATGTTTTTTAAACAGTTTTTTTCTCGAGGTTCTCATTGTCCAAAAGGTTCAGCAACCTAAGTTCGGGATCTTAGAACCTCGAAAAAAATGGTTTTTAAACCTCCAGGAACCTTACAATAAAGACAGTCCATTATGCATACTGGATTTTGGTGGCCGGAGACTGAGCTCAAATACGACGGAGGTTGTACAGGGTCAGGATCAGTGGCGCATCAAGAAAGCAGCAAGTGAGCTTGTTGAGTTGAAGGTCCTGTTTTGGGCCAAGCGCCTTGAGTGGCTAGCTCTCTCTGTGAGGTGGGACGTTTCGCTGTATAAGAACTACTCACCTCATTCCGGTGTCACGTCCTCAAAGTTCCGGGTGTCTTACTTTAGCCGGGCACCTTTGCGCATGCGCCAGGTCAAGTCGGGCCGGCTTTTTCACGATTTCTTAGTCGTCGTAACCCTAACACTAACCCTAACCCTAACCCTAACTCTAATCCTTACTAAGACTACGATAGCACTGTACGCATGCATCGAATTTTGTAATGCGTCGACCAATCAGAATGCTCCCAGTCGCTCCCAGCCCAACTAAGATACTAGGAACGGTGACGATG
>CM072527.1:43268663-43271163 GCA_036898135.1 Oncomelania hupensis
TACATACAAACAAACAACGATGGAGGGAAGTGGTGCAAAGGGGTGGTGGTAGAAGGTTAATGGGGGTGGAGTAGGATGGGGTGGAGAATGGTGGAGGAGTGGCACGTAGGGGTGGGAAGTGGGGTGTGGCGCGTGTTGGAGGATGGGCCATGATGGTTGGGGGAGGTGGGTGGAGGTTTCTACATTGCCCGATTTGTTTTCAAATCTGCGTCCATCACAGTTTCAAAAGGGTCTTTTGGAAGGAGTTAGTTTATTTATGCGTTCACTGTATTTTTTGGTATTTTTAGCGTGTCTGTGCCTGTACTGGCGCGCGCGCGCGTGTGTGTGTACGCATGCGCGTGTATGTGAGTATGTGTGTGTTTGTTTGTGTGTGTGCGTGCGTGCGCGTGTATGTGTGTGCGTGGGCGTGTGTGCGTGTGTGTGTAGGAAGAAAAAGAAGCAGAAGACACTGAGACACTGTCTCCTACTCCTTCGGAGAAGAGTGTAAACCGAGGTCTAGTATGCATGTGCACTCACTCCATCTCAAGGGCTTTAAAGATCCAGACACTCATGTCCTAGGTTGAGTGCCGGCTACACAAATACACCCAGCACGCACTAGGTCCATCCTCCTCCCCAGTGGCTGAGAATTGTGCTCAGTCGTCAGGGCGTCAGATTACGCGCCCAAAGATTGCAAGTGGACGCTACACGGGCGGCTTGAGTTAGATCTCGTGTCGGCCAGTACAGCGCCTTGAGCAGCTCTTTAGCTGGGTAAGTAATTAAATAAAAATAAAAGAACAACAACAACAAGACGATCAAGAAAAGGAAGATTAAAAATAAAATATCTAATCAAATAAAATATCTAATCAGTCTACCACAACCGGTACAATGCCGATCAATAACTGCCAAAGCAATTTGTCTGAGAAAAGAAATCTGATTTCTTCATTACCTGGTCCACAAAAACAGTCGTCACCAATCCATTAAAGGAAAACCATTTCAAACGTCCCTTAATTGAAACGCAGCAAAAATTTAAAAGTAGTTCGTGCTAAAGGCGGAGGAACACGCGTTAACTGTCTAAAGGAAGCTGTTTCTTCAATTCTTGCGCTCTGTGTGCGTCGGCGGAATGAGATGCGCGTTGCGTACGCGAGATTCTTGTGAGGGAAAAGACTACATGACACATATAACTCTCACACAATGGCTAGATGGGTAGTAGACTAGTAGGTTTGAAGAAAGGATTAGGGTAGGCTTTTGAAAGTGCACTTTTTCCTGATAAAGAAACAAATCATTTGAAAACAATGAAAACACAGGGCGTCTTGGACGATTAGACTACTAGTCACGAGAGATTCTGTTTTCATCTTTAAACTAGCACGTCAAAGCATGCCCTTTATTTAAATAGCAAACAATCGCCACATGCTCAGCGGCCTCGCGACGTGCGAACGCTAGATAACATTATAAATTCCTAGCCAAACTCGCAAGGTATTTGCGGTCGCAACGCGCGGCTCGTTTGCTGCAGCGTTTCTCAAACCACGAAGATTCTCTGGAACTGGAAATAAGAACAACGTGCAGCCGATATAGAATTACAATTCCTCCTTCTCCTCCTCCTCCTCTTAATAGACATAATGTTGTCATCAAAATGTTGTTTATTTTCATACTACTTCTTTGCAGAGTTTTAACTTGGGTTAACCACATTTTGAAGAAGAAATAAAAGAAAGATAACACAAAGAGAAGATTGGGGCCAATTCCATACTCTTCGCTTTGTTCCTCTTTTGCACAATTTCTGGAAACTAGTTTTCACTTTTGTTGTTGCTAGTATACAAGCGCCTTGATCAGTTCGGTAAGCTGAAAAGTGCACTATTAAAAAAATATATTATTTCAATAAAATTTTAACAAAATGACCTTGGTACTAAAAGTCTTTTGGGCACAATTTCCGGTAAGTTTCATGTCATGTTAATAGCGCATTGCGAAAACCGAAACCAGTTTGTTTTGGGGCCTTGATTTCCGTCATTTTGTAAGGGGTTTTCCAAGCTAGCTCGCCTCTTCGTGCCTAATTCTATGGGAGCAGGATTTATTTTGCACAAAGAGGGGCGCGTAACTCAATAAAACAAATAGCGTGCATTGGACGCTCGGCAATTACGACAACCGCCCTGCGTGCTGCATTGGACGTTTTTCTTTCCTCCGCCCGCCGAGAGCGTTTCGGGTAGAGGGGGCAAGGGAAATAATTCCAGTCGGGAGGTCGGGTAACCGTGTTAGCATCGATCTCACCAGCCACGGGGTCGTCGATTGAACAAGCTTATTAGGATAATTGACACGGAAAATAACAGACAGAAATATCCCCATATCAGGAAAATTAGTGTTTGTAAATTCTATTTTCCTTTCCTGACCCTTCTACCGCGGCTGGCCGGGATGGCTCAGCCCTGGGTATTTGGCGAAGGCAATCGAACAGAACGACGGGGATTGAAATTCCCTCCCTTGGCTATGGAGACTACAGTACTGCGTATAGAAACTGTAGCCCTTACACGCTGTT
>CM072527.1:43276163-43346163 GCA_036898135.1 Oncomelania hupensis
GAAGAACTTTTATAAATGGTTATGACGATGATGACAAACATCTCTGGTACGTTTACCCTGTACCATTTTTATTTTTGAATGTTACTGTTGATTCCTAAATTAATGCAATGCTTACATGTGGGATTATAGAGTTCACATACTGGCCATCAACTCTTTGTACATTATGAACTACTGACGGACAAAGCAGATTTACCAATCTATTTTGATGTTTGATGATCTAGGTACGTCTGTGGTTATATACATTGGAATTATCCTAAACCAAATGTCCCGTCTTTGTACATTAGAAACTGAACCTTTCATTGCATTCCTATCTTTGTGATTGCCATTCTAACTTTGGTCATTTGTCGAACGGGTAAGATTCCCGTAAGATTTACCAGCAGTGACCAAAGTACCCATCATTCAGTGCAGGACATTAATGATTTGCCCAATGTCCGAGCCAGAACCAGGACTGACCTTGATGCCTTTTTGATGACGCCAGTCACCGGATATGACCTCACATATAGGTCAACCAATCACTCACTTTTACCGCAAGCCAATTTCGTATGACACCCGCCATCTTCGTTTTTGATGGAAAGGAGGTTCGCGTTATCTGATGCAGTCGCAACATTTCTGTTAGTACGGTGTACACTTAAGAATGATTCATTTGTTCTGCAACATTTATATTTATTAAAAAAATGCATTTATGTTTATAAATATACGTTCATATTGGAATATTATAATAATTTAGTCTATTAATATTTTTTGCCATATTTATGTTGATAAGTGAGGGTTACAAAATTTATTTAAGTGTTTTGGGATGCGGCCCAGTGGTCCATGGTGCAAGCTTTATGGGCGTGCGTCTTTTAGCGACGAGGGTTCGAACCTGATTTCAGCCACAACCTGCTTTACTGGAAGGTTGGTGAAGATTCAAACAGTTCAGATTCAGCTATTTTATTCCAAGTCTGTTCATTGATAAAATGATATTAGACTTTCACAAAAATATATATGCATAGACATACACACAAACACACATGCATAAACATAAACACATATTTATGTACTTAATCAAAAAATGTTTTTTAAACAGTTTTTTTCTCGAGGTTCTCATTGTCCAAAAGGTTCAGCAACCTAAGTTCGGGATCTTAGAACCTCGAAAAAAATGGTTTTTAAACCTCCAGGAACCTTACAATAAAGACAGTCCATTATGCATACTGGATTTTGGTGGCCGGAGACTGAGCTCAAATACGACGGAGGTTGTACAGGGTCAGGATCAGTGGCGCATCAAGAAAGCAGCAAGTGAGCTTGTTGAGTTGAAGGTCCTGTTTTGGGCCAAGCGCCTTGAGTGGCTAGCTCTCTCTGTGAGGTGGGACGTTTCGCTGTATAAGAACTACTCACCTCATTCCGGTGTCACGTCCTCAAAGTTCCGGGTGTCTTACTTTAGCCGGGCACCTTTGCGCATGCGCCAGGTCAAGTCGGGCCGGCTTTTTCACGATTTCTTAGTCGTCGTAACCCTAACACTAACCCTAACCCTAACCCTAACTCTAATCCTTACTAAGACTACGATAGCACTGTACGCATGCATCGAATTTTGTAATGCGTCGACCAATCAGAATGCTCCCAGTCGCTCCCAGCCCAACTAAGATACTAGGAACGGTGACGATGTCACACCGGATTGGAGCGATGGAAGGGTATGCGCTAACAGAGGCGAGGTTACGTACAGGGCAAAATAGGCTTACATTGTTCTTGAACAATAGCGCGCTTTACCAGCTCCAAGAGATGCTCTCAGTGGTCAGAGCGCACGACTTGTGTGAGTGCGTCTTGGGCGACGTGGGTTCGAATTCTGACTTCAGCAAACGATTTTGTGATTGCTGGATATTACGGGCCAGCGCCTTGAGAAGCTCTCCGAGCTTGTAAGTGCGCTATATAAGAGAACTCTCTTTCTTTCAAAGGCGGGGGTCGAGATCAGGTTCAAACTCAAGTCACTAAAGAAGCTAAAGTTTGGCAAAAGAAAAAAGAAAGTTTCAGAGAATTGGTTCGGGAGGGCTAGCTGGTTTGTTTGAGAAAGAGTAAGTTAGTTCCAAAAGAGCCAACTACTACGGAGGGGGGGGGGAGTGGGGAGGAGGAAGGGGGGAGAATGAGAGAGAGAGAGAGAGGGAGGGGTGGGGTGGGTGTCGGAGAAGGGAGAGCAATGATGTTAGAGAGAGGGAAGAAGAAGATGGAGTAAAGAGACGCTAAGAAAAAGGATAGGAGTTGGGGCGTAAAGGGGGTGGGGGTAGGGGATGGGGGTAGGGGTGGAGGAAAAGATAACCGGGGTGGATGGGGAAGGGTGGTTGGGGGGGTGAAGGAGGGAGGGAGAGGCAAGTTCAATTAAGAAAAGAGCAGGCTTGATTACCTCGGGGGTGCTGCGTTGATAAGGCATCAGGACCAGTTTGGCGCGCGCTTTATCAATAAAACCTTAATCTAATAGACGGGAAATGAACAGTAATTGCTTTGCCCATGTCCAGCGTCCCAGATCAATCATTGCTCCGAGACCACCACCTCCCTCCCCTTCTTAAACACTCATCACCTTCACCCCCCCCCCACTTTCTCATTCCCAGCGCTTCAACTCCTCCTCTCTCTGTATGTACTCACCTTCCTCGATACATCTGTAATCTTCAATGTTTGTGTCCTAACCTTACTCCACTCCATGATAGATAGAAAAATGGACTCCATGTAAATAGTTGCTACTGTAATATAAACACACACACACATGCACACACACACACACGCACACACACACACAAACTCCAACACCCACACACACACCCACACTATTTTTCGTTTAGACCTATAGCTCTTTTAATTATGCATGCCTCGTCTTCTTCTTCTTCTTCTTCCACCCGGTACACATTGGTCGAAGGCAGCAAGAAGCATGCTTTAGTAGTCGCCTCAATAGGCGATAAAGCGTGCTCTATACGCTTCAAGCTCTGTAGAAAGAGCGCAATTTCACTGTAAAGATATACAGAATGTTGCTCTACAACATTCCGCTCTTTCCGTCTCAAAAACCCATTTGCCTTGTTGGATTCTTAAATTGTATGAAACCAAGTGAGGACACTATCCGGCGTCAACAAACGGTTCAAAAACATTCTCAAACGGTTCGTAAAAGACAGTTGACCTAGAAACAAAAACAGTTTGACCTAATTCGTCCCCTAGAGGAGACGGAAATTACATTTTCTATTTTCATGAGTTTATTGGTCAATGCTCCTAGTGCTTGAATCGTATAGGAAGCAGTGCTCTGAAGCATGAGAGCATGCTTTATGGCCAGTTGAGGCGACTACTACAGCATGCTTCTAGTAGCATTCGACCAATGTGTATCGGGTGCTTCTTCTTCTTCTTCTTCTTCTTCTTCTTCTTCTTCTTCTTCTTCTTCTTCTTCTTCTTCTTCTTCTTTGTCCCATCGCCGTAGCTCAAGTGGTAGAGCGTTCGCCTGGCACACCGTTGACCCAGGTTCGAATTCCGGGGTGGGCGAAATGAAAAGGGGCCATTTTTCACTGTCCAGTTTAGCAGTACGATTGCCCTTGGTGGTTCAGTGTTGTTTTAGATCCCTACCCCTTGTTCCCTGGGATGGTTATCCCCGTCTGCCATATCGCCAATGGTGGGTGTAGACGTTAAACCTCTCTCTCCTCCTCCTCCTCCTCCTCCTTCTTCTTCTTCTTCTTCATCCTCCTCCTCCTCAATATTCTTCCTACTTATAAGCTATTCTAATTGCCGTCTATCCCCATCCCCCCTTATCTTATCTACCGGTACATAACTCCACACCCCGTCGTCGGCCTCCTTCCATCCCAACGCCAAATCCCCCCCTCCCCTCTCTCCCTCCACCTATCGATACCTTTCTGCTATCCAGTTTTACTCAAGTCCCTATCCAACGACCCCATACCTCATCCTAAAGGTATGAATAATATTATCCTACCTCTGTGCAAAGCCCTACGTTTATACTATGGAAATCTGCGTTCAACCTGCTATGATGGAGGTAATACACATTGCTGCGGTCGGTAGAAAGTATCGCCAAAACTCCCGCTAGCAGCAGGTGAAAGTATTCCCTCCATCCATTCAAAGTATACTTTGGGCTCGCTGCTAGCCGCGGATGCGAACCGCAGTACTGTTTAAAAGTGACGGAAAGAGCGGAATATTGCTACAAGGGTTCGGGTAAGGGTTAGTTGGAGATCTATCCCTAGCCCTTGCCCTAACTCTTTTCTCTACAAAAATGCTCTTTTGCAATCCCAAAAACCCATTTGCCTTCTTGGATTCTTAAATTGTATGAAACCAAGTGAGAACACTATCCGGCGTCAATAAACGGTTCGAAAAGATTCTCAAACGGTTCGTAAAAGACAGTTGACCTAGAAACAAATACAGCGTGACCTAATTCGTCGCCTAGAGTGGATGAAACACTTCCGTTTCGAGTCTTTCACCGACACTGTAACTGAGCAGGCTGCTAACCTCGCCAAAATATCCCTTCAAGGGACAAGGGACATACTTTGTCCTACTGCGCAGCGTGTGCCTGGAGTATACTTTCTTTCGATCGTAGCTATGTGCAATGGGTGTATGATGACGATGATGATGATGATGATGATGATGATGATGATGATGATGATGATGATGATGATGATGATGATGATGATGAAAGCTGGCCGGCGCTCTTTAAGCGGATTATCGCGCAAATTAAAGAACAAATCTTAGCGCATGACCCATTGCATACAACATCGAGATGCACCTTGCCCACGCCTGTACCCCAAAACCACAGGCGCCTTATCGCAATGAACGCGGAGTCTATATAAATACTACTACCATTACTAATAGTATTGATGGACGATACGGGTGCCTGTGACTCAAACCTTACCCTAAGCCTATCCAACACTACCTTTTACTACAGGTCAGCCTCCCCCCACCTTTCTCCTTCCCCCTTTCACTAACCCCCTTTACAACCTCCCCCCCCTCCCCACACAAATACTCGTTCACATAACACAGTTAGTGAGGAAGCAGCTGGACCTCAGGCTGAACGTTTTGCCCTCCTGTGCGGTGCCCCAATCCGTTTTTGGTACGGAACAGTTTACGATAATTAAATTGTGGGATAAACGAAGAATACTATGTGATATAGGCTTCGTCGTTCTTTAGTATCATATTCTCTCTGTCTTTGGATCTCTGTCTTTCTGTCTCTGTCTCTCTCGGTCTCTCTCTGTGTCTCTGTCTCTCTCCCTCCCTCCTTTCCTCGCTTTCTCTCTCTCGTCTGTGTCTCCCTGTCTCTGTCTGTCTGTCTCTGTAGTGAATCTGTCTCTCTTTGTCCCTGTCTCACTCTCTCTCTTTCTCTATCAATGATGTAAGATTGATATTTAAAGACAGAAAATAAATTAGTTTTTGATTGTTTACGCCGGTAAAACCATGTATTCTTCTCCTTCTTCTTCTTCTTCTTCTTCTTCTTCTTCTTCTTCTTCTTCTTCTTCTTCTTCTTCTTCTTCTTCTTCTTATTACAGTTATGTTCATTGTCTATATATATAAATTGCTTAGCCGGAAGTCCTTCTTCGCCTCTACTGTAAAGTTTGTCCGGTATGGACGCTGATCTGGGCAGGTGCTGGGCGCTGCGGATCGGCCTGCTGTGCGCTCAAAACCCGCGAAATCGTTATAGCCGACATTTCCTTACCGAACGTTTAACCGTTTCTGAGATAAATAAATAAACAAAATATCCACAAACTGCAATAGCCTCATTCCGCGCGCTTCCGATTCAACCCGTGTCAAGAACGTGCCATTCCATAATACCGCAAATTTTGTTTTATTTCCATTCAAAACACTTTTGCACTCATGTCACCAATCGTACAGCTGAAGGTTACCTGTTCACTTTCTTTTTCATCCATACTTAGATCTACATGCGCACAAAAATTCATTCGCAAACAATCTTGCAAGAATCCCATTCAAGCGCCAAACGTGACGTCACATATAACTTTGCAGACGACATTTGACAACAGCGTCGGCTGTAAGTGTAAGTACATTGCAATAAATTTCATGCCTAATATTTTTAAATAAAGGTATGACATTTAAAAATACGTTGCCTAACATAAATACTAAATTAAAATAAAATATTTTAGTGCATTACTCAAACATGCACCTATACTGTGTTCTGCAGTACATTGCAATTATCATGTTAAATTAAAACAGTTCAATGCATTGCTCGAGTTGTCTCTCTGTCTACATTTTAAACAGCAACCTGTGTACCCTGGCACCAGGGTACAAAACCACTAGTACATTATATAATTATGGACCAGCAGAAAAAAAGGGATTTATTTATCCGTTCGGATGCAATTCAACCAACACTTGTTACTTAAGCTCACAAACTTTCAAATGTTTGTGTACAATAGTTTTGGAGCTATTTCATTTTTCAACAACAACAACAACAACAACAACAACAACAACAACAACAACACATAAACAAACAACAACTTCAATCCTATCCTATCCCGTAACTCAAAGGTCGTTGAGGCAGATGATCGTTTAACCAGCTTACTTCATCTTTTTCTGTTCTCAGCAACCCTCATGATTTCGTTCGGTGTCAAACCAGTCCATTCTCGAATGTTGTCCTCCCACCTCTTTTTCTGTCTCCCTCTTCTTCTGCCTCCTTGCTCCGTGCCTTGCAGGATGGTTTTTGCAAGGCCTGGTGATCATGTGTCGTAGCCATACCATCGGAGTTTCCGTTTCAACTTCAATATTTATAGAAAATATTCAGCGCCAGGGATATTTAATATGGCGGGAACCCCTATGTTAATATGTAATGTGTGACGGTAAAAGAGTTGAAGACATGAAATGTAGATTCCATCCCCCTTCCCCCCCCCCCACCAGCCCAACCCTCTCTCAGACATATGAGTGCAGGTCACACCGCCGCAAAACTAGTCTGGTTGGAAGATACAGCACGATGGCAGAGAGTTCCACGGGTGCGGGCCCAGACTGGGGACGCCGTCAGGCAGTAAATCAGCCCTGATGAGTCGGGTCCGTGGCTAATAAAGCGAGGCAAGTGACTCGATTAACACTAATTGCAACGCCGGCAATGGGACATAATTCCGTCGCCTCTCATAGATCGTCGTGTCGAGTTGCGCGCCTTGACGCAAATGTTAGTGATCGGCTAATCTGATTGTTTGACAGCAAGATTGATGAGGGAGTAGGTTGCGATGGGGGGAGGGATGGGGAGAGAGGGTATGTGTGTAGGGGGTGAGGGTGGGTAGTGAGGTGGTGGAAATTACAAGCAAGAGCGACTTACGAAAATAATAACGGATTGCTTCAGGACGTAATAGAATCGAAGGCGATATGAGCAGTAATGATAATGATAGTAGTAACAGTAATTAATTTAAATCAATACTGGCAATTTGAATATGTAAAACAGCCCCATTCAAGAACAAATATGATCCCTCCCCCCCCCCCCCAACTCACCTTCATTCACATACATTCTTGCGAGAAAATGCGTGCGATTTGTGATCAGGTGGACATTATTATTATTATTTATTTTTTTACATATTACGCTTGTGTTGCATGATAATAATTCTTTCCTATCCTATCCTATCCCGTAGCTCGGAGGTCGTAGGGGCACCACAGATGATCGTTTAACCAGCGTACTCCATCCTTCCCTGTCCTCAGGAACCCTGATTGTTTCGCTCAGTGTCAAACCAGTCCATTCTTGAATGTTGTCCTCCCACCTCTTTTTCGGTCTCCCTCTTCTTCTACCTCCTTGCACTGTGCCTCGCAGGATGGTCTTTGCAAGACCTAATGATCTGGTGACGTGGCCATACCATCGGAGTGAGAGAGAGAGAGAGGGGGGGGGGAGAGATGGTAAGAGAGAGAGAGAGAGAGAAGTAAAAGTTTGGCGTGATGTGATGAGTAATAAAACCAAGGAAAAAACAAGACGGCAATCCATTGAAATGTATTTCCAAACCCTCAGGCACACATAGCTGAAAAGTAAGCTTTTTCAAAAGTGTTCATTTTTTGGAGGCGGTGCTGTGGATGGAATTAATCCTAACGAAGTCAAAAGAAAACAAAAAACATGGAATAATTGTCCACGATCTGAACTATCTGTAAAGCACAAACAAACAAACAAACAAACAAACATCGGCTAATAGTGAAACACAATAACCTGGACTTTTGATAAAGTAGAAAGACGAATGATTGACATGTTTAGCAGCAGTTAAAGTAAAAATAATGAGTTTTAGTTCAGTTTTTCTTGAGATAAACGGGGTTGAGAAAGAAGAACACAGCCCTGTGTGAACCCGAGAGGGCAATTTCTGTAAAAGAGACTCAAAGAGCTTCTCAAGGCACGGTGGACTACTATCCAGCAATCACACAATAGCTTGCTAAAGTCAGGATTTGAGCCTTCGTCGCCCAAGACTCACTTACACAAGTCATGCGTTCTGACCACTGAGCTATCCCTTCCCACAGGGGGTGAGGTTGGGTAACAGGATCTGGACAACGAAGACAAGATTTTGTAAGAGAGGGAAAGAGAGAGAGAGAGAGAGAGAGAGAGAGAGAGAGAGAGAGAGAGAGAGAGAGAGAGAGAGAGAGAGAGAGAGAGAGAGAGAGAGAGAGCTTGCACAACACGGTTCTTCAGGTAAAGGGACGTAACCACTCTTACATCGTAGGGGCAAACATTTTTTGCTGTGAGACAATTTGGCTTGGATTGTTTCCCTTGAAGGCAAATCCCGCGTTGAATCCCAACCTAGTCCTATCCTATCCCCTAACTCGAAGGTCGTTGGGGCACCACAGATGATCGTTTAACTAGCGAACTCCATCTTTCTTGTTGAATAATAATTTTCCGTGTCAACACTGACTGACTGGGACTTTATTCGTCTTTGAAATTTACATAGAAATTTGCCTTTCGTCTGCACACACATCCTATCCTATTGCTGCGTATAGGAAATTCCCAAAAATCTTCTTTAGCTGCTCATCTCCATGGTTTGTATTCGTCGTTGTAGATCTGCTGTAAGGGTCCATGTTTCGCAAGCGTATAGGAAGTTGGAGACGACAAGGGAGCGCAGCAGCCTTACCTTGGTCCTATCTTTCCAAATGGACTTCAACCTTGTCGGGGCAGCAGTTGTTTGTGCGATCCTGGGGAGGACTTCCTGTCGGACCTATTGTCTGATACAATGGCTCCAAAATATTTGAAGCTATGCCCCGTGTTGAGGGATTGGCCATGGACTTTGATGTCTGTGTTGATGCCCTTGGTTTTGTTGGTCATCATTTTGCTCTTCACTGCACTTATTTCCATTCCAAAGGCTAGCTCTTGAGGTGGTGTCAAGCATTTGTACCAGCTGTTCAAGTTCTTGTTCCTCTTCAGCCAATCCATCAATGTCATCCGCAAAACGAAGGTTGGAGATTGCTCTACCCCCTATGTTGAATGTGCCTTCATGATCTGCAAGGGCATCTGACATGATGCGCTCCAGGAAGATGTTGAAGAGTGTTGGAGAGAGTAGGCATCCTTGACGCACGCCGATTGTTGTTCTGAACCAGTTCCCGATAGCGCTGTTGCTGAGGACTGCCCTGGTAGCCTTGTCATACATGCTTTTGATGACTTCTGTGCTAGCCACTAAATCTACCAACTCGCATTTATCTTGTATTTAAGTAAAATTCACTCAAAACTGTACCACGATTTTATTTACTTTCAAAGGGGGACAAGAGAGTACACCATCAGACCAAGTCCGAACCACAAGCCTGTTTAGATGACTTTTTAGATGACTGTTTAGGTGAAATCTGTCGAACATAAACACATATGTTAAACAACGTAACATAACATAGAATATATGAAAATAACATACATCCAAAGAAAACGACCTACTAAAAAAGATGAGGCAGAGAAGACAGGAAGAAAAATAAAAGAAGATGGATGTAAATAAAAGGATGAAACAGAGGTGAAAAATAGACAGAAATAGAGGAAGTAGGAGAAAATGGAGAGAAGAAAGAATAAAGAAATTGAAGAGGGAGAAAAAGAGATGACGGGAAAGAAAGAAAAAGAATGGGAGGGGAAGTGAGAAAGGAATAAAGAGAGGGAGAGAAAAGAAGAAAGAGAGGAAGAGAGAGGAAGAAAGAGGGAGAGAAAAGGAGAGAAAGAAAAGGATGAGAGGGAGGGAAAGGTGGAAGAATGAGAGAAAGGAAGAAAGAGGGAGAAAAAGGGCAGAAAAAGACACACAGGAGGAGGAAATAAAAGGAAATCTAAAGAACACAGAATTGGAACGAAATATTCACATTCTAGAAGCATACAACATATATACAATCAATTAATAACTGACCTTTTGGTTTCTCAAAATGCGAGACACAAAAAGTAACAAGGTAGAAGAAATAGCCTAGCTGCAAGAAAAAGACGAACCTCTCTTACAATTGCCACGGGCCAACTAAACAAAAAACCCAGCCCCAAAATACAAAACTATTCACACTTTTCTGCTATCCTATGCACCAACGGGAATCCCCTCAATGAAACATACTTCCTGTTCTTTCTCCGCGTGTTTTAGTGAGTTATTTCCAAATATTCAAGAATAATAACATGTGTCACTGGCCACCAGTATCGTACCCTCACTTTTTTTTTTTGCTGCAGTTTATTATCCCTTTCTATCGCCAGTGGCGCGCCTAAACCCTACCTACCTAACATTATTTGTGAATTTTTGAAAAAATATTCGGAAAAACAGATGCTGGCTCGAACCCACACCTATCAGGCGCCATTGGTTTCTGGCTTGTGGACACGGGAAGTTAGTCCCGCCTTAGCCCACTTGGCCACAACGCTCGCCTAACATAGTCAACTACTTCGTGTTTTGTGAAGGTTGCGACGGCGAAGCTATGGAAAACTACAAGAGTCTTCAGGTCCTGTTTCACTTTCTGTCGATGATCGACGCAGCTCCGAAGTCGCCACAAATACAGGCCTCTACGATTGTTTTTTGCATCCTTTCACTGAGCATGTACTTCCTCCACCGTTTGTATAATAATAATAATAATAATACAGGATGCTATACGCGCCTTACCCCAAATCATTCAGGCTCAAAGCGCGGCGACCTATACCAACATACACGCTCACCTGTCTGTATACTTATCCCACTCGTTTTCTGGCTCTAACAATCGTCGTTTTCGGCAATTTGCCATATTTAAAAGTCACGCATCAAGCTTTGATAAAAGCAAAACAAGCCAGACCGGAACTTGGTTTCATTCTAACCTCGTTTTAATTTATAATGGCGATACCCACGAGTTTTTATGGTTGGTTGGTTGGTTGGTTGTTTTATTTACGTCTTCTTCACCAAAATGATAAGACGCACATTCATATTCACACACGCATTCACACATGCACGCATACATGCGCACTTACACACCACATGCACATTAACTTAAATAATCAAATGAACCGAGCCACTGGAGAATCAATTAAAGCTTTGGCCAACCTAACGCTCACATCAAAACTGATATTATCAATAGAACTCATAGTTTGTAAATCCGAACGAGTTTTTATGAGAGGTGCCGGAAAGTTGTGAATACATGAGTTCAGATCTCACCAAACAAACAAGTAAAATGAAAACAAGCTGCACGCAAAATGCACGCAAACGTCACCCAACCTCACGATCGTCAAAAAGGTCGTTAGTCCGTGCACTGTGCGCGAAATGCATGCGCTGCACAGACACATACACTCCAACTGGATGGCAAAGGTGCATAGAGAAAAATGAAAACTATGAGGTGGAAGAAGGAGGGGATAAACGGAGATACAGAGCAGTAAAAGAAAAGAGAGAGAGAGAGAGAGAGAGAGAGAGAGAGAGAGAGAGAGAGAGAGAGAGAGAGAGAGAGAGAGAGAGGGATGAGAAAGAAAGAAAAATAAGTATAGAGAATCAGAGAGGAAGATAAACAGCAATAATATACAAGCCACTATATGGTGATTATTCCAAAAATAAATAAATTCAGAATCCTTAACAAACAAGACAAAAGTAAACTCCTGCTGGCAAGAAGGCACAACTTCAATAATTTTAGGGCTGATGTTGTACACTCTCATGGTTGTCCACAGAGCTGCATGCCAGACTCGTTCAAACGTTTCTTGTTAAGTCTGCAAACAGGTTATATAGACGTTGGTGCTGTATTTCTTGCAGATTATTCTGAGGTTGAAAATCTGTTCAGTGGTACGTCGCCCTGCCATGAATCCTGCTTGTTCTTCAGTTATGATTTGTTCAGCTTGGGGTTTCAACCTGTTGGGTATTATTTTCAGGGGGACATTGCTGTGATGGCTGATGAGGCTGATGGTGCGGTAATTTTCACACTCATGAAGGTTACCCTTTTTGGGAATTGTGATGACAAGCGACTGGGTCCATGTAACATATGAGACGAAATTCTGCACAACCCTGTATAATAGGTCTGTGCAGAGCGTCTCACTGAAAGCCTAAGTAGCCCTCAATGATAGCTCCACATCTCTATACATAAGCGACGAACATTCTGCTAAGTCCGTGGTCCACTGGAATCTCCACTCTACTTTCCTATACATATATAAATATAAATCGTGGCTAACTATACACATAAAGAATTAATAATATTATAAACATTCTCAGGTACTGGTCTGCAAGCATACATATAGGTTAAACAACAGTACATCTTTCAACATGGCGTCGGCCGATCATGCTTGCCTCATGGTCGGATTCTTCCACGTGGTCACGCAACATCGGACTAACAATTCATTCTATGCATTGCAAATTTCACAAACATAATTCAACAATAATATAAATACATCACGATGAAACAGAAGTATGTTCATTTACCTGTTTGACAATGTCAGGCCGTGGCTACTTGATTGAATTCGAATGTTCAACAAGCACTGCTTCCCTGGTCTATCAGTGGAGAGATTTCTGCTAGGAAGTAGCTGTGTACTGCCCAAAGCTTTCAACACAAATGACCCCTCTACCTAGCCTTTGCCTACCCAGTCAGAACTGGTTCTACCTACCGGTGCTGTGTTCGGATTGGCTGAAGAAATCTGAGTGGCTGTATAATTCAAAACCTTCTACCGTCAGCTGCGATGATGTCACTGCTATGCGGGCGTCAGACTACAACTGTGTTACGCATGATCACTTCTGTCGTCTGCTAGAGACTAACTGTAACCTTCTAAGTCTAACTGACTAAACAGGGCAAAATCTCAAAGTGTGCAGGGTAAACAGGTCCTCTTGTTACAACGCCAATGCGACGAGGCCTAGGTATGCGCAGCGAGGGACTAAATGATCAAACATTGCCATAACATCTGTGTTGGGTCATAATAATCCTTTAGCAAAGACCATACTATGGTCTGAAGTGGTCGAGTCGCGTGTTACAGACTGTTGTAAAGTAAAGGAACTTCGGAGGTTTCGTTCAGTGGTGTTTCAAAGGAACGAACACAATTAAAGTGTAACGGTCTGACAAAAGTGCCTTGTGCGGTCTTCTTGCAGGGGGAGTGGGTGGGGAGGGACGAGAGAAGAGTGCACTTCCTCCCCCCCACACACACCCCCAAGGAAACATTTTCAAAAAAAAAGTATTTAAAAAAGAAGCTAAAGTACACTTTTGACAATTCGCTGGCTGTCAAAGCTCAGTAGTTTTACTATTACGGAAACCGGAAATTAGCATATACCCATTCCCCCACCCCTCTCCTCTCTGATCTGACCGTGGTCTGCCCCTGTCTTGCACTAGGTGACATGTAACTTTTCCTTCTCTTTATTTGCGTTTATTGCTTTATGTTTTGTGTCAGTTCACCTTAGTTTCAAATACAATGTGTAAGTTCAAGCTTTCAGCTTAACTTTCAGCCAGTTCAAACAAACGTAACCTCAGACATAGCCCACTGTCAAAACAAAATGCCAAGCCATTCAAAATGCATTTCCAGACACGCGCACTTTTAGCCGAAGAATAAGCGGTTTCCAAAGTGTTCCTTTTCTTGACAGTGTCGTGACTCTGTTTATCGTAATGAAGAAAAAAGGGAAAAAAGGACGAAATGGTAGGCCCTTTAATCGAACTATCTGGAAGCAAACCTATGATCCAAATAGGTTCAGCCAATTTCTAGATACACCGCAATGCGTGCTTAGGACATGGTGAAGCACAGTGACTTCCACCTTTGAGAAAGTACACATATGAATGATCTAACGTGCTTTGCAAGTAGTTAAGGTATCCGCGAAGTAAAAATGGTAACTTTAGGTTCAGCTATTCTTGAAATAAAGCAAGAAGAGTGTTTCCAACAACAAGAACGTGAAGTTCGGGAGAGACGTCCCCGATAAACTGGCCGACAACCGGACAGCCACTAGTCTAAAGGGTGGGCCATGATTTGAAGTATCTGTATACTAAACCTCCTCCTCAGACCTTTGGGAGATATTGAGCCAAACGTGTGCAAAACTGACTCAAGTGACCTTGACATTTCTATCCTATCCTATCCTGTCCCGTAACCCGAAGGTCGTAGGGGCACCACAGATGATCGTTTAACCAGCATACTCCATCTTTCTCTGTCCTCAGCAGCCCTGATGGCTTCGCTCAGTGTCAAACCAGTCCATTCTCGAATGTTGTCCTCCCACCTCTTTTTCGGTCTCCCTCTTCTTCTACCTCCTTGCACTGTGCCTTGCAGAATAGTCTTTGACATTTGCGGTGGAGCAAATATGATGGCACGAAAGGCAGGCTACAAACCTAGGTAATGTTCCTATGAAGTTGGGTCAAAATCCGTTAAGTGGTTCTTGAGATATAGCATCCAACGGACCCACCGACCGGTAGAAATGACAGACCGACATTGGGCTCGAAGTGATGCCAAACTACTTCAGAGTATTTTCAGATATATATATATATCTGGATGAGAACATGATGAGAACATACCCCCGTTGGGGTGCCGGGGGTTTCAGTATAAATAGTATCCCCACTTTCTGGAAATTTAGTGCTTTAAATTCCCACTGTCGCTGTCGTTCTCATTTGCTCTTTCTCATTCCTGCTCTGTTCTCTCAATCTGCTATACTATCTTCTTCTTCGCTAGACCAGTCACCTACCTTTTTTTTATTGATAACTCTTCCGGGACAAAACTCCATATTTGTGTATGAGGTCTGTTGGATCAGCTTGGGAATATTGGACGCTTTCTGCCAGGTGGTCACTAGGGCTTCCTATGATGTTATTATTTAGCAATGTAGGCATTTTATATGTATGTGTTTTGTTGATAATTTATAATGATGTTTTGTAATCTATTTTGTTTTTGTAAACGAGGGTTCGATAAATTAGAGTACAGCCTCAGCGTCCCTTGCGTGGGATGTCTTTATTGTAAAGTGACTGGCTGGTGGAGAGCTTTCAGTTTTACCACTAGGGTTGTTTCAGCAGATCTTTTATGCGGATCAGGGGTTGTCCGGTCCTGATTTGGCTCGGAAGAGTACGCTGGACCTAAAGCAATAATCATGTAATGTAATGTAATAATGAGAACATGATGAGAACACAGCTTTTTGTATTTCCACATATGTCTCATCCTTCCATCATTGTACAGTAGCCTACTTCCGTTGTTAGCAGTATGGGACAAATCCCGTATCATACCGTATTGGGTGATGGTGATACCCTTGGCAGAAAAAATTAAAAATTGAAAAGGAACTGCTCTTGCATAGAAACACTACATTCCAGTTCAAAGAGCTGCTCAAAGCGCAGGTCTAAAAATCAAGATATAAAGGGTTTGTCACAAGCCTCCTAAAAAGGGTTCAGTTTTGTTGCGCACTGTCGAAGTGCCACGGAGCGTTCCCCGAAGGACTTAAATTTATTGGAGGCCTGTCTACCTGCCTTCTTGCATGACAAGATTGACCGGGTTCGTTAACAACCCCGCGGCGGAGACAACAGAAGTGGGAGTACGGGTGGGGAGGTGAAACACCGTAGAAAGAGTCATTACTGAAAGTGGTCTATTATGTAGCGATTTTAAAAAAAAAAGAACCCCCTTATAATATACTCTTCTGTCGAGGTGCGAATCAGTCAATGTGTCTCTCGCAGACCACGCGGAGAGAGTTTTAGGACCGCTGAACCACTCTCTTATATTTCCTATCCCCAGCACATCACCAACGACGAAGTCCGAAAGACCATCACACAAGCCATTAGACAGCACGATGACGTGCTCACAGTGGTAAAGAAACGGAAACTCAGATGGTATGGCCGCGTCATCAGAGCATCAAGCCTTGCAAAGACCACCCTGCAAGGCACGGTGCAAGGAAGCAGAAGAAGAGGGAGACCTAAAAAAAAGATGTGGGAGGACAACATTCGAGAATGGATTGGCTTGACACTGAGCGAAGCCATGAGGTTTGATAAGGATAGAGAAAGATGGAGTACGCTGGTTAAACGATCGAGTCGAGTTACGGGATAGGATAGGATAGGATAGGATAGGATAGGATAGGATAGGATAGGATAGGATAGGATAGGATAGGATAGGATAGGAACCACTCACTGTTATTATCTTCATCCTGTTCCTCTCGACGATGCAGCATTTCGTCGCAGATTTCACGGAGTAAGAATTCCCGTATCCTACTAAAACTATACTACTCAAAATAATACAAGGGCCACTTGGACATATGGGTCTCTCTTTAAATCAGAAACACGAATTCAATTTATTAGTTCATCATATTTTATTGCAATCATTTCTGCATCAATAACAAAAAAGATTTGAGACATTAGTCGCTTAAAATTCGAGTAAATTCAATTTAAATGGGCATACCCCTCATTTACAAAATCAAAACTTTAGAAACCACAAATCTATAGAGTCAGTATCGGGTGTGGCTACCGTTTGCATCAATGCAGTCTTGGCATCGTTGTCTCATGGTCCGTATCAGGTTATGGAGGATGTTTCCTGGGATGGCCAACCACTCTTGCTGGAGAACTTGGGCCAGAACTTCAAGGTTAGCTCCTGGAGGGAGGTTTGCCCGTGTCTGTCGACCCAAGACATCCCACAGATGTTCTATGGGGTTCAAATCGGGTGATCGAGCCGGCCAATCCATCCTTATGACGTGCTGTTGCTGCAGGAAGTAATTGACAGTACGCGCTCGGTGGGGTCTGGCATTATCGTCCTGTAGTATGGCACCTTCCCCAAAGGCCCGCAGAGCTGGGAGAACCCTAGGTTGTAGGACGTCATCCCTGTAGCCAATACCGTTTAAGTTGTCATGAATTTGGAGCAGGGGTGTTCTGAAGTTTAATGCGAAGCCACCCCACATCATGACAGATCCACCACCAAAGCGGTCATGCTTGCGCACCGTCGCATCAGCAAAACGCTCCCGTGGACACCTCCAAACATTCACTCGACGGTCGTTGAAAGACAAGGAGAACCGAGACTCGTCTGTAAAGAGCACCCTTGACCAATGTTGCCTAGTCCACACCAAATGACGCCGAGCCCAGTCCAAACGCGCTGCACGGTGAGCTGGGGTGAGCAAAGGCCGTACTGCTGGTCGCCTTGATCGCAGGTTTGCCTCGTGTAGACGGTTGCGAATTGTCTGGTCGCTGACGTTAACATTGCTGGCTGCGTAAAGCTGTCTTCTGATCGTGTTTGCTGTAGCGGACCTCATCCTCAGAGCTGACAGGGTGATGAAATGGTCTTGTCTTGCAGTGGTAACGCGGGGGCGTCCGGGCCTTCTTGGTTCTTGGACGCTTCCAGTGTTGTTAAAGCGCTCCCGCAGCCTTTGGACAACGGAGTGGGACATTCCCAGCCGCCTGCCAACTTCTCTCACCCCCACCCCTTCCTGAAGCCATGCAATAGCTCTGCCTCTATCCGCATCAGTCAATCGTCGCCTTGGGGGCATGGTTAGAAAAGCAGCAAAAGCGCTGCCATTTATGCCCAGAAAAAAGCGCCGATTGTTGAACTGAACTCACAAAATGCAAGCCTTTCGCGTGCAAATCACTTTTTAATGTTGAAAATTTTGCTTTATTAGCAAGACAACAGTAAATTAGGGTCATTTTTTGGGTAAAAATTGGATTTGTTTTTCAACTCAGTGCAGAAAGTTCAAAACTCACACATGTGATTACTTGTCAGAATAAGATTGTCTTGAATGTTACTTTACGGGATAAGTTTTGAAATAAGCAATATAAGCGATATTATTGATAGCAGCAAAAAATAATTAAATTAAATAAAATATGAGAGTGACCCTTCAATTATTTTGAGTAGTATATAAACCTTCTCACTTTGTGATCAGCGAAACCTCTCACTAACTGCCTGCATTGCAACACCACGAGGCTTAAGAGTCTCCACGAAATCGTGCGTCGCTACGCTACCGTTTTGTAAACAAACAATACCCAGCGTTTGCCTTACGACAGACTGACCCACCGACCGACCGACACGTCTCTGACTGCATGAGCGAGAAGTGTGCAAGGTCTCACGTAGGCCTAAAGCCATTAAGCTCTCATTCAAACACTCGCCTCCGCCACAACAAACACGCGCAGATATTCCTGTCATATATCGACAGACGCACGCTTATGAAGCGCCCACGCGGGCAACGCGAATAAAACTCGCACGTGACAAGGACTAACAAGATGGCAAGACATTCAAATGTATTTCCAGACAGACAGCCCGACTGACAGACAGTCACACACGCACGCACGCACGCACGCACTCACACACACACTACAATCATGCTGAATCGTGTATGCACATACACCTGCATACGTACACATGCACACATACACATGTTCATACCTATGTTCATACCTGTGCTGTAAGCACAAATAATAATTTCATTCACTCGGTAGTAGTAAACTACCGAGCTTTAGGGTTGTATTTTTTTTTGGATGCAGCTGACACGGCTGGCTGACGTCATAGGCTGACGTCATAGGCTGATGTCATATGAGGGTATGTGAGGTCAGGGTCATTGGCTGCGGTCATCGCTGCTGTGGTATATTATATCACTGGTGCGGCATTTTGTTTGTGGGTAATGGCGGCATTTGTTTGTTTTTTGTTGTTGCGGTGTTTTATTTAATGGCGGGGTGCGGAGCGAGCAGCCGGCAGCGGTCTGGTGTGCGCGGGGCGTGCGCGGGGCGTGCGCGGGGCGTGCGCGGGTGGGGCAGGCGTGCGCGGCGTGCGGGCGGTCCACGGCATCTATTTACATCACGGGGAAGTGTGATGTTAAAAAAGAGTATACTGATCTTGGGATCAGCATAATGGCGGTGATACTCCTCTCTCTCTCTCTCTCTCTCTCTCTCTCTCGTTCTCCCTCTCTCTCTCTCTCTCTCTCTCTCTCTCACTCTTTTTCTCTCTATCTTTCTCTCTCTCTCTCTCTCACTCTTTCTCTCACTCTTTCTCTCTCTCTCTCTCTCTCTCTCTCTCTCTCTCTCTCTCTCTCTCTCTCTCCCTCTCTCTCTAGCAATGAGCAATTCACACACACACACACACACACACACACGTACACGCACACCCCAACACACACACACACACACACACACATGTATGCAAATATACATCTTTAACAATGATTTATGAGGAATTCACACATTAATTAAATTATAAATATTTGTTTGAAGGATGTGTTTCAGTTAATGGTAGATTGTTTTTAATGAAAGCAAGGGTCTGAATGAACAAAGGGTTGGTGATGGCACTAGCTGACGGTCAGTCATTTTCCCTTTAGTTATGAGATGAAATCTGTCTTAAACTATTTTGGTAAACGTTTTTGGATGATAGTCTACGAACGGTGAATTTTAGTGTGGACAATTGATACCTAAAACATATTGAAGATAAAGTAAAAAAAAATCTCTTTTTTAGTGTTGCCGAGCGGAGTATTTGACTCCCGCCTATCGACCCAACCCGAACTTTTATTTTTATTTATCCCTCATAAGAAGGACATACAAATATTTGTCCTGCAAGGCGGAAAAGGCCTGCCGGCAATATAGGCCTGCTGACGGATATGATTAAAGTGTGAATGAAAATGAGTGAAGGTATTTGACCAGCAAATGAGCCAGGACAAGGGTCCCTAGAGACGAAGATGTTAGTAAAACCGTGTTTGACACTGTTTATAGAAGACAGAGAGATGCTGGACTAAGACGCGGGATGTTGGGACGCGAAAATGGCAAACAGATGGTTACATATACATACGCAATGTGGGGGGGGGGGGGGGGGGGTTAATTGTATCTTGTGGGGCAAGCGCTATCGGATTGTTATATTGTCTATAGGAGGTCGGTGAGAGGGAGATGGTTGTAATTATAGATAGTTAATTAAGACTTGTAGACGGAAGGAACAGATTTTTACAGCCCTTTCAGTGGCGATAGTTTAAAAGACCGGCATCATTGCAAAGACTTCATTCCAAAAGATCGGCCTTACAGCAAAGATGCGCGTGTTACTTGTATTTTGGATTTCCTGCCCTGAAAATCCCACATTAAGAGGGGAATCACTCAATGTGGATATAGCAGATATACTCGAGGCAGTATGGTGGTACATCACTGAGTAAGTACAACAATTTTTTTAATTGATTTTATTGTATAGTGATGAAAAAAAAAATGAAAGGATAATAAGATATAAAGATTTAATTTATATATTTTTAAAAATAAAAAAATCTTAGAGGTGCAGATTATTTTAATACTATATTATTATTTTTTGTTTATTTTTTTATATTATTATTAATTTTTTTAAAATTATTTTTATTTTTTTTTATTTAATTTTTTTATTTTGGTTTATATAAAAAAAAAAAGACCATGTTATTATATACTGAACAAATATTTTATTTTATTTTTATTTTTTTATTTATTTTAGTTTTATTATATTTATTTTATCTTTTTGTAATTTTTTTTTATAGGAACCCGTCATATAACATCCACGAGGTGGATGTGTACCCGTTGCTTGAACCGGGAGATGATGGACACCCACAAGACGGAAGACCCACAGCCCCCACAGCATAAAGATGCTACAAGTAGGTAAAAAAAAAAATTTTTTTTTTAAATAAAAGACCAACAACAACAAAAAAGTAAAAAACGACAACACCAGAAAATAAGGTATAAAATAGTTTATTAATGAACAACATCTTTAAAAATTAAAAATAATAATGCATTATTGTTTTTTTTTTTTGTTTCAGATGCCGCGTGCGCTCACACACCCCAATGTTATGCATAAAAAATAAAAAGTAAGTAAATGAATATTTTATACCAATTTTAACTATATACACATTGATAATACAATTTTATGATAAAAAATGCTTTTATTATACATTAACATGTTATTATGACAATATATATACATTGTTATACAATTTTATAATAAAAATGTTTTTTGTTTTTGGTACAGGCAAAAAACAAGCAAACAATAAACCGACTTTGTACTATGTAATGTATACTTTTTATCACTCTCTCTCTTTTTCTTTTCTCTCTCTCTCTCTCTCTCTCTCTCTCTCTCTCTCTCTCTCTCTCTTTCTTTCTCGCTCTCTCTTTCTCGCTCACTTTTTCTTTTCTCTCTCTCTCTCTCTCTCTCTCTCTTTTTTTTTCTCGCTCTCAGCACCCATGATGGCCTGGCTATTTTTGAGTCTATCCTGTTTCTTCTCTCCCCTCTCTCGCTAACTCTCTTTCTTTCTCGCTCTCTCTTTTTTTTTTTTGCCAGCTAGTTTTAAGCAAATGTGTAATGATAATTGGGGTGAAAACATCAACCAACTCTTGCTTTAAACATGTAGACAAAATCTTATGAGTAAAATTTATTATAGCTTCTTGTTGTGTATACATACAACACGAATGTTGGCGCTGCGATGGATGGTTAATTCTGCATCCATGACATTTAGACAAAGCATATTCATCAACTTTTTGACATATTTTATCAAAAAAAGTTTTGACAGCATCACTATCCATATTGATAATGAAAGAAAATGTATTATACCAACCGCACACACTTAAATATATACACAATATATACAATATACACAATATGAAAATGTCACTTTTTTCACATAAATCGAAAAATGTCACTTTTTTTGTTTAGTTGTATTCAGACAACTTTTGATGAAAATGTCACTTTTTTAAAAAAGTTGCAACAGCTTTTCACATAAATCGAAAAATGTCACTTTTGTTTAGTTGTATTCAGACAACTTTTGGAACGGATATTGGCTATCCAACGGCAATCTCTTGGATGTAGAGGGT
The DNA here is from genome assembly GCA_036898135.1 of Oncomelania hupensis. Classification (NCBI taxonomy): domain Eukaryota; kingdom Metazoa; phylum Mollusca; class Gastropoda; order Littorinimorpha; family Pomatiopsidae; genus Oncomelania; species Oncomelania hupensis. Next base: position 43,298,205 of record CM072527.1, read on the forward strand.
GAATACATAGGCTTTTGAAGAGCAGAGTTCATTCGCTGATGCTGTTGATTATTAAGCACAGTGGTAGTTTTTGTTGTTTCTTTTTCATGAATTATATTTAAGAGTTCAGAGGTGTGAATCAACAATTCGTCGAAAGCAGCAGGCGTCAAAGTGATTCCCCGTCTAGTTGGATAAAGAGGTAAGTCTGAAGTTTTTTCTTCTTTTTCGGAAGAGGATTCGGTTTTGAGTCCGGGCACAAAAGCACGGATATGAATAAACACCTGTTCATTAAACGTAGTAGCACAAGCAAAGAGACTATTTCCCAAAGGAAATAATTTTTCACCACTAACAGATCTTTGAATAGCTGAAGACATGGTAGCAAAGTGAGTAACCAGTGGCTTTTTATACTGGAGGGTATGTCAGAGAGCCTTTTATATACAATGCTAGAGTCACTTCGCGGAGTCTACGAAAAAGCAAGTCTAAACACGTTTAAATCTATTGTCCATGATATTTTTCACAAGAAGCATTACATCAGCCAACATACCTCATACAAGTCTAAATACGTTTTATCAAGAAACATTATATCAGCCGAGGTCTGCATACCTCATACAAGTCTAAACACGTTTTATCAAGAAATATTATATCAGCCGAGGTCCGCATACAAACATGTCTAAACATGCATCCACATTGTATCAGCCTGCATACCATATACAAGTTTAAACATGATTTTAAAAAAAAATGATATATACACAAAAAATCAAGTTATTTTTTCAGCGGGTGTGATAGATGGGTTAGGTAAAATATATCCTAGACAAGAACCCAATAAGGCAATCCATAAATTGGTGTCTTTGTGACCCACAGTGAGATTATATATAGAAGTGATGACGACCATAAAAATGATCACCATTTGACATCCAAATACAATCTCACCCCTAGGTACTTCACGACCAAACAACTGCCACCATCGCAAATTGCGAGGAGTGACGCGCATTGTTATGTTAGCTTCTTCTTCTTCTTCTTGAGACATAATTGTAAAAACATCCGATATGGATAGCCTACAACAATCAAATGAATACAGCACAAAATCAAACGCATGCTTTATAAGATACAATCAAATCGCAAACGGAAGCCTGGGAAAATAGTTTTGTACAATACTATATACAAGGGCATCATTAAAAGGAGTACAAAGATGATGAATAATATCTTCAAACAAAACGCCTCTACATCGTAACAGCAAATATACCACACAAAATTGTCCACAAACGAGCGTATCATCTTGTAAAACAATATCATTATATGTAAATGTACTGGCATAAGTCTTTAAAAATTGTTGACATTCAGGAAAAGGGCTCAAACCATAAGAATCAAAATATTCTGCTGTATTGTGTTTGGGGTCTATATACATGGATACCCAATGAGAACCAGGAAGTAAAGACGGATCTAAATTAACCACAAAAGCACCAGATTTAGTCCATAAACACTTTTGTGTAACAATTTGATCACGGGCATACACCCCTTTAAAGATATAACGTGTAAACATATCAAACGTCAATAGTTGATTAATCTGCAGTGTATCCATTACGTAGAAAAATCGACCATAACATTACGATGCTTATCAATTTCTAGCAAGTTATAAAATTCAGCATGAGCCACGATATTGATAGTGTCTGCCAGTGCTTGAGCAAACTGAATTTCCAATCTCATTGTACCGTGTTTTATGAGTTGGCTGTGTTCAGAGTCAGCAGCCTGATCAGGCGTCAGATCAAATACAAACAGCGTATACCCGTTGCCAAATTCATCATAGCTGATATCATTTGCTTCATCTTGCCATGCTTTCCCCAAACCTTGAAACATAGAGAGATAAGAACGAGCATAGCGCCTTCCATCAAAATCAGGCTTTAGCGGCTTAGCCGGTATACTCCGGCCGCCCACATGTAAGCATATATAATTCATATGAAAGTGTTGAAAGTTAAAGGGGTTTAGCGCATATCGACCATGAAAAGCGCCATTACTGATGAGCCCTATTATAATGCGGGTGGGCAATTGACTTGTATGTTTCCCTGGGGTATGGCAAATATTTTGGTAACACCTCTCTTTAGAGGATATTTGACATTTTCTTTTTGGAGCGTTTGAAGATGTGCCATCTGAATGTTTGGATTAATTTTAACTTTCCTCACAAAAAACTAACATCTTGTAGATTAATTTTAAACCCAGCCGCTGCCCCGGCATGAAGACAAAATTGATCTGAGTTTCGGATGAGCCGTAGTTTTAAGCTAACACCATTCATAAGGAGTTTTTCTTGCTGACACACGTCTAGATGTAATCGGCCAATTAACTCTGTGGAGCGACTGGCGGCCATCGCTGTAGCACGTCTTTGTAAGCCATGATTGTTATTGGCTGCCGCATCCATGTGTCCCGAGGTGTCCTTGTCTCACATCGATAATTGAAGATGGGTTTGTTTAGCATCGCTACCGTGAGACAACAGTGTTTCTAAATAAGCTCGATAGGCGTAGGTGTTGCTGGATGATGTCACCTGTTGATCATTGAGCGATAGATCTATTTGACTCCATAACGAGTGTAGCAATAAATTTTTTTTGGACCCACAGCAGCATTATCAGCAATATTAGTGCCATCCCCATTAAGCACACGGAGTTTGACATAAAGATAAGAATTGCTGAGATCAATATAGTCTGAATCACCACCAGATACATAAAATTTGATGGGACCGACGTCAGTGATCGTGGATAGTGGTCTGTGTTCTATATCTTGAGATTTTATAATGGCTGTTTGAGTCGGTGGTAGTTGAAATTGTATTATATTGTATATTATATTAACTAGCCCAGACACATGCGCATATATCAAAGTTGATGATAAAATTCAGATAATTATTGTGATCGACAAAATTTATAGACCACCGTGGATGCAAACAATGTAAAGCATTATAAAATATTAGACAATTTAAGGCTGCATAAAAGTAAAAGGATGGGCCAAACTCGCTCGGCGCTGGCTAAGGGAGAGGACGCATCGCCGTCAGAGGCCACAAGGTCTTAGATACCAGTTCAGTGGGGCGCACTGCCCCAAACACAGAGACAAATAAACAAATTTAAAATAAAACCACAAGATCCCATAAAAGTGATAAAATCAACACAGATAGCATGCAACATACTAGTTTAAAGATTTATCCTATAATATAACTAAAATCTTAATTCGAGTATAAAATTATAGGAGTAACCAGACAAGGTATAGCATATGTCACACGTTGTAGGATAATCTGTATAACATTAAAAGATATTAAATTATAAAACAAATTTAATCGGCTGCAATCAAAAATTAAAATGTTGAGAATTATCCATCAGTATATGCCCAAATAGCATCATGACCATAATCGGGTGTACTAAAGTGGCAGCAACATGGCTATCCAATAGGTAATGACCACCGGGCAAGAATCCATACAGCAGCATGGCTATATATGGGCTTACCACGGTGGGTCATGGGATCATAAAACATCAAGTGAGAAGTTAAAATAAAAATAATGCATAAGACAGCACATAGCTAACTATATAAAATCCACCAGTATATGACCAACAGCAGCATACGGCTATGACTGGTCCCACTAAAGTGGCAGCAACATGGCTATCCAATAGGTAATGATCACCGGGCAAGAATCCATACAGCAGCATGGCTATACATGGGCTTACCACGGTGGGTCATGGGGCCATAAAACATCAAGTGAGAAGTTAAAATAAAAATAATACATAAAACAGCACATAGCTAGCTATATAAAATCCACCAGTATATGACCAACAGCAGCATACGGCTATGACTGGTCCCACTAAAGTGGCAGCAACATGGCTATCCCCCCAATCATCGAACAGAATAAAAAAATAAATCCAACTCTGATTTTAAACAAAGACACGAGTTTTGATGAATGAGTTTGCTCATGATTGTTGCGATCGGATGTAGATCAAAAACATGAGTGCGCACACGATAGGTTTCAGGAGTTTGTTGTTTAAAATCTAAAAAGAGATATCCATACGCCTCTCGGGTTGCATCTTGATAGGCCTCACATAAAAAATGATGTCGTTTAGGAAAAGTTTGCATAGCCAAGTGTAAAATTTGATCCGCAGATCGTGGATTTTTACCCAACCACAGATAATGTGCATTTAATGAAATCGTCCGATGATGTTTACTAGTATGAAATATATTTTGCACCATATAAGCCATACTTATATTTCCGTGATGACATTTTTTAATAAAAAATTCCGCCACACGCTGTTCCATCACAGGATTATCCATATGGTCATCGACCACCAATAAGGTTGCAATAGTCCAATCAAAGTCCACTCCATCTAAACTTTCGACAAAATCAATAGATACGGGACTTGTCTCTCGTAGCTGTCTAAACAAGTCTTGATATTGATGATAGACATACACCACTTTTTCAATAGGCGGTTGAATGTGAGTTTTACAATGTTCAATCAATTGTGCAATAAAAAATGTTTTACCACAGCCTGAAGGACCTGCGAGAAGGATCGAAAAAGGATGTTGTAAAAAACGCACATCCATGATAAGTCACTCTATCAATTTCAAACAAAAAAAAACAAAAAAAAGTTAGAGATCAAGTGGTATGGTAGAGACACCGTCTGACAGTACTTTTCTTTTAGTGTAGAGATAAGATAAACCTCTTTTGGGTTGGATATAAGTTCGCATCACATTTTGTGAGTCAAGACGAAATCCACGATTAACCACATGATGCGGCGTTTGGGCCGTTAGCACGGTTTGAAAGTTATTTATAGTTAAAGGATTGCACCTTTTTTGTACGCCTTTACAAGACACCTTGGTGGTTGTATGCGTGCTACATGCATAGCTTTTAGGTGCCAAAGAGATAATTTTATCGGCTTTGGCTTCCAGCTTCCATAAACCGGGCTCTCGGGTTTGGTGTCTATGTGCTGCAACACAGCACGGGGGTGGTGATGATGATAGTGGTGGTGATGGTTGTCCCGGCAGCAGCAGCGGCGGCGACGGCGACGGTGGCGTGTGGGTTGCAGCGAGCGGCAAAGAAGATAGGAGGCGGCCGACAGAGGGTCCGGCGGCAGGCGATAGAGATGGCGACGTTGATGATAAAGATGCTGATGATGAGGGCCCCGACAGTGGTCTCGACGATGGTTCCGACGATGGTCCCGGCAGAGATGATGTCGATAGTGGAGGCGATGGTGGCGGTAGAGGTGATGGTGGTAGATTAGTGTTGTTTTTATGTATTTGGCAATATTGAGTAGGCAACCATTCGTCCCGATGTTTGTTGAAGTGATCCCTACGATCGGGACGAATGACGTCTTCTAAAGTGTCCCCACTCAATGCCAAATACAACGAGTCAGTGTCGCAGGTGATCAGTTGATAGTCGCACCGCTCAATGTAAAAGTCGATAAAATGGTAATAAAATTGCAGAAGCTTGAGTTTTGCGTACCCGTACACAAATAATCCGATGTGTAGAGGTAGATTTTGGTGGATGGTGGTCAATCGGCACTCTACCTCGTAATAATCATTTTGTACGGGTACGCATCTTTTAAATCGTGGATCGTGGATCGCTTTGGTGGCGCCCTTGGCATCCGTGATGAACGCCTTGGTGTGACGATCACGTCTCATCAAGGTTCGGCCATAGGAGCTGTTGCCCTAGATCAAACAAAAACAAAAACCAAACATGAGTTCCTCAAAATAAAATATAAAAAACATGCGCGCACACACGCGCGCACACACGCGCGCACGCACGCGCGCACGCACGCACACACAAACGCGCGTACGCACTCACGCCATTGGTGGTGCACGGGGTCCGTGTTTTGTTTCCAATGCATTTTATTGTATTTTGGCATGCAGTCTTTTCAAATTTGAGTGGGGCCAGTGATTCAAATTTGGCCGTGCATGTGCGTTTAGTCATTCACACATGCGCGCACACGTGCATGCGCATGATATTATCGTTGCACGGACATGATATCGTCGATGCACGGGTTGCGTGTTTTGTTTTCAGCGTATTTCATTGTATTTTGACGTGCATTGTTTTAAATTTGGGCGTGCAGAGTTTTAAATTTGCGCGTACAGAGTATTAAAAATGTCTGTTTAGTCATTCGCACATGCGCGCACACGTGCACGCACATGATATTATCGATGCATGGACATGGTATCATAGATGCACGGGTTGTGTGTTTTGTTTCCAATGCATTTTATTATATTTTGACGTGCATTGTTTTAAATTTGGGCGTGCATAGTATTAAAAATGCGTACACGATAAAAAAAAAAGGACTCACCACGAGTTTGTACGCTGCTGCAATGATGGCCTTGTCATCATCCAAGTCTGCCTCTCGTCGGGCGCTGGTCACCTTGTCTGTAAATTTCTGGAAGCAGGGCTGTTGGTTGTATTGTATCACCTGATGGATTTTGGTGACTCGTAGCCCTTGTTGCAAATACCACTGGAGTAGGGGGGTGATAAGCAATATTTTTTCTCCACGAAAACTGGAAATGAGGGAGCGTTGTGGTTGTTTTAAAAAGCCATGCGCCTCCGCAAACGCCTTCATGTGAGGACCGATGTCATTTCGGCCGACGTTGGTGTTTTTGAAGATTGGTGGAAATTCTTCAAATCGAGGTTTGAGTTGATCTGGAACCTCAATATCAACTTCCACGAATCCAAACATGGCACCAGTCCTCACATGCTCCAAGATTTCCGTTTCGGTCATGCCCCCACTATAGAAGGCGGGTCCAGACTCAACTCGAGGCGCCCAATGTGCCACTTCTTTCTTGTTTTTCTTTCTGTAATCTTGCCATTGGCACTCTCGCATGATGCGTAGATTGATGCCGATTTTTTGTAGATACGCATCTTTTTCTTGTGTGTCGTCGGCTCTCTTCTTTTTTAGGTCGGGGTCCAAATTTTGTGTTAGGCGGCAATCATGCCCATGCCAATAACAGCCGTGAAATTGAAATGCCGTGTTTGATTTCTGGTCCCAACCATCCACGGGAAGCTTTCTTCCTCCTAGCCTTTTTTCTACTCCCCTATTATATTGATGTTGGATGTCTCTCTTTTCTTTAGCTGCTATATATTCTAACCATTCTAAACAAATCTTACTCTGTCGATTTTTCTTCCAATCTAAATAAAATCCATCTTCTGCCTTTCTTCTCAAATAAAACCCTACCGGCATAGGTTCTGACATACATTTTAGATATAGGCTATTTGCGTCATATCCCTCAATGGTCTTGCAGAGTTTTGGAGAAACGATGTTGGGGTCCGCCGATCTGATGTATGTGACATCTTTTTCATGGTATCTATGAAAAACAATGGCTGGACCACCACACACCGAATCCCGCATTGTATAATACATATCTTTATCCTGCTCATCACAAAGCGCAAAAAAATTGTGGCAACTTGAGTGCAAAAATCGATCTGTTAGCCCTGGTAGTGTCACGCCGTCATAGAACATGTCTAAACCCAAGTCTTGAAAAAAATGCGTCTGCTTTTCAATAGCTTCTAAAAATGGCACACAGTCCATGTTATTGTAATGTATCAGCCAATCTCGTAATGTGCGCATCTTTTGGGCATCCCATTCCACTTGACAGCTTTGATACTCCTCTTCCGTACTTTTGGTTAGATCACTAAAAAAGGCCTCTGGGAGGTAGCTGTGGACTCTTTTGTCCAGTGATTATATTGATGGCACAAAAAAAGGCCTCTGAGGTAGCTGTGGCTGTATCTAATTTGTCCATTGTAAATATTGATAAAGGAAAAAATGATTTCTGTAAAATACTTAAATATTCTAAATGATAATATAATTGGTTTCAAAAAAAAATTATCATCCGATGAGGTTGTTTTTGATTCTTTTGTTTTTTCCAACTTTTCTCTTTTGTTTTCCTTCTTCCTCTCTTTCTCCTTCATCCTCTTTTCTTCATCCTCTTTCTCCTTTCTCCAGGTCGGGCCTTTCATCTGTTTCAATAAATTCATCATTTAGTCCTCTTTCACATCATTTAAAATTCATGCTTCAAAAACTTTAATTGATGCTTTTAAAAGTGATTAATTCTCATTGAGTGGGTGAAATTCACATGTTCATCAGTTTCGTCACTTCGCTCTCTTTTTTGCTTTTAAAAATTTTTTTTTGTAATCCTGGCTTTTAGAATATAGAATGGATGGATGTATAGGTGTGGTCTATCAGTCACGCACCAACTTTCTGGGTTGCCTGGTGATGAAACATTGTGGTTTAAATCCAGGTACATATTGGGAAATAGCGGTACATCTCTTCTAAAAATGTTAAAAATGTTAGGGTTATCGATATTGAATGTGTATTGTAAACGATATCAATTTATATTGCAGTTGTAGTGGTATATACATCATCTAATCTCTGTCTTAGTGTGGGTGGTAGTTTATAGATTCCTCCCGGAAATTTTTCACGGGTTTGAGCCCCTTTACATTGCATAAAATGAGAACATAATTTATTGGATGCCCTAAAATGGCGATCGCATTTGCTGCAGCTGTAAGTCTTTGCATATATATTTAAGTTCTTAATATATGAAAAATGATTTTGAAACTGGTTAATATATAGTGTCTCGGAGTATCTGGTTAACGAGCGTCTCACTAATTGTGCTGTAGGTAATTCGGATTCTTCTTCTTTTTGCAGACTAAAGATAGTCACATTGACTTCAAAATGTTTCTCAAATCGGTCTAGGTCTTCTAGGTTTATCCCGTCAAATGTTTTGGGATCACCCTGAGGTAAAAAACTTTTAAATAATGTCTTTGCACTTCGTTCACAATTTTCTTGATTCGCCCCTCTTTTTATCGCTAAGCAGCGAAATAAACACAAGTTGTCTTTGATAAGATGCCGACCATTACGTTTCACGAGAGAAATAAGTCCTCGATTTTCAGTTAAAAATAATGGAAAATCGGCGGGTGGAGCTCCCAAAAGACGATGTTGACGTTTAAATACAAAAAATTCAATATTGGTGATCCACTCCAGAGTCCATTCTCTGCAAAATAAAATAAAAACTATAAGTACTTTTTTTCTTTATCTCAAACAAACAAACAAACAAACAAACAAACAAACAAACAAACAAACAAACAAACAAACAAAATTTTCCTGTCATAAATATTTAATGGTTTACTTACGTGTTTTCTCTTTGTATGGTAGCGAGGTTCTGGTAGTCGATGTTGTCAAGGTCGCTTAGGAACTGTTCCCAGTCTTCACGATTGTTTATAGAAATGGGATTTTCAAAGAGTGCCGCGTTGTTCACACATGCATAGTGGTACTTTATTTCTCCTGAGCGTTGATTTTTTAAAATCACTCCTAAGCTGGCATTAATTTTAAAACAAAAGGTCTGGTTCTGATAAATGGAATTATTTAATTGTTCGTGGGTCAACAAACCGCTTTCAAAACCAAAATTATAACGTTCTAGCACAGGTCCACGGTAAATATAATTGTTTATATATCGGCTATTATTCACATAGCACTGAAGAATTGGGTCGTGGTCACCAATAAAATGTACTTCTTCTAAAAGACTGTTAATAACAGCGTCTGAACTATTATTTACAAGCACTCGATCCAAGTCGCTATCTTCAAAATCATCCATTTTAAAAGATTTGCTATTTCAGAATTCTTTTCAGGAAAAAAATGCTGCCACAAAACTCTCCTATACGTTTTCTCAAAAAATGATGCTTAACGTTCTATTGTATCAGCGGTAAAGATGATCACCACGTCGCCACCCTGACAATAATGAACATCATCGTCATTACGACCTCTCTTTATATACCCCCATGACTGCTTCAGCCGTTTGGTGGGATTTCCCGTTTTTGTAAAATTCATGTTTAAACTTGTTTGTGCGAGGTATGCCGGCATCGGCCGACATGTTCAAACATGCTATAGACTCCGCGAAGCCACTCTAGCCTTTGCTATAAAAAAAGACTCTCACACACACACCATCTGGTATTAAAAAAAAAAGGCAATTGGTATCTACTAAAAGAGAGAGATAGGGAGAGAGAGAGAGAGAGAGAGAGAGAGAGAGAGAGAGAGAGAGAGAGAGAGAGAGGAGAGAGAGAGAGCGAGAGTGCAAGATAGAGAGAGAGAAAAAGAGAGAGAGATGGTGTTGGGCATAATTTGTACCCTCCCCAGCTTTAAAATCAATTAACATTCCAAGCAGACAACCCTATGACATCCGACCTTCTCGCCAGACTGGTCACGCTCTGTCTGTATAAACATAGGGTTCGGCACTCTATCCATATAATCTGTGGTTCATTCAGCTAATATAAGCATTGTTAAAAATATATATTTATGTGTCCATATGTGCGTATGTCTGTGCGTATGTCTGTGTGTGTGTGTGTGTGTGTGTGTGTGTGTGTGTGTGTGGGTGCGTGTGTGGGGTGTGGGTGTGTGTGGGTGTGTGTGTGTGTGTGTGTGTGTGTGTGTGAGTTAGGTATCCAATATCCACTCCAAAAGTGATATGTTTAATATTGTGTGTGTGTAGTTTTTCCGATATACTGACATCCTAATATTAATATCTTAAACACTTCATCTAGCGACCGATGCCCCCTAGATGTGCGCATGTTGTTTCCCAACCACGCTTCAGTGGACATCATCCAGTTGGGTCGTCTTCCTTAAAATATCTGTCATGCATATTTCCCGGATGATCAAATATCATGGTCGACAAGTTCAAACATGCTGTCAGAGCATCAGCTGTGGTTAGTATGTCTAGACTCTAACATCTCTCGCATACCCTCCAATATAAAAAGTCAATTATTATCTACTAAAGAGAGAGAGAGAGAGAGAGAGAGAGAGAGAGAGAGAGAGAGAGAGAGAGACATTTGACATTTGGACATCGTCCTTTTACTTCCCAAAAAATATTACATACATACATTTCACACAATCTTCAGGCCACCAGCCCATAGAAAGGTAAAGTTGTGGATCATGTGATTCATAAATATTACATAGTTTTGTAAACTTAATATAATTACATTTAAATTTATGATAAAGTAGCATGCTCGTAGAATTAGAGAGAGAGAGAGAGAGAGAGAGAGAGAGAGAGAGAGAGAGAGAGAGAGAGAGAGAGAGAGAGAGAGGGAGAGAGAGAGAGAGAGAGAGAGAGAGAGAGAGAGAGCGAGGTGACCGCATCCATGGTGTGTTGCCCGCATTTCACTAGTGTTTAGTTACCTAAGCATGTAGAGTGAGATAGCGAGATAGCGAGAGAGAGAGAGAGAGAGAGAGAGAGAGAGAGAGAGAGAGAGGTCATCGCATTTATATCGCGCTGCCCATATCTCGATAGTGTTCAGGTATCTATGCTTATACAGATTTGCCAGAGAGAGAGAGAGAGGTTACCGCGTCTGTGGCATGCTTATAAAGATTTGCCAAAGAGAGAGAGAAGAGAGAGAGGGGCATCACCATCATTATACTGGCCCAAGATCAGTATACTCTTTTTTAACATCACACTTCCCCCACATTCACAAGGCTATGAGACTCTCTTTTATCTTTATATACAAGGCAGCCTATAGCTGTATACATTTTTGGCTAAATCAACACTAAAACTATAAAAAACAATTATACTGAAGAAAAAAATTGTATTTGTTGACCAATAACTTATTCATTGTTGAGTATAAACAAAACAGACCCCCTACCAAGACCACACGTGATATAAATAGATGTAGTGGTCCGCCCGCGCACGCACGCGCCTGCCCCACCCGCGCACGCCCCGCGCACGCCCCGCGCACGCCCCGCGCACACCAGACCGCTGCCGGCTGCTCGCTCCGCACCCCGCCATTAAATAAAACACCGCAACAACAAAAAACAAACAAATGCCGCCATTACCCACAAACAAAATGCCGCACCAGTGATATAATATACCACAGCAGCGATGACCGCAGCCAATGACCCTGACCTCACATACCCTCATATGACATCAGCCTATGACGTCAGCCTATGACGTCAGCCAGCCGTGTCAGCTGCATCCAAAAAAAAATACAACCCTAAAGCTCGGTAGTTTACTACTCTCGGTGCATGTGCCTGAATACGTGGTGTGGTCAAGTTTTTGTGTTTGTGTATGTGTGTGCGCAAGTGTGTGTGTTTCTGTGTGTTTGCACATATTTATATGTACATTCACGTGTGTGTATTAAATACGTGTGGGTGTGTGCGAAAATGAAAACAAGTTGGAAATAGAAGTTTTGGTTACAGATTTTAAAATACTCTCCCGTTTTTGTAATCATTTCACTCACTGATATTATTTGGAAATACAAACGTCCGAAAGTTTTAGTGACGAATATTCATTTATCATATTTCACAAATAGATTCCCCCGTGCGTTTTTGTTTCCTGTCTATCAGTTTCAAATGAATGTGCTGACAATGAACATATATCATAGACTATAAAAGTGGAACAGTACAAGAATCAATGATTTGTAAATAGAATACAACCAAAATGACAAATCTCTCTCTCTCTCTCTCTCTCTCTCTCTCTTCTTCTCTCTCTCTCTCTCTCTCTCTCTCTCTCTCTTGACATTGAGACAGACAGCCACACATACATACGCACACATGACCCACCCGCACACACACATAAAACACATAAAACAGTTTTATTCCAAAATCTATTGAGTTTTTAAATTAGCGCTAAGTAATATTTTTGTATATAAGATCTTGAAGTTTAAGATGTCATTTAATAGTACAACTGGAAATTTACTATAGATGTAGTCTACTGTGTACTTGTTTTATCTATGTATGTATTGTTTTAATGTTTCATACCGATCAGCAATTGTATGTCATAATTTCTCTGTTGAAATAATAAAGTATTCTTGAACTTGAACTTGAACACTACTACTACACTTACTACTACAACAAATAGGCTGAATTCACACGATGTCACACATAACAGCACGTATTGCATTGCGGTTTATAATCTCTCTCTCTCTCTCTCTCTCTCTCTCTCTCTCTCTCTCTCTCTCTCTCTCTCTCTCTCTCTCTCTCTCTCTGTTACTTTCGTTTTCTTCTAAAATGCTCTCTCTCTTTCTCTCTCTCCCTCTCTCCCATGGCAACAGACTATTTTTACTTTACTGGGATCTCTCTCTCTCCCTCTCTCTCTCTCTCTCTCTCTCTCTCTCTCTCTCTCTCTGAGAGCAACAGACTATTTTTACTTTAGCCCGTGGACTCAGCACGACACAGAAATAGACTGAAGTCACACGTGGGGCAGTAGAAAGCGCCCGAGTCTAGCTACTGCGCCGTGGAGAAAAAAACTAACAACAGAAGAAGACGTAGACAGGGTTTCACACAGTATAAGTAATGCGTGCGCGCGGGCAGACGACCAGTCAATCCCAATCGATCTGTTGGTGTACGACGAGGCAGGCTTCTTCTATCGTGTGGCAAAGCAATAACGCGAATTCTTCGCCTCTGCTTTCGCTACCACAATAACAACAAACATGGCGCTGATTGGAAGGTACAGCGTGGCTCTGTGTCTCTGTGTGATCGTTCTCTTATTAGCCGTCATCGTGGCAGTCGTCTCGGCCGCTGCTTCGGAGTCTGGGCCTATTCTGTTTGCTCCGATGTTGGAAGTGGGTCAGTTATGGGTGCAGGCTGCCGGAACCGTGTACGGCAGAGTGGTCAGTTTGGTGACCACAACGCCAGATCTGTACGACTGGAAAACTTACCTGTATTTTACTGTCTTGACCGCGGCTTGGGTGCTCATCTACCGCCTGTTCTTCAAACCGCTTAACCGAGTCCGGCATCTGGGGGACATAGGTTACATCCGCGAAGGCAGCTTCTCTCTGAAAGACTCGGCCAATTATGTGCAAAGGCAGCGAAAAACGGGCCATGTGCCTCCTGTGTACCCCAACGGATGGTTCGGGATTATGGAATCGTTCGCTCTGAAGGCAGGAGAAGCCACTACCGTCAGTCTCCTGGGTATGTAGACAAAATGTTTATGTGGATTTTAGTTTCTGGTGATTTCGTCTGGTGCGGTGCCTATTTTTTGCGTATCCCCCTCCCCCCTCCCCCCTCCCCCACACAATTCCCAACTCGCCCGACATCTCCTCATCGCTACCACTTATGATTTCATTTTATTTTTTAATTCTTTTTTATTTCTCTTGATTGCGTAATTATTTTTGCACACCGCCCCCCTTCTTTCGATTCCTTTGTGTGTGTTCCTCTTAAAATCAGATCCATAATTGATTATTGGATTTTTGATTTTTGAGTTTTTGTTGATTTCTCAGTTAGGTGCGTGGGTAGAGTTTGTGATCCCATCAGCTGCTCCCGGTGGGAAATGTCTAATATCACCTAAATGTGTGAACAGACATTAAATTAAAGATTGAATGATTGATTGATCCCGGTGGGATTGTTAAAAGTGCCTACATTTGCTCTTTCCTCTTAAGTGCGTGGATGAAAGTTTAATTTCTTATAATTTTAATTATGGTTGTGAATAGTTCTTTTTGGTGTTTACATCGTTTTGTTATAAAATTGTATAATGTACTTGTTGCTGCTGATTCTTCGCCGTTGGCATTTTTATTGATGACTATTAGGTGGGCTAATTGTGCGGTTTTCTTTGGACATAATTATTATTGTATGCATCATAGACCGTAAACTGCCTGTCTCTCTCTGATTCCGACTTTCTCTGTTTCTATCACTTTCTGCCTGTCTCTTTCTCTGTCTGTCTGTCTGCCTGTCTCTCTCTCTCTATTATTATTATTATTATTATTATTATTATTATTATTATTATTATTATTATTATTATTATTATTATTATTATCCTTGTCACCTGCTGCTGGAATGAAATTCCGTGACCTGCGGTAATTCTAATACACGTTTAAATGGAATTCTTATTAACTCTCTTACCCCCCCCCCTTCCCCCCTCTCCTCTTTCCCTCCTTGCTCTTCTCTCTCTCTCGCTCTCTCTCTGTCTCTCTCTATCTCTCTCTCTTTCTCTCTCTCTTTCTCTCTCTCATTCTCTCTCTCTCTCTCTCTCTCCTCTCTCTCTCTCTCTCTCTCTCTCTCTCTCTCTCTCTCTCTCTCTCTCTCTCTCTCTCTCTCAGCCCATCCAGTTGAATTGCTTATTTTCGTGTTTAGCCAAGCGTTGACATTGCCATTCATACCGGACTTACATAATGTGCCGAACATGCATAAATTTCCGCAAAAAAACAAAATGTACTGTAGAAGCTTCTCCGATTACGGTGTCTGTCTGGCTATCGAGTTTCCTGCCTTCCTGAATGTCTCTCTCTGTCTCTATATCTGTCTGTCTGTCTGTCTCTCTCTCCTTCTCTCTCTCTCTCTCTTAACGATCCAATGTTCAATGTTATCTCTTTCACTTCTCTCCTTTCCTCCCCCTTCCCTCCCTCCCTCTTTTCTCACTCTGCCGTTGAATATTCGACCAAAAAGGTCTCGAAGTCACAGCTTTACTCCAAACATTGTAGGTAATTAAACCTATATTTGTTCAAGTCAGGCTTTGTTTTAATTTGGGGGACGGATGTGCACAAAAGCCTGTAGTAAGGGTCGGGTTGGTTTGTGCTTGTGTGCGTGAATGGTGGAGTAGGTGTAGAGGATTGGGATTGGGTTGTGTGGGTGATGGGTGGTGGGTGGTGGGTGTTGGGCGGAAAAACAGCAGTTACGTTCATAAACTAACTAGCCTGCAATATTGATTCGGTGCTATTAGAGGTGTTTTTTTTTCCTTGTGAATAATGTAACTAAATATTCTAGTCGAATGCTGTAACTCATTTGTTATGACCGGAAATTTCACGAAAAGAAATACATGTTTATGATGAGTGTACTCTTATTGTAAACTAAGATATTTTAGTCCGAAAAGCTGTCACACATTTACTATTGCCTCAGATTTCTCTAGGGAAAAAAAAAACGTTTATTGTGAATGTACTTTTATTGCGAACAAAGATATTCTAGTCTAAAACTGTCAACACTTTGTTATTGGCGGAAATTCGTATTCTTGTTCAAGTCATTGTGAATGTACTGCTAATGCAAGGAAAGATATTCTATTCTAAACAATTGTAACTGTAACTCGTTTGTTATTGCGGAAAATTCCGTATTCACGAACAGTTATTTATCACACACACACACGCACACACACACACACACACACACGCACCCCTTCCCTCCCCCCCCCCACACACAAACAAGAAATAAATATGTAAAAGGCATTACTTGTATATGCCAGCAACCAATTAATATAAATCATATATTATTTGAGTGTTCATCTTTGTTGCCATTATACACAGAAAAAGAAGTAATGCTAAAAGACACTGATGAAATTAATAATATTATTGTACAACAAGATAATAATAGAAACAATAGCCAGCATTATTCTTAGTACTGATTTAAGAAACAATTTTTAACATTTATTTGTGCATATGTGTATGTGTATGTGTTTATATATGCATATATATTTGTGTGTGTGTGTTTGTGTGTGTGCGAGTTTGCTTTTGATTACGTGTTTGTAATTTTGTGGATGTATAAAATCATTGAACAAATGAATAGACTTTAAATAAAAGAACGGAACAAGAAAGAAGAACGGCACGCATTGAAACGGGATATAGCACTTTACCTTACATAATCGAATGTAGTATACCCACTATACTAGTGAGATAATGATGTTCTTGTACAGTAATGTTCGTGTCGAAGCGCAATCCTCATATTGTAGGTCACAGTTGGTTGCAAAGTGCTGAAATTGCCGACGACGCTGTACTTGCTTGCTTTTAATAATAACAGTGCTGCACAGGGGAAGTGAGTTTGGCTGTAAAGATTCCGATGAAGTCTTTAGAGAGAAAAAAAACTTTTTTTTAAAGGTCTTGCTGCTGCTGTTTTTTTTATGCATTTCTTATTTTATCTTTGTCTTTAGAGGTAGACCTATCTGTTCTAAGCCGTCTTTTTGTTTGGGGTTGACCCTGTTGAGCATTGTTTATTCATTGTGTGTTTCCTGTTTGTAATGGGAACCTATTGTATGTGTTTTTAAAAGGCCATAGCTGACAGATGTGTTACAGTATGAATTTGCGTGAATACTATCACAAAGAGTTTGCTCACCTTTTGGGGTGCGGTTGTTGTACAGTATAATGGATTTAATGCAATACAATACAATACAATACAATACAATACAATACAATACAATACAATACAATACAATACAACACAATACAATACAAGACAATACTATACAATACAATGCAACACAATACAATACAGTACAATAAAGTACAGTACAATGCGATACAATACAATACAGTACAATACAATACAATACATTACAGTACAAAACAGTACAATACAATACAGTACAATACAATACATTACAGTACAATACAACACCACACAACACAATACAATAAAATACATAACAATGCAATGCAATACAGTACAATACAGTACAATACAATACAATACAATGCAATACAATGCAATACAATACAGTACAATGCAATACAATACAATACAATGCAATGCAATACAATACAGTACAATACAATACATTACAGTACAATACAATACAATACAATACAATACAATGCAATGCAATGCACAATACCATACACAACTGAACCCGAGCAAACACAATACACCACACCACACAACACCACACAACACCACACAACAACACACCACACCACACCAAACCACAGAAGAGGATGGTGGTGAATTTCCAAAGTGCTTTTCTCAACGTAAATACAATACAATACAGTACAATGCAATACAATACAATACAGTACAATACAGTACAATACAATACAATACAGCACAATACAATACAATACATTACAGTACAATACAATACAATACAATACAATACAATGCACAATACAATGCACAATACCATACACAACTGAACCCGAGCAAACACAATACACCACACCACACAACACCACACAACACCACACCACACCACACCAAACCACAGAAGAGGATGGTGGTGAATTTCCAAAGTGCTTTTCTCAACGTATATATAACAAAGCAGAGAAGGAGACAAAGAAGACGTGGGCGCCGGGGATGACGAAGTTGATCGATAATAATAATAATAGGGAGAAGGGCACGGATCAATTGTGCATGGATTTACTTCACACATACGCATATAGGTCTAATATCTAATACGTATAATTATATATATATTTATAATTATGTATGAGATACAGGCTATACTGGAAGACGAATACAGCAGCAACAGTTAGTGATTGCCAGAATTCTTTGGCGGTAGTGTTGACGTATTGATTGAACGGACCAAGTTTTCGATGCTGTTTATTGATTGTTGCTGCCACTACGACCTTCGAAATCTAAGCGTCTGTTTTGTGCGTCGCAGATCATGTGTAGGCATCGGTCTCGGGGAGGCCTGACTAAATCTATTAGCCGATGACCTGTTGCAGCCAAAACCTTTGACTGAAAATGCTATCTATGTGCTTTGGTCTACCTACCAACCAATCTACCAATCGCTCATATTCTGGTTTTGAATGCTGGTGTGCTTTGTGCAGGCAATTTCCAACTTGACACTGCAAGTTACTCTGCCCAAAAAGCTTACCTTACTTTAAATGTTGGGATCTATCGGATGACATTTATACACCAGATGTTGTTTCTTCCACTCTCAATAATAATGTATAGATCTTTATTAAAGTGTGTAGTTAATTTTATTCTAAACTCTTGGCTTCGCCACGACAGAATGAAATTCCATATTACGTGTAATGCATTATGCACTTTGAAATCTATCGTGTGGATAATATAACAAACCTGCGTACGGTTATATAAGTAGACAAGCATTGTAGACATAGCTCTTTTTTTTTTAAAGCTAATAATTCTGTGAAATTTGCATCTAGGCTTTGGGAGTGAACTGATAAATATTTCAAGACTTTTTTTTTAAACATTTTAATGTATTTATGTATTTTTTATATTTTTTTACATTCTGGAACTCTGTTTCGATGGATTGTGGCAGCAGCTTGAAGTAACAACATGCAAGCTGATAGTAGAGAGCGTGTGAAACAGGTGAGCTTGTATGTTGCTACAGATCGCCGCGTTTTGAATCTAATTGGTGATTTAGGGAAAAGCCATTATTATTATTATTATTATTATTATTATTATTATTATTATTATTATTATTATTATTATTAATATTATTATTATTATTATTATTGTTGTTGTTGTTGTTGTTATTATTATTACTATTAAATTCTTACGTGTACGGACTATGAAGACGTTCCCTGAGCTAAATGTAGTATATTATATTTGTTCGTCGTTGTGACCCTCCGCGGTAGCTCAGTGGTAGAGCGTGTGCCATGCACGTTGATGACCCAGGTTCGGATCGAATCCCAAGAAGATCCGTTGGATCTCATTTTTGATATGATGATGATGGTCATTGTTGTCAGGGTGGCGACGTGGTGATCGTCCTTAACGCTCATGCAATAGGACGTTAAGCATCGTTTTCCGTCCCGGGATGAGCAACATGTGAAAAGCGGCCAGTTTGTATTTCTCACGGTCTTTGTTAGCAGTTAGGCTTATATTATGGTCGGGCTGGTGGTTGGTTCCGTGTTGGTCCCTACACCCTCTTTCCATTGGTATGGCTATTATCCCCGTCTATGGTGTCGCCAATGTGGAGGTCACACTTCAGTGTTGAATTCTTTGACGCGAGGCCTACTTGTAACTCCCTCCTTCAACCCCCCACCCCCACCCCTTAATCCCCCACCCCCCACCCCCCCAACGCATCCATAACCTAGAAAGGAAAAAAACAAACTTTTGAATTCTGTTTACAAACAGAATTGGCTTCATATCGCTTTCCTATTAGCAATTTTCTCAGTGGACTGTGACGTGTAAACTGCCTCCTAGCTAGGTTGTTGCACTTGAGCTGCTGTTTGGAGAGGTCACAGGTTTAATCCCCCTGTTGCACCCACCAACTTGATACTTCCAACCGCACTGACCGTGCTAACATAGGAAGGATTTTAATCTTAGTGATTTGGTCGATCAGTCTCGTGGATTTTATCAGTTATTGTTGAAGTAAACTTGAAGTACGCTGGTTAAACGATAAGTCGCCGGTTTCCTATGCCGAAGGTCGCGGGTTCGATTCCCGCAAGGGGCGAACGTATGTGACTTAGGTACGAGACTATTGAGGTCACCGAGGGTTTTCTCCGGGCACTCCGGTTTCCTCCCTCCCTTCAATAATGGTACAGGACGCAGTCAATATAAAATTTTCAAAAAATAAAAATTTCGACTGTTTTTCCGTCTTCTAATAGCGATCTCCCTGCCTTTACACCACCTGTTTGAGTGATGGATGTGTGTTTGGTGTGTGTGAGGGTGGATGAGACTGGTGAGCGTGTATGTTGGTATAGATCGCCGCGCTTTGAGCCTTGGGGTAAGGCGCGTATAGCATCCTGTATTATTATTTATTATTATCTGTGGTGCCCCAACGACCTTTGATTTACGGGATCGGATAGGATAGGCTTGAAGTAAAGACGGCAGTTGGTAGGGTGGGAACTTCTCCCCTTCCTATCGATAATTTATTTATTTCAGAAGCCTGTCTCGTTTGGAAAGTTCTAGGCCACCACGGACACAGTACTGGGGATCCGGTTGAAAGTTCTAGCATACGAGTACGCTTATTTGGATTTCGCTTAAATTTGAAGAGTCTAGTCCAAGAGTATCTCATGGGGTTGGAAAGTTCAAGTCTAAAAGTGCTTGATTTGGTTTGAAGGTTCTGGGTCCTAACCCCTCTTCCATGGATTGTGATCCGGGTCCGACATATTGCCAATGGTAGGTGTCGACGTTAAACTTCAATATTCATTTTACGTTCTTTAGAAGGTTCTAGACCACGAGTATTTAATATTGTGTTTCTTTCAAAAGTTCTAGCCCTGGACTATTTTCTTTGCAATGGGACCTACAGCTATTAACGTTAAACTAAAATTTGTGGTTGCGCATTGCTCACAAAACCTATTAGGTATCGTTTGCATACAGTTAGGCGTTGTGTGAACAACACAACAATGGACTGAAAGCTGTTTCTCACCACAATTGCGCGCTTCCTTGAAAGGAGAGAGAGAGAGAGATAGAGAGAGAGAGAGAGAGAGAGAGAGAGAGAGAGGGAGAGAGAGGGAGGGAAAGAGAGAGATAGAGACAGAGAGAGGGAGACAGAGAGAGAGATAGAGAGACAGAGAGAGAGACAGAAACAGACAGACAGAGACAGACAGACAGACAGACAGACAGAGACAGACAGACAGAGGCAGACAGAGACAGAGAGTAGTGATCGTTAATGATGCTTTGTGAATAAATCGTTCCTTCTCGGTAAATGTTACCTTTTGCTTACGGTATATGAAAGTTTAACCGCTATTTCCTGTGTTGAAACATAGTTTATGTCCTTTCAAACAATTTCTAAAAGGTTTTTGTTCGACGGTTGTGCACAAGACAGGTGAAGCTTAAGTTTTTATATTATTTAGATTTTTTTTAATTTAATTTTTTTGGGTGGGGGTGTGGGATGTGGGTGATGGAAGTGGGGGGAAGGGGGAGGAGGAGAAGGAATGGGGTTCCTAATCACGACAAGGAGAGGATTGTTTAATGGTTTTTGTATTTAATAAAGCGGGAAGATTCTTTCACAACAAACAATGTATTGCAACTTTATTGATCTTTACTTACCTTGTTGGCAATATTCCGCTGTAACAAAAACCAAACAAGCCTTCGACGCCCGGTTGGTTTATTTATATATATTATTTTTTTTAAAATAAAGAAAATTCATAATATATATTTTACCCTGAAGACTTTCTTTCTGGTCAGGACGCCTTTAATTCACATTCGAGCACGCCATGCTACATACCCAAATGTACTCACAAACACAAAGCACTCACAGATACACACACACACACACACACACACACACATACATCACCACCACCACAACAACGCACCACATATATATTACATTTACACACAAATGCATGCCCACCCCCCCCCCCCACCACCACCACACATATAAGTGATTTTGCCTTCCGTTTCTTTGAAGGAACTCTCCCAGAGTATCTTTCCAACTCACTTGTAGCCTACCGGGCAGCCCGCATTCTCAGATCTTCCGCAGAAAAGCTGTTGAAAGTTCCGCGTCAAAACCTGAAAACTGTTGGCGAGCGCGGTTTCAGTTTCACTGCTCCATCTCTCTGGAACGCACTTCCTGTCGGTCTGAAGAACTTGGAAGATATTTATATATTTAAAGCCCAACTGAAAACATACCTTTTTCGCTTAGCTTTTGATTAACCTAGTCGCATCCCCCCTCCCCACTCTAACCTTCTTTCATCTTATAGGGAGTCTTATGTGTAACATAACAATATTTGTGTTTCGTTGTTGGTAGATGTACCTCCATATATACATGTAATCCTTTTGTACATTGTGAGTGAATGCGTGTGTATGCGCAATGAGTCTCTGTGAGTTTTGCGCTATATACATGGTATTCATTATTATTATTATTATTATTATTATTATTATTATTATTATTATTATTATTATTATTATTATTATTATTATTATTATTATTAAGCACCCCCATCACCACCACCACAACACTCCAAACATAATTTATCCACCCCTCCCCACCCCCAATACGCATTATGACAAATTTATTTAGGAACTTGGACGAAGCATTTACCATACAACGCACAGTATTGTGATCGTAAACATTGAAACCAACAGGCGCACGAAGAAAATTACCTCCAAACCAAGCTCTCAAAACGCACGCAGTATACTGGCCACACAGTAAACAAGTTTTCTTGAAAGTGAAACATGGATAAATGCATGATTATTTGAACAGACACAAACACACATACACATAGGGGCCTACACACGCACACAAACACACACACACACGCGCGCGCGCCCCCACGCATACACGCACAGTCAAACGCGCGCGCACACACACACCCACGTACGATGCACAAACCTGAATGAAAGAGATGTAGATTGTTGCCCATTGTTGAATGTATATGTACACACACACATACAGCTAGTCCTTTCACACACATTTAACTCTCCCACAACACCCGCGGTCACACCCTTACCCCGCCTCCAAAACTGAACCTGCAAAGGATTCAAAAATACCAGTTTGGACGCGAACAGTCCAGCTTACACCTTTCCTAACATCTCGGAAGCAAAACGGCACACTATTAAACCACATGTAAGTTAAACCCCTTTGGAAGCCTTGCGTTCGTTGGATAATAACTTAGAAGACATAATTATTTGATACATAATATCTAAACCACTATTCAAGTTAATTCTATACAGCGAGACTGTTCTTGGCCTTTTTATCTTATTTGCGCGAACTCTGTTTCAGGTCAGTAAGTTTGTAGGCCAGGGCATATCGTTACAAAATAACGTCCTTCCCAAGAGTTTGAATTTGTTGGATAATAACTTAGAAGACATATATTCTACATAGATTTAAAAACACTATTCAAGGTAATTCTATGCAGCGGGACTGTTCTTGACCTTTTTATTTTATTTGCGCGAACTTTGTTACGGGTCAGTAAGTTTGAAGGCCAAGGCATATCGTTACAAAATAACATCCTTCCCAAGTTTTTTTTGAATAAAACCAGGCCAAACGTCCGGCATTGACAATAGTCTTCTTAGGGGACGCTAAACTCAGAAGAACAGAGAAAGAGAAAATAGTGCCCTCGAATAGTGCTTTCGCGTTAGGGGAATTACACGCTGAAAGTGGATCCTCAATAGTAAAGCGGTAGATAGCGTACCTTAAAATAATATGATAGAGAGAAAGGGTGGGATCAGACTGCGCTCACGCGGTTTATTTTCCCCCAAAACGCGTTTAAGATCGAGCCTACGATACCTTCATTTAGATTGAACAGTCCAGTCCTTTAAAAGGCGAAGACATTGATATAGACCTAAGTTGTGGGGCCGGGTAGCTCAGTTGGTAAGAGCGTCTTGCTAGTAACCGAAAGGTCGCTGGTTCGAATCCCGGATTGGTCAACCTGTGATCATATTATTTTCCCCTTTACCAACAACTGGCCCGCTGGTGTCAGTCTAAATCGGTCCAGTAGTCACCTATATGCGAAAGTGTCGTGTGACTATAATCTACAAACAAACAAACAAACAAACAAACATAGACCTATTTTATTATATGGCGGAACTTTCACCTATCGTTTCGATCTATTAGAAGATTACATGTTCTTTCCCCATACGCGGTTTGAGAATAAACCTTTAGAGCGGAGGATTCGTTTCGCCAAAAGATCCCATTCTTTTTATCTACGATACAGAGGTACGCTATCTACCGCTTTGCTATCGAGAATCCACTTTCAGCGTGTGTAATGCCTATACAAGGTGTTCCAAAAGTCTTGGGCACATTTTGACATTGAATATTTCCGAAACTATTAGGGATATAAAAACGCATCTGGTAAATTCAGAAAGCTTGTAATCTCAATTTTTACATGGAATGTTCAAAGATGTTCAATGTGAGCACCATTGGTCACACGACACACATCAAGCCGATAGTCAAATTCTTGCGCGCGTCCCAGCATTTTCTGGTTGAGTGAACGCCATTAATGGGTCTGAAAAGAAATAAAAAAATCAACAGCTTTACAAAAAACTTAATGTAATTAGCTTTAAAATGGCACAACTTTTATCTTACTACCATTCATAGTAATTGAGATATGGGGACTTCAAATGTGCCCAAGACTTTTGGAACGCCCTGTATATGATATTTAAGGCTTTGTTTACTTTTGCCAAAAACGTCTTTACCCTAAAATTGGCATTGTTATTACATTAAACAATGATAAAGTGGACATTGTTATTACATTACACAACGATAAAGTGGGCTTTGTTATCACATTACACACTGATAAAGTGGACATTGTTATCACATTACACAATGATAAAGTGGACATTGTTATCACATTACACAATGATAAAGTGGACATTGTTATCACATTACACAATGATAAAGAGGGCATTGTTATCACATTACACAATGATAAAGTGGACGTTGTTATCACATTACACAATGATAACGTGGACATTGTTATCACATTACACAATGATAAAGTGGACATTGTTATCACATTACACAATGATAAAGTGGACATTGTTATCACATTACACAATGATAAAGTGGGCATTGTTATCACATTACACAATGATAAAGTGGACATTGTTATCACATTACACAATGATAAAGTGGACATTGTTATCACATTACACAATGATAAAGTGGACGTTGTTATTACATTACACAATGATAAAGTGGGCGTTGTTATTACATTACATAATGATAAAGTGGGCTTTGTTATTACATTACATAATGATAAAGTGGGCATTGTTATCACATTACACAATGATAAAGTGGACGTTGTTATCACATTACACAATGATAAAGTGGACGTTGTTATCACATTACACAATGATAAAGTGGACATTGTTATCACATTACACAAAGATAAAGTGGGCATTGTTATCACATTACACAAAGATAAAGTGGACGTTGTTATCACATTACACAAAGATAAAGTGGGCTTTGTTATCACATTACACAATGATAAAGTGGGCATTGTTATCAC
Organism: Oncomelania hupensis; assembly: GCA_036898135.1. Taxonomy (NCBI): domain Eukaryota; kingdom Metazoa; phylum Mollusca; class Gastropoda; order Littorinimorpha; family Pomatiopsidae; genus Oncomelania; species Oncomelania hupensis. Next base: position 43,323,670 of record CM072527.1, read on the forward strand.
ATTACACAAAGATAAAGTGGACGTTGTTATCACATTACACAAAGATAAAGTGGGCATTGTTATCACATTACACAAAGATAAAGTGGGCGTTGTTATCACATTACACAATGATAAAGTGAACACTGTTATCACATTACACAACGATAAAGTGGGCTTTGTTATCACATTACACAATGATAAAGTGGGCTTTGTTATCACATTACACAATGATAAAGTGGACATTGTTATCACATTACACAATGATAAAGAGGACATTGTTATCATATTACACAATGATAAAGAGGACATTGTTATCATATTACACAATGATAAAGTGGGCATAGTTATCACATTACACAATGATAAAGTGGGCATAGTTATCACATTACACAATGATAAAGTGGGCTTTCCCTGCTCAAACCAACCGCTAAAGTTTGAATTTTCCATTTCCGTTCTGACAGGGAGTGATTTCCCCTGTCTTTACGGTACATCGATATTATAGCCGTGTAACCTTTGACCCCATTTCTGAGTGAACCTCGCGGCTTGAAGAGGGCGTCTTCGTTGCATGGGGTAAGGTAGAATCTATGTCAGCTACCTAAAACGAAAACCTTACGAGCAATTTTTTTAACAGGTTCTCTCTATTACCGACTTTGGTGGCTGCTAATTATAGCTCCAGAATGTTGGCTAGCTAGCGAACGGTTGTTGCTAATAATAAACACAAAAACTTCGGAATTTATTCATTTACAAGAATAATTATACTTTCAAAAAAGTATTTTTGGGGGGTAAGCTTTTTTTTTCCCTCAGTGGTGCAACCCTCACTGTGAATGTTAAATAGGATCTATCGAGGGGGCGAGGTCAAAACAGGGATAGCTCAGTGGTCAGAGCGCAAGCCTTGTTTAGGTGCGTCTCTGGGCGACTTGGGTTCCAATCCTGGCGTCAGCAAACTTGTGTGCGATAGCTGGATAGTAGTGGCCAGCGCCTTGAGAAGTTCTATGAGCTTGTAAGTGCGCTATATGAAGGAAATGTAAGGACGCATACAACTGGCACCTTCAAAAAGTTCGTGATGTGGTAATGCGGTTTAAAGACTGTATAAAGAAAACCCGGCCTTCGGAGAAAACGCCTCTTACAGTGTGCTGAGCCGTTGACAGGTAAAAAGGTTTGCAGGCCGATACAAAACCAAACCCCACCTAGGATGAATAGATGAATGGAGCTGTTATATTTCATTTTCGTACTCGCCTCATTTTCCCTCCTGTTGCCTTGAACTTTTACCTTGCTCAGAGTTAGCGCGCTCTGGGCCTATTAGATCGGTTTATTATTAAGTAGGCTTTGGTATTAGACTGGGATTTAGGATAGGAACTGAACCACAGAATGAATCAGTGAAGATGTATGGTGGTGGGCACATCAACCTCGTTTTCTGTGTCTCACCAGCTCCGCGACCACTGAAAACGCTTCCAAGGGGGAGAAACAGCTATAGTCTGGTCGAGAAAATAATACTCAACAGGTTGAAACCACAAGCTGAACAAATCATAGCTGAAGAACAAGCAGGATTCATGGCAGGGCGAAGTACCACTGAACAGATTTTCAACCTCAGAATAATCTGTGAGAAATACCTACAGCACCAACAACATCTATATCATGTGTTCATAGACTTCAAGAAGGCATTTGACCGAGTCTGGCATGCAGCTCTATGGGCAACCATGAAAGTGTACAACATCAGCCCTAAAATTATAGAAGTCATCAAAAGCCTGTATGACAAGGCTACCAGTGCAGTCCTCCATAACAGCGTCATCGGGAACTGGTTCAGAACAACAATCGGTGTGCGTCAAGGATGCCTACTCTCTCCAACACTCTTCAACATCTTCCTAGAGCGCATCATGTCAGATGCTCTTGCAGATCACGAAGGCACAGTCAGCATAGGGGGCAGAGCAATCTCCAATCTTCGTTTTGCGGATGATATTGGCTGGAGAGGAACAAGAACTTGAACAGCTTGTACAGAGGCTTGACACCACCTCCAGAGCTTATGGAATGGAAATAAGTGCAGAGAAGACCAAAATGATGACCAACAACACCAATGGCATCAACACGGACATCAAAGTACAAGGCCAATCCCTCAACACAGTGCACAGCTTCAAATATTTAGGAGCCATTGTGTCAGACAATGGGTCTCGACAGGAAGTCCTCTCCAGGATCGCACAAACAACTGCTGCCCTGACAAGGTTGAAGCCCATTTGGAAAGACAGAACCATCAGTCTACATTCCAAAGTAAGACTGCTGCGCTCTCTGGTCATCTCCATCTTCCTATATGCTTGCGAAGCATGGACCCTCACAGCAGATCTCCAACGAAGAATACAAAGCATGGAGATGAGGTGCTACAGAAGACTTCTGTGCATTTCCTATACCCAACACATCACCAACGTTGAAGTCCGACAGACCATCACACAAGCCATTGGACAACACGATGACCTGCTCACAGTGGTGAAGAAACGGAAACTCCGATGGTATGGCCACGTCACCAGATCATCAGGCCTTGCAAAGACCATTCTGCAAGGCACAGTGCAAGGAGGTAGAAGAAGGGAGAGACCGAAAAAGAGGTGGGAGGACAACATTCGAGAATGGACTGGTTTGACACTGAGCGAAGCCATGAGGGCTGCTGAGGACAGAGAAAGATGGAGTATGCTGGTTAAGCGATCATCTGTGTTGCCCCTACGACCTTCGGGTTATGGGACAGGATAGGATAGGATAGGTCGAGATTGGCTAACACAATGTTTCAGTTGTATTTAGTACAGTTGATACCTGTTTTCAAAATCATATTGCACACTAGTAAGAAAAAGAGAGAGAGAGGGGGGGAGGGAGGGGGGGGGGGGGGTAGTGGGAAAGTTACGGTGTTGGAATGTTTGGGTGTACTGCTGCAGAAAGTCTTTAACAGTTGCTGTGCCCAAAAGCTTATTAAATTAAAGTTGGGATCTGTCGGGTGGCGCCTAAACACTGCTCACACTGTTTGTGGGGTTTCAATGAATAGTATTGTATGTATTGAAAGTGACAGTGTTGTTCTCCTTTCCCCACGTGTTTTGAATGAATGGTTTGTATGCATTCGTAGCGGCAGTGTTCTACTGTACCGCGGTCGCATGAATGTTAGTGGACACAGTGGTGGATCCCTTAGAGTGTCAGTAGTCCTAATGTATGCAAATTGACTTGAGGCGGTTCTTCTATAGTGGACGGGACAGTGAATGTGTAATGACTAAAACGGTGATCAGCACATACCTTAAACTGTAACTGTAGATTATAGTCACACGACTGGTCACATTATTCTGACACCAGCAAACCACTTGATGGTAAGGGGAAAATAATATGGTCACACATTGGCCAATCCGGGATTCGAACCAGGTACCTTTCGGTTACTAGTAAGACGCTCTACCAACTGAGCTACCCGGCCCACGACACATACCTTACAGACCTTGGTGTGTATATAATTATATAGCCTGCCAGTGTCACGGACTGTTGAACAGTGGAAAAAAGACAACCGGTGGTACCAACAAACTGTCCAAGTAACCCTCTTTCTTTCTTTTTGTATGTGATGTTTTACCATTCGCCTTTGTCGGGGGAAAAAAAAAAAAGCTCTCTTGGGATGAAATAAACCTTGAAATCTTCTCCATTCCCTCTCCTCCACCCCACCTGTGGAGTCTCTTATTTATTCCAATGGGAGGCACGGTGGCCTAATGGTAGAGCTTTGGCTTGCGGATCTGAAGGTCCCGGGTTCGAGCCCAGGCCGGGGCATTGTGTTGTATCCTTGGAAAGACACTTTACTCCCGTTTCCTACTCCTTCGGATGAGAGTATAAACCGAGGTCTAGTCTGTGTCGCATACATTCCATCATAACGGACTTTAAATAAAGATCCTGACGCTCATGTCCTAGACGGGTGAGTGCCGGTGACAAGAACACACCCAGCATGCACTTAGGTCCTTCTCCCCCATCCCTGGCTGCCCGGGATTGTGCTCAGTTGTACGGGCGTCAGACCATGCGCCCAAAGGCTGCGGGTGGGCATCTCGGGCGGCTTGAGTTAGATCCTGTATCGGCCAGCGCCTTGAGCAGCTCTTGAGCTGGTAAAGCGCTATATAAGAACGATTAAATAATAATAATACATAAATAAACAATGCTTGTGTGAGCTTTGAGCAGACTGTTTAGTTTTGGAATCGCGCTTTTTAAAATTTATTATTATTATTATTATTATTATTATTATTATTATTATTATTATTATTATTATTATTATTAAAACGCGTTTAACCCCGCACGTTACATATGTTTCTATTAATGTAGTCGAAAGTTTTGAATTTGATCTTGTTCAGTATTTATAGTTTCATAGTTAATTTGGTTAAAAAAACAATCAAAAAAACCAAACGAGTCCAAAGTTGAATATAAAGCAGCTTTTTTAGTACTGTTTTAATAAGGCCGCTCAATTCCGTTCAGTCATTAATTGTAACGCCTGTTTACATTTCACGTGTTTGAGACCACACAGTGGAACCTGACGTATGGACACCCAAACTTCTAGGCCTAAAACTGTAAGACCGTTACCCTTGCTCCAACTTCCTCTGGTAGGCAGGGAAGGAATATGAAAAACACAACCAATAGTCGGACGACGTTCAGCTCGGACGTCTATGAAGTCAGCCAAACTGTGCCGCCTACTGCCTGAAAGCCTGCCAATGCGACAAGTAATAAGTGTGCTCATAACTGCACGTCTACCCACCTTGGAACCTCATCAACCCCATTATCAACTTCCCTCTCACATCCTTAAAAAAGACCGATACTTTCCAAGCTGTTTATAAACAACTTATCTCGAACAATGTTCATTGTATAAAGGATATTACAAACTCTTTACGGAGGGGTCGAAGAAAGGAGACTCAGTTGCTGCTGCGTCGTTCTCTTGGAGACACCTTGACCAGCCTTTGAAACAGCGTAGGCTATACCTGATTTTTGTTCTGTTTATACAGCTGAGCTCAAGGCTCCTTTAACTCTGAAACAGATTTATCAATCCCAAAGATCCTCATTTTTAATCATGTCTGATTCACTGTCACCACTTCAGGCTCTTTTCACGGAAAGATATCGCACCCTTTTCTGGCAGAGATCCATGATCTCCACACACAACTTGTTTCTGAGTGTAAAAAGATAGTTTTTATATGGATACCAAGTCACGTGGACATCCGCGGCAACATTGCAGTGGACAAAGCGGCTAAAGAAGCTGTGCATCTAGATTTCCCTTCAGAGATTTTCCAATTTGTTCCATACTCTGACCTGCGTTGTATAACTGACTCTTATTGTAAACGCCTGTGTCCGATCGAATGGTCTATTCAAATCAATAACAAATTATTTTAAACTCTTCCAGATTTGTCTGCTTCTTTGCCTAACTTTGCGTCCACTCGCAAAGAAGAAAAACTGTTTTGGCCCACCTTCATATTGGGCATACGTTATGTCACCCATAGTTTCTTTTTAAAAGGAAAAAAACCACCGTGGTGCTTTGCATGTGATAAGTCCTTTTCCGTCCGCCATTTTATGTTTGAATTGCTGATCTGGTTGATGAAAGAGAAAGAAAGATATTTTGGTTTCGTACCTTCGGCTTGTAATGAGATTTTTAAAGTTTGCAATAGTAAACACCTAATTAAAATTTTACATGATGTTGGTTTGTTTTATGGTCATGTCGTCTTGTTTATATTATCTTGTGTTATATTTAAATGTTAGCAGTTTAGTCTGATTTGGTCTAGTTTTGTGTGGTCCTGATTCGGCTCTTGGCAGTCCGCTGCACCCAATAAACATTGAATATCTATCTATCCTCTTTTTTCTGCATATACTGTGCTGTACTATACTATACTATACTATACTATACTATACTATACTATACTATACTATACTATACTATACTATACTATACTATACTATACTGAACTATACTGAACTATACTATACTATACTATACTATACTATACTATACTATACTATACTATACTATACTATACTATACTATACTATACAAACCGGGTTAACTATAGGGATGTCAATGAAGTAATCCTTAGTAGCCCAAAAGTCAATAAAGCTAGTGCCACGGTTTGTGTGTGTGTGTGTGTGTGTGTGTGTGTGTGTGCGCGCGCGTGTGTGTGAGTGTTATTCATTTAATGTTATGTCTGTTAATCCCCAAACAGTAATATAGATCATTACAAATAAACATAAGCTTAATTAATAATAAATGCACTGAAATCACTGTAACTATAAAAAATAATGAATGAATGAATATGAACACTGAGGTTTAACGTCTACACTCTCCATCGGCAATATGGCAGATGGGAATAACCATCCCAGGGAACAAGGGGCTGAGACGTAAATTAACATTGAACCACCAGGGCAACCATACGGCTAAAATGGACAGTGAAAAATGGCCTCTTTTTATTTCGCCCACCACGGGGTTCGAACCGGGGTCATCGGTGTGCCAGGCGAACGCTCTACCACTTGAGCTACGGCGGAGGGGCAAAAATGATGAACTCGATAACTAGAAGAAGAACTAAGGCTTTCTCCGGGTACTCCGGTTTCCCCCCTCCCTTAAAAAATGGTATTGGATGCAGTTTGTCTATAAAAAAAATTAAATAATGAAATTGATTTCCTTTCCGTCTTCTAATTGCCATTACACCACGTGTTTGGGGGATGAATGTGTGTTTTTATGTGAGCGTGTAGGTTGGTTACAGATCTCCGCGCGTTGAGGCTGATTTAGGAATGAGGGGCGTATAATTACTTCTTCCTCCTCGTCCTCGTTCCTCATTTTTCTGCTCCTCCATCTTGTTCTCAAACAGGAAATAGTTTATCTCAATATCAACAGAGGCATGTGCATGATAATGCATGATTCTGTCCTAGTGGCAGCCAGATTTCTGATTCACCCTCCCGTCCTCTGGCAAAACGATGCAGAGCCCATAGCATAGTCAACGATACCAACTGTTTAGAGAAATAATGTTATTTTTTATTCTTTAGTAGTAGTAGTAGTAGTAGTAGTAGTAGTAGTAGTAGTAGTAGTAGTAGTAGTAGTAGTAGTAGTAGTCTTTGTTCGTTGTTTTGAAGACTGTTCCTTTTGCCTGGATCTCGCAAACTAAGGCCAAAATTCGCACTAAAAATGCACTACCATCGTGTTTTGTTTTTGAGCGTGTTTGGGATAAAACATCGTCTTGATGTCTTTTGTCCTCACACTGCAGATTAAGTCATTGATAATGCACGTCGGAACGTGACGCAAGCGACACGGTTATTTACCAAAAAACGTAGTTAGCAGATGTGTTTTGCGAGAGAGAGAGAGAGAGAGAGAGAGAGAGAGAGAGAGAGAGAGAGAGAGAGAGAGAGAGAGTGTTAACTTGGGGTTTTGATGTAGAGAGGAAGTGGAGGAGAGACAGACTAAGAGAGAAAGACAGAGAGAGAGAGAGAGAGAGAGAGAGAGAGAGAGAGAGAGAGAGAGAGAGAGAGAGAGAGAGAGAGAGGGTGTGTGTGTAAGAGAGAGAGAGAGCGAGAGAGAGAGAGAGAGAGAGAGAGAGAGAGAGACGTATGACGTTTGGACATCGTCCGTGTATTCACCAAAAAAACATACAAACAATAAAACAAACACAAATTCTTCGGGTCACAAGTCCCTAGAAAATATGGTTGGTCACGCGGTTGACAAAATTGTTGAATCTGATCTCTCAAGAATTGCAATGGCGTTTACTTTCGTTAGGTTATTACATCAGCTCAAGTGTATCTGCTCATAAAATTCAGTTCGTATTTTTAGTGCATGAAAAATAAATTGTCCTAATCTCCATACATGAAACTTTAATTTGCTCTGTAGGAAATGTATATACGAATGTACAGGAAAAGTTAAATATTTTTCTCTAAGGTCACTATACAGAATACAATCGGTTACAAGATGATTTTCCAATACGTTGCAACATTGACACAATCCATTTCCTTCAATTTCATTGAAGGTTATCCTAAAGAATAAAGCTTTCAGAGGTAGAACTCCCTGTCGGAGCTTAATTAAGCAATCTCTAATGATATGCATAAAATCAATATAGGCTTCTGTCTGAAAAATATCTTTAAATGTTCTATAATACTGATACGTATCTTTTCTCATTACAGAACTGTCCCACTCTTGCACATATTCATCTTTCATCCTCTGCTTAAACATGCTAATAAAGACATTTTCACTCCCCACACCTTGCTGTACCCAAGCATACCCAAAACCTAGAGAAAAAAGGGTGTTTTTTACTTTAGTCACCCAACAAGATTTACCTCTCTCATCCAAATTAATTAGCATCTGAAAAGCCTGATGAGGTAGCCTATTTGCATCTAATTTCAAGAGCTTTAGCCAGAGAGAGAGAGAGAGAGAGAGAGAGAGAGAGAGAGAGAGAGAGAGAGAGAGAGAGAGAGAGAGAGAGAGAGAGAGAGAGAGAGAGAGGAAGATAGAGATGTGAGTGAAGAGAGAGTGTGCGTTCTTCTGTGCTGTGTGTCTATGTATGTGCATGAGTTGTGTGTGTGTGTGCGTGTGCGCGCGCGCGTCCGCGTGCTAGCGCACGGACATATTTGTGTATTCTTCAACTTCTTTCACACATTTATTTTATCAATTTATACTTTAATATGTGGAATAAAGACTTGTTGACGTGGAATACATCACAAACCTAACTTAGCAAAACGTATATAGATCTAGCTGTTATTGGCTGGTTGTGTATGAACAAAACAGAACAGGACAGACAATGCATTTGCCATGTCAACCTCCAGGCTATATATCATATGACACAATCATAACAATGAATGATATTTGTTAAAATCACACTAGCTGGTTTTAGCAATATCAACTAGAACATAATAATAATAATAATAATAATAATAATAATAATAATAATAATAATGTAATATATATATTGCCATCTCAACCTGTAAACTATATAATTGTGATCATATGACCCAATCGTTATAGATTAATAATATTCGTGTTTTCTTTTTAAAATCAAGTCAGCTTATTATTACTAGCACATAATTTTGAGAATCGTTGAATCGTTCTACACGCATGTTGTTGAGTGGTTCCGTTGAAAGGAGCGCGACTTAACATTATTATTTTAACTGATGGCATGCAAATTTGACAGTATGCGTCAACACTTTGGTGACGTGAGTGAGTGAACTATTTATCTCTTTCAAGTTGTCCAAGTCCTGTGCATGTGCTCAAAAGGTGTATTTGCACGAAACGAACCGAGACGGTGCAATGCAATTTATTTATTTTATTTATTTAATCGTTCTTATATAGCGCTTTTCCAGCTCAAGAGCTGCTCAAGGCGCTGGCCGATACAGGATCTAACTCAAGCCGCCCAAGACGCCCACCCGCAGCCTTTGGGCGCATGGTCTGACGCCCGGACAACTGAGCACAATCCTGGGCAGCCAGGGAGGGATGGGGGAGAAGGACCTAGGTGCATGCTGGGTGTGTTCTTGTCACCGGCACTCACCCGTCTAGGACATGAGCGTCAGGATCTTTAAAGTCCGTTATGATGGAATGTATGCGGCACAGACTAGACCTCGGTTTATACTCTCATCCGAAGGAGTAGGAAACGGGAGTAAAGTGTCTTTCCCAAGGACATAACACAATGCCCCGGCCTGGGCTCGAACCCGGGACCTTCAGATCCGCAAGCCAAAGCACTACCATTAGACCACAGTGCCTTCCATGCAATACTATTCAATAAAATACAATACTATCCAATACAATGTAACTATTAATGTATACCTCAAAAGTAATAACTGGCTGCCCATAGTAAACATCATTCCAATAGACCTCTTTTGCAATGCATCAAGCTCTCTCTCTCTCTCACAAGAGGCAAACTGTAAACCTCGAATAGTCACAGCGACGCTGTGCGTTAGTGTTGAAACGAATAACAAGGCTAAGGCATGCTATTATAGTTGTTGTGGCTGGAAGACTCTTATGCAAGTAATTTGGACCAGACTTGTGCTCAGTTGTCTGGGCGCCAGACAGTGCGATCAAACGCAGCAAGTGGGCGTCTCATGGCGGCCAGGTCCTTGAGCAGTTCTTGAGTTCTTGCTTGAACTGGATTAGCGCTAGATATTCGTACGGTTACATAAGGATGATGATGATGATGATGATGATGATGATGATGATGATGATGATGATGATTGATGATGATGAACGCCGACGACGACGACTTGTAGGACTAAATGTATTTATGAAGTTTATGCTGGAAGCGCAAAAAATTGCAATAAATACGACCTGGACCGTGGAACAACACAGGAACAACACCCATTTCGGTCCGCCGCACGCGGAAGCAGAGTTGACATCTCGCAAAAGACTTGCCATGTGAAGGTATGTTGTGGCAGGTCACCTCATTTATTATAGATATTGTGAAGCAGATTTGCCTATTATGTTACTTAGGCTTGTTGTGTAGGCCTACTCGTGAACAATGGCGTTCGATTTTCTGCCGGAGTGGTCCTGATTTGGCTCGGAAGAGTCCGCTTGACCTAAGGCAATACTCATGTAATGTTTCTGCCGGAGTTCGTGAAAATTAAACGGAGAGGTCTCGATTTCCTATAAATTAACTAAAATCTCCCATTTGAATCACTATTCTAATACTCACAGTTTAATTGTCGATACCTTGCAGCCTTGTATGCGCACCAGCTGCGCGGATAAGCTGCTCTAATCTAGCGTTCTTTCGTGGCATTCGATAATCAGTGGGTAAGGTTCCCTTCTCCTATCCAGTCCTATCCTGTCCCGTAACTCGTTGTCGTTGGGGGAACCACAGATGATCGTTTAACCAGCGTAATTCATCTTTCTCTGTCCTCAAAAACCATCATAGCTTCGCTCATTGTCAAGCCAGTCCATTCTCGAATGTTGTCCTACCCCCTCAATTGCTGTTTCTTTCTTCTTCTGCCTCCTTGCGCCGTGCCTTGCAGGATGCTCTTTGCAAGGCCTGATGCTCTGGTGACGTGGCCATACCATCTGAGTTTCCGTTTCTTCACCACAGTGAGCAGGTCATCGTGTTGTCCAATGGCTTGTGTGATGCATGGTCTGTCGGACTTCGTCGTTGGTGACGTGCTGGGTATAGGAAATGCTAAGAAGTCTTCTGCAGCACCTCATCTCCATGCTTTGTATTCTTCGTTGTAGGCCTGCTGTGATGATCCATGTTTCGTAAGCGCATGGGAAATGGAGATGACAAGGCTGCGCAGCAGCCTTACCTTGGAGTGTATACTGATGGTCCTGTCTTTCCAAATAGGTTTCAACCTTGTCAGGGCGGCAGTTGTTTGCACGATCCTGGAGAGGTCTTCTTGTCGGGACCCATTGTCTGATACAATGGCTCCTAAATATTTGAAGCTATGCACTGTTTTGAGGGATTGACCTTGGACTTTGATGTCCGTGTTGATGCCATTGGTGTTGTTGGTCATCATTTTGGTCTTCTCTGCACTTATTTTCATTCCAAAGGCTCTGGAGGTAGTGTCAAGTCTCTGTACCAGCTGTTCAAGATCGTGATCCTCTCCAGTCAATCCATCAATGCCATCCGCAAAACGGAGGTTGCTGACGGTGCCTTCGTTATCTGCAAGGGCATCTGGCATGATGTGCTCCAGGAAGATGTTGAAGAGTGTTGGAGAGAGTAGTCATCCTTGACGCATAGCGATTGTTATTCTGAACCAGTTCCGATGTTGCTGTTGTGGAGAACTGCACTGGTAGCCTTGTCATGCAGGCTTTTGATGACTTCAATAATTTTAGGGCTGAGGTTGTACACTCTCATGGTTGCCCACACAGCTACATGCCAGACTTGATCAAACGCTTTCTTGAAGTCTACACATTCATGATATAGATGTTTTTGGTGTTGTAGGTGTTTCTCGCAGAGTATTCTCAAATTAAGGTCCCCCACTGACACTTAAGTAGGTCACCAGCATATTTGACCAATCTGCGGGGATTTTACCCCATCAAATCTCACTGTTGAACTTTGTACCCATGGTGAGTCTAAACTAAGCTAAGCTAAAATGTAAAATGAAAAGCAGTATCCACAAGTAGTTAGACTTTGACAAGCAAGAAGATTTAAGCCCTTTTGTTTACCGTGCTTTATGTTATTTTATCATTTTTAACGTGGCAGACCTGTCTTGGTGAAATATATTCTCTTATGTCATAAATGGTAAGAAAGCTGGCTGATCCAATTCTAAAGTAAGTGCCAGTCCGTATAATATAAACTTCAGTACAAGACTGATTATAATATTAATAATAATAATAATACAGGATGCTATGAACGCGCCTTTCCCCATGGCTCAAAGAGCGGCGATCTATACCAACATACACGCTCACCTGTATCATTTACCCTCACACACACACCAAATACACATACATCACTCAAACAGGTGGTGTAAAGGCAGGGAGATCGCTATTAGAATATGGAAGAAAATCAAATTTTTAGTTTTGAAATGTTTATATTGACTGCATCCTGTACCATTATTGAAGGGAGGGAGGAAACCGGAGTGCCCGGAGAAAACCCTCGGCGACCTCAATAGTCTCGTACCTGAGTCACATACGTTCGCCCCTTGCGGGAATCGAACCCGCGACCTTCGGCATAGGAAACCGGCGACTTATCCACTGCGCCACGAGGCTCATATCTCATATTTTAAGGCATTAATTTGGAGACACTTACCAAGCTGTTCGTCTAGCGGGTTTTGCGCTCGCGGTGGACACAACTAGGCGTTCCGCTATGTCATTCTTTTTAATAGCATGCAAATTAATGGTAAACCTCCGTCAGCATTACTTAACGCAAATTAGGAACACAATTAATGAATTGTAATAGCTGTCAGCTGGTTCCGTTCAAGGTTATATACGCTGCTGTTGAAAAGATGATTATGGTGCTGCTGATGATGATGATAGCTCAGTACAGCGTACTTTTAAAGACAATTGTTGGCGAACAAAAAGCCAACTGAGTTTCCCTGTCTTATTGATATGTAAATTGAAAGTGTACATCAGCGTTTTAATTCAGCAAAGGTTAAGTCAGATGCACAATGAACGTGACTGCGTGGTTTAATAGCTGTCAACAGAGATGTACAGTATGGGTAGTCCTACTGTGCATTCTTTCACGCAAATAGCTGTTGAAAGATAGTAACAAGGACACATCAACGCTGCTTTGACAGGAAATACTGTTTTAAAAAACGGTTCTCAGCTGATTTATACCAAGTAGCGACAGACCTATTAGGCACGTATCATTTTTGCTGTTGACACAGTGTCAAATTAAGTTTATTTGTTCACTGAATATAAAGGATACATCAACGCTTATTTGACAAAATATCCACTATTAACAAAATAATTGGCTATTGTTGTCAGCTGTTTTGTACAAATTATCCACAGGCCTGTTGTGCATTCTTTTGCTGTTGGCAGCCAGTAGCAAATTCAGTCACCGGCCAGCCACCCCACAATAAAGACATCCCACGCAGGGGACGGCCGAGGCCCCGCCCCAACTACTCGAACCCCCGGTTACAAAAACAAAATAGAATACAAACATCATTATAAATCATCAACAAAACACATACATATAAAATGCCTATAATGCTAAATAAAAACATCATAGGAAGCCCTAGTGACCACCCGGCAGAAAGCGTCCAACACTCCCAAGCTGATCCAACAGACCTCATACACAAACAAGGAGTCTTGTCCAGGAAGAGTTTTCAAGAAAAAAAGGTAGGTCATTGATCTAGCGAAGAAGAAGATAGTATAGCAGAGTGATAGGACAGATCAGGGATGGGAAAGAGCAAATGAGGAAGATAGCGACAGTGGGAATTTAAAGCACTAAATTTCCAGAAAGTGGGGATACTATTTATACTTAAACCCCCGGCACTCCAACGGGGGTACTGTTGCCGCAGGGAATCAGTCATGCCTACAAAGGCAAGACAGGTTTTCAACTGGGGCTTTCACTTTTCCCTTTATAGGTTAGAACAATCTACAGTGGCAAGATTGCTCATGACCCCAAGGGGTTTTGTACAAATTAGTGATAAGGCTTATTATGCATTCTTTTGCTACTGATTAACATTAGAAAATCCTGTTGAGTTTTCACACTGTCTATCAATGTATGGGAAACATCAACGCTCATGTGACATGAGATTACAATTAAAGAAATATAAATATCATAGTTCTCGGTTGTTTTGAACACATTAGACAGGCCTATAATGTAAGCCTTTTACTGTTGACAGACAATAGCAAATTCAGTTGATTTTTTAGAGTATAAACCGAGGTATCGTATGTGCACGCATGCATTTCATAGCACGGATTTTAAAGATCCTAACGTACAGGACCTGGAGGGCTGAGATGATGATCGATGGTGATGATGATGGGGAGGATGATGGTGATGATGATGATGATGATGATGATGATGATTATGATGATGATGATGATGATGATGAAGATGATGATGATGAGAATGAGGATAAAGATGGTGGTATTCTGCAGCTTGTTTGTGAGGACGACGACGACGACGAGGATGATTATGATGATAATGATGAAGATGATGATTATGATGATAATGATGTTGATGACGCCGCCGCCGCAGCTGCTGATGCTGCTGATGATGATGATAGTAAAGCTGTTGCAGCTTGCTTGTGACGATGGTGATGACGATCATGAACACAAAGATAAAGTCAGCGGTGCATGATTCAATTCACAAGATACAGTATACGTGACACCATTCAAAGATACACGCGCTTACGAACTATTACTGATAAATCTGTAACGGCCGCAAATCACGCCACACATGCAGTGATAACAGAAACCTTGGCCGCGACCCTTCCGATCACACCGCGTTCGCCTCTCCTTGTGAGAGGTTACCGGCGTGTCTCGGTTGCGCTATGAGAAGTCCAACCTGATCCCCAAGTGACTGTGAAACATTTGGCGCAACGTGCACAATGACGATGATGATTACAGTCTTATATGGCGCAGGTCTTCATGAAGCAGTCACGCTCAAGGCGCTCGAAGAATAACAGTCGGGGCGCAAACATCAGTAATATAAACACATTTACAGACAAGTCTTTTGTCTAGAGATTTTAGAGTTGAAAGAGATGCCTTTCTCAAAGATGCCGAAGAACAACTATGCTTCAAATTTAAGGGGAGTGTGTTCCAAAGTCGGGTAGCTGAGTTGGCAAAAGCTCGAACCCCAAATGTCTTCTTATTGGTATTGCTAGTTCGCACATTGGGTGTTTCGAGCCGTGTCTGACGAGGAACGAAGGTAAAGGTCGATAGAGTGGAATCAACTCAGAAAGATAAGATGGCGCAGACTCATTAATGCACTGATATACTAAGCTGAGTATCTTGTAGTTCAGTCTTTTCTGAACTGGTAACCAGTGAAGGGTAACCAGCATCGGAGAGGCGTGGTCGCTTTTCTTTTTTCGCAGCACAATGCGAGCTGCTGTGTTCTGAACACTTCGAAGCTTCTGCAAACTGATTCTGAGGTAAACCCCAGAGACAACTGTTGCAGAAATCAAGTCGTGACAAGATCAAGGATACTGCAACTGCATTGGCTGTAGGTTGGTATAACAGCGGGCGAGGTCTACCGAGAAAGCGAATGAAAAAGTAACAGGTCTTAACGACTGCATTGATATGATTACATTACATTACATTATTATTGCTTTAGGTCCAGCGGACTCTTCCGAGCCAAATCAGGACCAGACAACCCCCGATCCGCATAAAAGATCTGCTGAAACAACCCTAGTGGTAAAACTGAAAGCTCTCCACCAGCCAGTCACTTTACAATAAAGACATCCCACGCAGGGGACGCTGAGGCTGTACTCTAATTTATCGAACCCCCGTTTACAAAAAACAAAATAGAATACAAACATCATTATAAATGATCAACAAAACACATACATATAAAATGCCTACATTGCTAAATAATAATATCATAGGAAGCCCTAGTGACCACCTGGCAGAAAGCATCGAATATTCCCAAGCTGATCCAACAGACCTCATACACAAAAAAGGAGTCTTGTTCCGGAAGAGTTTTCAAGAAAAAAGGTAGATGACTGGTCTAGCGAAGAAGAAGATAGTATAGCAGATTGATAGAACAGAGCAGGAATGAGAAAGAGCAAATGAGAAAGACAACGACAGTGTGAATTTAAAGCACTAAATTTCCAGAAAGTGGGGATACTATTTATACTGAAACCCCCGGCACCTCAACGGGGGAATTGATATGATTTACCATGGAGAGATGACTATCAATGATGAGGCCTAGATTTCTCACGGAGTCAGAAAGAGCAATGTCCGCTTGCCCCACACTCAGTTGAAAAGGTTAAGAGTGTGTCAGTTACTTGGGACATAGATTGGGAAAGGTGAAGTTTTGTATTGTTGATTGCATGGGGTTTTCCCTGGAAACAAATACTTGGCGCGGCCTGTTTCGTTATTCGCGCGCGCGCGCGCGCGCGCGCGCGTGTGTGTGTGTGTGTGTGTGTGTGTGTGTGTGTGTGTGGGTATGGGTGCGGAGGCATAATCCTTGAAATGGGTGACTAACCTTGCTTTTTATGCAGGAAATGGGTGAGTGTATTAGCCACCCAGTGTTTTCCAGCCACCCACTTTTTTCTAAGTACGCAGGAGTGCTCTTTTAGTGCATGGGAGTGCAGTTGTAGTGCATGAGAGTGTTTTAAGTACACAGGAGTGCTCTATCCGGGACGGAGAAAATACAGTCCATTTTCGGAGAAATTTTGAACAAAATTCGACCTATTTTGTCGCCTATAGGAGACGAACTAGGTCAACTTTTTAGCAAAGGGTTAGGGTAAGGGCTAATTGCAGCGCTGCAACTGACCCTTGCCCTAACCCCTTTCCATCAAAAAATGACTTTCCGATTCCAACATTCTTAAATGAACCCATTTGTGATGTGTTGCAAATATGTGTGTGGGTGTGTGTGTGTGCGTACGTGTTGTTTAATTTAATAAAAGGACACCGTTCCAAAGAAAATAATGCATTTTACGGGCCGGAATTATAAACGACACAGTGCTGAACTTCTTTGGGTGTGGAGATGGGTTGGTGGATTACTGTGTTAAATATCAATGCAATATATTTAGAAACAGACAGACACATAATTATCCAAAACCTAACGTCCCCGCCTTCCTTTAATGTACGCACAACTTTGTGTGTGTGTCTGTCTGTCTGTCTGTCTGTCTCTCACACGCACATCTTTTGGCAATCCGTTTCTCGGTTGTACATACATCCCTCTTCCCCAGGTACCTCCAGCGATATCGAGGGTTTTATGGATTTTATTAAATATATACTATACTACCCTTTCTCGATCGATCTCCACCGATCGATCTCCACCGATCGATCTCCACCGAGAGATCTCCCCCCCACCATCATCCAACCTCACCAGCCCCACAACTTCCCACCCTCTCTTTCAATATTGCTTCGGAATCAGCCTTTAAACAACAACAACAACCTATATAGCACACTATAGTAAGAGTGTGGCACTGTCAAAGTTAAAAGCTTGGAATGCAGGTGCGCTGCTGCTGTAGAACATCTTCAACTTTACACTAACAGTGGCTCTGCACCAAAACCTTACTAAAGTTTGGGCTCTATCGGGTGACACGTAAACGCTGTTGCTCTCCGCTTACACTTTGCTGTCGTGTCTGATCTCATTCAGTGAATGATGGTACTTGGTGTGATGGTGTTGGTGACCTTAGTCATTGTTTGTGTGGTTTGGGGTCAACAGCCCTGGGACACAGGCGTTTGTGTTGTAGGATCAGCAACTTCCAGTACGTAGGCAGCGCTATATTGTACTGTTGTCTGTCGACAGTCAGGTATTACTACTGCACTAATATTACATTTATCCACCCGGCGTCAAGTGGTTTTTAGTTATCTCTGAAATGATTACAGGGTATGGATTTGTAGAGTCATTTTGAGGTCATGATGGTTTCGAATCTTTGATGGCAACAGCATTGTTCTCTCTCTCTCACTCTCTTTCTCTTTTTCTTTACAGTTAAATCTGGACGTGCTACAGAACGTTTCACTTCAATGGTCAACTAGTACGAGTGACATAGTTTTTTTGTTCTTTTTTACATTTTGTATTTTGGTTAAGGTGGTCTAGATTAAAATTGCGATTTGTTAAAAATCCCAACTGTTCACAAATAAATTGCCTATTTTTTTTGTTTGTTTAACAAGCAGAAAGTTGAAACTTTTTAAAGTGCCAGTGTAATCAACAAGACAGTGTGATTGTGGGCGCCTACGGAAAGAAAAGACAAAAGTCCAAACAAGCACGCTCCAAAAACCGCCGCCATCTTTTAACTGGAGGAGTTCTGTCCCATGTTACTATGACGGCAACTGGTTTAGCCCATGGCGTCGACGGGTAATCACAGTCTCCTCTCTGAAAATCCTTATCGGGAAGAGAGGGAACTCTAAACTGATTTAAAAAAAAAAACAAAAACAAAAAAACGTCTACAAGTGAGGCCGGGTAGCTCAGTTGGTAAGAGCGTCTTGCTAGTAACCGAAAGGTCGCTGGTTCGAATCCCGGATTGGTCAACGTGTGATCATATTATTTTCCCCTTTACCAATAACTGGCCCGCTGGTGTCAGTATAAATCGGTCCAGTAGTCACCTATATGCGTAAGTGTCGTGTGACTATAATCTACAAACAACAACGTCTACAATAACCATTTTATTACCCACACCTGGCCTCCTTACCCCTATCCTTGGCGCCTCTGCCTGGCCTCATCATTTGGCCCACTATACCGCTTCAGATCATCCTCTGCTGATCCACTGATACTTACTACCTAGCTTCCTACTGGATGTTGCAGCAGCGCCACGCGCTCCTTCTTCATATGATTTCCTACAGCAAAAGAACACTTAAAATGACATTTTGACATCTTAAAACAAAGGTTATCATATGATCTATCCAAGTCCCCTATATGCAACTGTGTCCGGGGACGGTAATCTACTCAACAAACAAACAAACAAACAAACAAACAAACGACGTCTACACAGTAATCCCCTATACGCTAAGTGTCCGGGGACTTTAATCTAACAACGTAACGTCTACACCCGCCATTGGCGATATGGCAGACGGGAATAACCATCCCAAGGAAATCAACACTGAACCACCAGAGCAGTCCTACACGCAAAGGCGGACAGTGAAAATGGCCACTTTCATTTTGTATCTTGCCCCACCGCGGGATTCGAACCTGGGACTTCGGTGTGCCAGTCGAAGGCTCTACCACTGAGCTACGGCGGTGGGACAAAGGGCATGGGATACCAAGTGTAGTCCAAGAAGGTTTGCGAGGGGGAGAGAGAGAAAGAGAGAGAGAGAGAGAGAGAGAGAGAGAGAGAGAGAGAGAGAGAGAGAGAGCGAGAAGGGAAGGAGAGACGGTGTGTTGGCAACGCCGGGTAGTCCTCCTCTAGTATGTCTATTTATTTATTTCTTTATTTAATCGTTCTTATAATAGAAATAATAAAGCATTATTGTCCTCTTAAAAAAAAAATTTGGGAGGAGGAGGTGGGGGGGGGGGGGGTGTTGCATAGCTAAACATTGTTTGGTCGACATGTGCACACACTGCCAAGAAGGAGCCATATCAGTTTCAGCATTTATACCTGGGACCTCTTACCTCTAGTGTGTAGAGAGTGAGAACCCAGGTTATAAAAAATAAGGCATTCCCCGCCTTTACTGAAATCCGACCCACAATTAATATTCGTTTACCTAAACCCCTCTTGACTTTCAATTGCCTCCGAAGAGTGCACGCCGGGATTTTAAGTTAGACGCGTTGCCGGTAAGTGTTGTCGATTGATATGGCTTCCACACTCAGTGAGGTTGTATTAATATGGTTCAGTGGGTTTTTTTGTTGTTGTTTTTTTACTGGGCTTGTGTTACAGTATACATAATGCGAGTTGCGAGGGAAAGAAGTGGAAAGTGAATGAGATTGCTTGTGTCGCCACGCCTCACCTAAATCTTGTAATGTGTACGTGTTCAAGACATATGTTTATGTCTGAAGACTTAAGTCTTAAGTCATATGTATTAAGTCTTATATATGCACTTTACAAAAGAATAATTTATTATTATTACTACTACCATTACTATTATTCATATAATAATAATAATAATAATAATACTACTAATAATAATAATAACAACAACAATAATAATAATAATAATGATAATAATAATAATAATAATAATAATAATAATAATAATAATAATAATTATTATTATTATTATTATTATTATTATTATTATTATTATTATCAAGCCTTAATCATAATAATAATAATACAGGATGCTATATACGCGCCTTTCCCCAAATCAATCAGGCTCAAAGCGTGGCGATCTATACCAACATACACGCTCACCTGTCTCATCCCCCCTCACACACACCAAATACACTTCCATCACTCAAACAGGTGGTGTAAAGGCAGGGAGATCGCTATTGGGAGACGGAAAGAAAATCGAAATTTTATTTTTGGACATGTTTATATTGTCTGCGTCCTGTACCATTATTGAAGGGAGGGAGGAAACCGGAGTGCCCGGAGAAAACCATCGGTGACTCAAAATAGTCTTGTACCTAAATCACATACGTTCGCTCCATGCGGGAATCGAACCCGCGACCTTCGGCATAGGAAACCGGCGACTTATCCACTGCGCCACGAGGCCACCCCCAAATCTTAAGGGAGAAAAATAGTTGGTGCAAAACACAAGTGATAAAGGTATTTCGCCTAAAGAAAAGGGACTGGAGTGTATTGATAACATGTTGGATACAATCCTCATTAGTTGCCATTCTCCGTGGAATGAGGGAATGATAGGAAAAAGTTATCTCCCCTACTCTGCTGTCACACCCGGTACACATTGGTCGAAGGCTGCCAGAAGCATGCTTTACTTGTCGCCTCAACAGGCTCAGAGCACTGCTTCCTACACGCTTCAAGCGCTATAGTGACGGAAAAAGCGCCATTTCACTGTAAATATATACAGAATTTTGCTCTATGTCACGTCCCAACTGCCTCAACAGTGGTTCGACATGCGTGCACTTGCACACGAGAAAATAACCCAACACCTAAATAAACTCTAAAAGACAAAACCAGAAGTGACAAGACAATTTCTTTATTTCACTCACACATTCACACTCAAAATTAACTCCCTTTTCCCCCTTCCCAACCTTCCAACCCTCAATCCCTCTAATAACAACCCAAAACTAATACATAAAACAATTCGCTCAAAATAATAATGATAATTAATCAAAAATGAAAATAAATGACAATCAGCTTATTAACAACAAGGTAAATAAATGTAAGCAATTGCTTTAAATCTTTATATATATTTTAAACTTGTTTCACTTAAACTTCAAACAGCTACTAACAACTCTTTTATATTATATAAAACGATAGAGAAAATTTATATTTTATACAAATAGAAGTTGTAAGAAATAATCTAAATTACTAACTAGTAAAGATCTGGCGAATTAATTCCCCCAGACAAAACTATACAATCACAAGACTTTTTTTTTTTAATCAGTTTAGGGTCCCCTCTCTTCCCGATAAGGATTTTCAGAGAGGAGACCTTTCAAATTGTCACAAGACTACTCTATCAGGTAGGTAATATTCCACAGACAAAAGTTATTACTTAATATTAATTAAATATATTTCAATCTGCTGTAATTTACAAGTTATCACATGTAAATAAAGATTTCTTTTTCATAACTGTTTATCGATAGTTATAATTATTTGTTGTGAATTGTGGGGTGTGTGTGTGTGTGCTATGTAAACAAAATAAGGTTTTCCTTCCGACTACTTCAACCTTTGAAACTAAGGTTGGCTCAAGGAAAGCGTCGTTACAGAATGTGGCACATCAAATCACACCAGCTGGGCTACCGTACAGCAAACACTGAGTCGGGTTTTTGTTTTGGTACATCTGCAGCAATACATACAAAATACACAACCATAAATAATTATATTACAATATATTGTACAATCATTCCTCTAACGGTATGATTGTCTCGCTTCCATCATTCTTAATCATTCTCCCTGTCATAACTTCTGTCATTGCGCACATGCATTTTCCATTCACCTCCTTCCTGTCATTTCTTCGCTACATAACAGCGAATTCTCTTATATTAATTTATAATCATTTAATTTATAATTCATTTTAGTAAATCCTTCCACTCTCTCTCTCGGTACTTATGCAGCAGATAATATGAAACATAAAATAGAATCAAGAGAACATAATCAACTATCCATTCACGCTCGCACTCATAACCCAGTCCCCCAAACGATATGGCCAACTGAGAAATTAAAAACAGGCGACTTACCGCTACCAGTGGGACTCCTCCGGCCTGTAGAGACAAGGACACACGAACGACGAGACAAACACACAGGCACAGATGGTTTACAAGGTGGTACACAGGCACAAGAAGTCCTAAGTGGCGTCACAGGGCACCCGACGTTACTCGTACGTAGCTCGGATTTCACCGAAAATACACAGCAGGTATTCAAGCGGTTTAAGACAATGAAGGTTAAACAAACACTTCCCAAAGTGTTCCCTAAATA
>CM072527.1:43351163-43366163 GCA_036898135.1 Oncomelania hupensis
TCTGCCTTCTTGAACCGTGCCTTGCAGGATGGTATTTGCAAGGCCTGATGATCTGGTGACGTGGCCATACCATCGGAGTTTCCGTTTCTTCACCACTGTGAGCTTGTCATCAAGTTGTCCAATGGTTTGTGTGATGGTCTGTCGGACGTCTTTGTTGGTGATGTGCTAAGTATAGGAAATGCCCAGAAGTCTTCTGTAGCACTTCATCTCCATGCTTTGTATTCTTCGTTGTAGATCTGATGTGAGGGTCCATGTTTCACAAGCGCATAGGACGATGGAGATGACAAGGGAGCGCAGCAGCCTTACATTGGAATGTATACTGATGGTCCTGTCTTTCCAAATGGTTTCAACCTTGTCAGGGCAACAGTTGTTTGTGTGATCCTGGAGAGGACTTCCTGATAAAATGGCTCCTAAATATTTGAAGCTATGCACTGTGTTGAGGGATTGGCCTTGGACTTTGATGTCCATGTTGATACCTTTGGTGTTCTTGGTCATCATTTTGTCTTCTCTGCACTTATTTTCATTCCATAGGCTCTGGAGGTGGTGTCAAGCCTCTGTACCAGCTGTTCAAGTTCTTGTTCCTCTCCAGCCAATCCATCAATGTCATCCGCAAAACGAAGGTTGGAGATTGCTCTTCCCCTTATGCTGACTGTGCCTTAGTGATCTGCAAGGGCATCTGACATGATGCGCTCTAGGAAGATGTTGAAGAGTGTTGGAGAGAGTAGGCATCCTTGACGCACACCGATTGTTGTTCTGAACCAGTTCCCAATGGCGCTGTTGTGGAGGATTGCACTTGTAGCCTTGTCATACAGACTTTTGATGACGTCAATAATTTTTGGGCTGATGGTGTACACTCTCATGGTTGCCCACAGAGCTGCATGCCAGACTCGATCAAACTCTTTCTTGAAGTCTACAAACCCTGTAAGCAATGAATAACTAACTTAGTATGATTGAAGGATATTATCATAATCATCTTCATAATCATCATCATAATCATCATCATCATCATCATCATCATCATCAAGATCATCATCATCGTCATCATCATCATCATCATCATCATCATCAGCAGCAGCAGCAGCAGCATAATCGAAAGGAGTATATAGGACAAGGGTATAAATGAAGAGCGCAGGAACATGTCTATATGGTTATAGGATGTCTATAATGTTATTTTTATATTTTGTGGATGTAGAATCTTGAGTGTAATATGACTAGAGTCCAATTATGGTTCGAATACAATTTGAGAAACGTACTACAGTTGTGGGAATTGTTTCATAATGTTTTAATAGTTTCAAGAAGCGTATTGCAGTTGCTGGATTAAGATCGCAGGGGCTGGTTGTCATCAGCTCGATGCGTTTTGATGTGTGAACTTTGGCCAAACTGTGCTAAGTTCGATTTCCGGCAGGGAGAGTCATTTGGTGCAATGTGAAAGGAAATCATCAATCTGACTGCAGCTGCCTTTACATTAACCAGACGTGCTCGGCGTGAACTTTAATTTTCACCTGGCTGATATAGCCAGAATAAATGAAATATGTCAACAATTCTGTTTGTAGGTGTTTTTTGTGTGTTTTTTTTTTTTAACCCTTTTCCTAACACTCCCTAAAGGGTGACAAGCATGGTCCCGAAAGTGAGCTTAAACTTTAAATTGCCAGCTTAACTCTAATCTTGCATCTTCTCTTCAAATAACACATTAATTTGCTTTGAATTCTCTCTCTCTCTCTCTCTCTCTCTCTCTCTCTCTCTCTCTCTCTCTCTCTCTCTCTCTCTCTCTCTCTCTCTCTCTCCAGTGTTTTAAAGCCAGTGCGCGCCTACATCCTCAAGAGCTCAGTGAGGCTTTTGACTCTAGTGTTAATGATCCCAGTGACGAATGCAAATAAACATTCCTTCTGATTTTTTTTAACCTTATCTTATAAACTATTCTTCTTGCTCTGAAATAAATTCTTCTGAGCGCACGACTTGAGTGAGTGCGTCTTGGGCGACGTGGGTTCGAATCCTGACTTCAGCAAACTATTGTGTGATTGCTGGATATTACGGGCCAGCGCCTTGAGAAGCACCCTGAGCTTGTAAGTGCGCTATATAAGAGAAATCTCTTTCTCTTTCTTCCTTCTTCTTTTTCTTCTTCTTCTCTCTTTCTCGTCGCACAATATTTTATGGATGAAAACTTTAAAATGGCTTGATTTTAAATAGCGCGCTTAGAGACCTCTTCAATGCGCTGTGCACAGATCAAGAAGGCACAACATATTTTTTATTCGCCTTCAGCCCAACACCAGATGACCTCTTACCTCGGAATAATTTATAATCTTCCGGTTCAAATAATACGTTTACTGAATGGCGTCTCTGTAATCGTCAGCTCTTTCTGGTCTTCTTTGTAGTTGATAAATGCAAGTTAGGGCCTTTGATAATGTGACCCTCTTCAAACATGTTTTATTGCATCATTTTTCCGTCTTTCTAATCTTTGATAAGTGCGAACTAGAGCCCTATTTAACCCCTTGACTGCTTATGACGAGGTAAGTCGTCATACAGTAGTGTGACAAAAAATGACAATGACGTAATATAATTCATCATCATTATGACGCGTTGTTGTTGTTGTTGTTGTTGTTTTCTCGGCACACAGGACTGGAATGCTCAGAACATTAGCTGTATAACATTTGTAAGTTTGGTATGATAGCCATTTTTATTAGCGGGTGGTGGTCCTCCACTCCATCCCCACCCCACCCCAATAACTGTAAATGCCTGCAAATACGCCAAACAAGGACATTTTTTTATTATACGAAAATGATCGAAAAATCTCACCCATACTGGTCCTGATTTGGCTCGGAAGAGTTCGCTAGACCTAATGCAATAACCATGTAATGTAATGTAATCTCACCCATACATAAAACAAATATAACAATAAGCTTACGATGAGATTGCCTCCCTTTCTTTCCCTCTATCTCTTATTTGGACTATAAATAAATGTTTAAAAGAAAAATTAAAAATAAAACTAGTTAAAAATAGTTCGTAAATGTGCTTTTTCCAAATAGTATATTTGTGTAGAAATGTATTTACCTTTCAGAAATGTATAAGTGTTATCCAAGTTATTTCTAATAGTCTCTTCACGCTGGAATGTTTTGTAATTTTTCACAATCATGGGCCAGGTTTGTCTTGCAAACGGTTGTAACTTAGTGCGATTCTCCCTTGGTAGCGAAAGGGTTAATGTGAACCGGATAATTACGACTTTAATACTGAAAGTTCAAGATAAGTGTCCTGTAATGCTGCCTGCTATGGTTGTGAAGGTTACCTCTGCTTTTCATGTTCGAAGGCAGGCCCTTCACTTACTCCTAAAACGAATCCGACGGTACGGAATTCAATCATGAAATAGGAAGTTTCGCCATTTAAGAAATAAGGGCGGAGGAAACAAGACAGCTGGGGAAGGATGGGAGTGGGGCAGGAGGGAGGAGGGAGAGAGGGGGGGGGGCAGATTAAACTGAGATAGCATCTATGTCGAAAAAATAGATCGTGTCGCCATTTAAAAATAAAAAAGACGAACTGAACGAAGGGCGAAGTACTTGTTGAGGTGCAATCTTCCGAGGGTAGTTTGGAAAGTGACAGTTGACATTTTAGATAGATTGCAGCCAATACCATTTCATTGAAGAGGCATTTTATTTATTTATTATTTAATCGTTCTTATATAGCGCTTTTCCAGCTCAAGAGCTGCTCAAGGCGCTGGCCGATACAGGATCTAACTCAAGCCGCCCGAGACGCCCACCCGCAGCCTTTGGGCGCATGGTCTGACGCCCGGACAACTGAGCACAATCCTGGGCAGCCAGTGATGGGGGAGAAGGACCAAGTGCATGCTGGGTGTTTTCTTGTCACCGGCACTCACCCGTCTAGGACATGAGCGTCAGGATCTTTAAAGTCCGTTATGATGGAATGTATGCGACACAGACTAGACCTCGGTTTATACTCTCATCCGAAGAGATAGACTCGCGGCTGCAGATAATACCATTTCATTGAAGAGATATTTTAGATAGAGATAGATTGCAGCTAATGCCATTTAATTAAAGGGACATTTGAGATAGACTGCAACCAATACCATTTAATTGAAGGGACATTTGAGATAGAGATAGACTGTAACCAATACCATTTAATTGAAGGGACATTTGAGATAGAGATAGACTGCACCAAAAAGCGTATTATAGAAAGAGAGGGAACTTGGAACAGAACCGCGAGACGGAAGATACGAGTTACGCTCCCTTGTCGACATGCTAAAAATGGCTCGTGGCAGAAAGACAAAAGGCGACCGAGTAAAACAGGGCGGTGACTTTTGCACAGCCATCAATTGCCGTAATGCCAGATACAAGAAAACTGTGATGGCAAGTTCTTTTTCAAGTTTCCAAGAGACAAAGAAAGGTAAATTGCAATCGAAAAACTTCTTTTTTGTGTGTTTAAATAGGCCTAAACCAAGACCGCTGCAGTGTTGTTAAAACAATCGGGGAGAGGCTTCAGTGATTCATTTTATATCTATTCTATGTGCTAAAGCAAAAACTGTTTGTTTGCTGACAGTTTACGTTCAAAAGGTCGCTCACTGTTTACGTTGTTTCTAGGTTGTTTGACTATTATATTTGTGCTTACATTTCAAACGTAGATGTTGTCAGAAACTGCTTATGTTAACAAGTTAAATTAGATTAAGTCTGTTTTCTCCTCGTGATCAAATACTGTGCAAGATAACCCCTTACCTAGGCACAAAAATGGTCCTTGATCTGTTGTAATCCCTTTTCGTTTGAGTGTAAACGGGAAAAAAAAGTAATGTAGAAACTCAGTCCTTGTTCTGAGCTGTGAATTTCTGCGCATTAGATCCATATTGCGTGGAATGTTGTAGTCTAGGTTCTGATTGTTCTGTCTGATTAATTAATTATTTTCCATGAAGTGACTGATGTTATTAAGCCAGTGATGTGGGAGGTGAGAGGGTTGGGGGGGTAGGTGGACACCTGATATAAATTAAATTCACACTATTAGTGAAACATTTTGTTATTGTGCTTTATTGTGATTAATTGATTGAATGACAGAGCTCTCTCTTCCCCAACCTCTCTCTCTCTCTCTCTCTTTCTCTCTCTCTCTCTCTCTCTCTCTCTCTCTCTCTCTCTCTCTCTCTCTCTCTCTCACGATTACGGATTTACACAGTTTCGGATAAATGAAACAGTCTGTCATGCATATTTTAATTTTAAAATATCTGTCGTTGATTAAAAAATAATAAATTCCAGGGCAGAAAACGAACCTATGACATACACACTAAGCAGCATAAAAGCACCTAATAAATGTCAATAAGTAGGCTTAAACATAAACACAAAAAAACAAAAAAAAAACGAAAAAAAAGACAGCAGTAGCGGAATGTTAATAATAATGATGGTTAAAAGTTTGGTTTTTGCAAACGTTGCCATGAAAATGTTCTTTTGCAATGGCATAGGCTCAATAAGTTGCCACGCACAGATCATTCATATAGCAGATGATGAAATATAGCCAGCCCGAGCAAAGGGAAATAATCCGTGAGAGCGTCTCGCATTTTTGTATAGGACATAATGGAAGTTCTCTCTCTTTCCGTAATAAGCTCTTTGACTGCACCCAATACCATTTAATTGAAGGGACATTTGAGATAGAGATAGACTGCAGCTAATGCCATTTAATTGAAGGGACATTTGAGATAGAGATAGACTGCAGCCAATACCATTTAATTGAAGGGACATTTGAGATAGACTGCAACCAATACCATTTAATTGAAGGGACATTTGAGATAGAGATAGACTGCAACCAATACCATTTAATTGAAGGGACATTTGAGATAGAGATAGACTGCAACCAATACCATTTAATTGAAGGGACATTTGAGATAGAGATAGACTCCAACCAATACCATTTAATTGAAGGGACATTTGAGATAGAGATAGACTGCAGCCAATACCATTTAATTGAAGGGACATTTGAGATAGAGATAGACTACAACCAATACCATTTAATTGAAGGGACATTTGAGATAGAGATAGACTGCAACCAATACCATTTAATTGAAGGGACATTTGAGATAGAGATAGACTGCAACCAATACCATTTAATTGAAGGGACATTTGAGATAGAGATAGACTGCAACCAATACCATTTAATTGAAGGGACATTTGAGATAGAGATAGACTGCAACCAATACCATTTAATTGAAGGGACATTTGAGATAGAGATAGACTGCAGCCAATACCATTTAATTGAAGGGACATTTGAGATAGAGATAGACTGCAGCCAATACCATTTAATTGAAGGGACATTTGATATAGAGATAGACTGCAGCCAATATCAATAGTGAATACATAAATTAAAATGTGTAGAATAACAGGTAACAGTTCATGACAAACGGTTAAAAAGCAGAAGAATCAAATATTTAACTGGAAATCAAATGTGTAGATAAATACATTATTGAAGTTGTTTTTTTTAAAACAATAATTGAAAAAGGAGATAGGATAGAGAGAGGTAGGGAGGGGGGAGAGAGAGTGAGAGAGAGAACGGGGGGTGGGTGGGGGGTGGGGTGGGTTGAGCTCGACACTTTTGGTCAGGGCTGTGCAATACAAATAATTATTGAGCTTTGCGTACAACAACAAAAATAAGTTTGCGGGTCACAGAATAGGTGTCAGAATTTCGGTGTAAATATCGCAATATGTTTTTAGGAACCATAGCTCACTAGGAACACACCGCTCATTGTTGACCTTGGCGATTTGGCCCTAGGCTGTCTGATTGCCTATATAGTAGGCTATTATATAGAAACAATGACGAGGACACGCGAATTTGCAGGGCCTTTTGGGAGAAAAAAAAACCAAACTAATACTGATCCAGCTACATTGGCTTTTATTTTATTTTAGCATGCTGTTCATATGATTTTACTGCAATTTTGATGATCTTAGGTGGTCTGTGTTTCATGTGTGTATTTGCTGACGAAACATGTAGACCTACACGACGTATCTATGATCAAGAATATGATCGTTTATTTATTATGGGTTTAAGTTGCTTCCGAATAGGTGGGGGTTGTTTTGGACTAGTCACCTTCACCTTGGGTACCCAAAGCAGAGTGTTGCAACAATATTCTTTTGGCAAACATTGCACATACAGGTCTGTTTCCATTTCCCCAGGTCAAACGACCTATTATTAAATAATACGATTGCAAACATATAAGGTAATCATGCTTAAGGAACAGTTACGTCTGTATTTCGAAGTGGTATAAGATTTTCGAGATTCAAGATATAACCATTTCGAATTTTAAAAAAAAATCTAAGACCAGAATACATGCAAAAATACAATAAAACATGTGCATAATTATATCACAAAAACACTAAATGTAACACTGCAGTGCAGTGAAAAAAAATGGACGTTAACTTTCGCTTTCACACAAAGGCGCCGCACTACACGCACTAGACCATACACAACCAAGCTTCCAGGCAATTATTCAGCAACTCGCACAAATAAAATGTACAAATGTACACATACTTCCGACATAAAAAAAGAATTTGTATACAGATAAAGTAACAGTGAACAAAATAAAACGACGAGCGAATGTTTAAGACAATGTTTTGCGAATAGCTGATAATTTCATACTGAAATCAAAATGTTAAAATATTCTTTAGGCACGCGCGACTTTACTGGAAGAACTCCTCTGGCATTTTCCAATGGTGACTGCTGTACCTATGCTATGTTTACGGTACGTTACTATAGGCGGCAGGGATGGCTCCGTGGATTTTAGGGCGCAAGTCTTGTGTACGTGCGTATTTGGATGACGTAGAGGAGGGAGGGGAGGGGGAGGAACGGGGACGGAAGGCAGAGGGTGGAAGGGAGCGGAGAGAAAGGGGTAGGGGGTTGAATCCTGACATCACCAAACTATTTTGTTGCATGCTGGATATTAGTGGCTAGCGCCTTGAGAAGCTCTCTGAGCTTGTAAGTGCGCTATATAAGAACAAAATCTTTATTCCTATGATCAAGGAGTGGCAAGTTGTTTTGGAACTGTTGTAGGGGAACGTTAGCCACGGAACGTTAAAATACCTCTTGACCACAAGACTGGTACTTTGCGCAATATGGGTACGAATCGTCCTAGATACATGTCAACCGTACGCATGTGCCTAGCGAAAGTACTCCAGTAGAGTAGAGTACAGTACAGTAGAGGAGAGAGATAGAGAGAAACTTGTGTGTGTTTGTGTGTGTGTGTGGGTGTGTGGGTGTGTGTGTGTGAGTGAGTGAGGGATTGAGACAGAGGCAAGATACAAGATACAAGAAAACAATCTCACTCTGAGAAATTAAAACATGTTTTGCAGGCAGTTAAAGGTAGTCATCAATCAATAAAAAGAAAACGTAACAGAGGGAGAGTTATGCAATAAGTTATTGTACTTTGTTATAAAGTTTATAAAGGCGCATCGTTGCGTCAAGGATTTTATTCCTTCATCGATTAAAACAAAAAAAATCATCTTTGTTCCTTCAACACACTTAATATTTTATTCATCCGTACATTCTGTTATTCAAGCATTCATGAACTCACTGGTCCTTCCCATGAAAGCACATGATGGCATTAGGCGGTCCGTTAATTGATTGATTGATTCATTCATTTACTCACAAGTTGGGTCCTCCGTCCACAAACAATTCATTCACTGAGATGTACAGTTCAACAAATCTTTATTACCATCAAAGCAGTTTAAATGTAACCTCAAGGCAGTAAAATTGCCTTGAATACAAAATAGAAGAAAAATAGGTCTAGATATTCATTGATTCACTCATTTATTTTTGATTCAGCCGCCGTTCGCCGTTTAGATGTATTCACTTAACGGAACCCTGTTTTGCAACATTGCTCGTTTCTGTAGGATTACAGGTATTAGTTGATGATACGTTTATTAGTATATGTTATCTATAATTAGAGTTATCAGTGACCTTGTCAAGAGGGCAATATTTGGACTGACTGTCACTTATAGCAAGGTCTTTATGAATCAGCACCGTACACGGTCTTCGATAGACTAGCGTTTGAAGGGTGTGTGTGTGTGTGTGTGTGTGTGTGTATGGGTGTGTGAGCGCGCGTGCGTGTGCTTGCGCGCGTGCGTGTTTGTGTATGGGTGTGACAATGAATTTACCTGAGCAATTGCCTTGAGGGCTCATTAAAAGATAATTTTATGGGTAATCGTTGCTAAGGTTGGAAGTTTTAGGTGTCTCTTCTTTGTATGAATACATTTTATTTTAATTTATTTTGTTTGTAAGCCAGTGTTATAGCGAGCGTTGTGGCCAAGTGGTCCAAGGCAGGACGAACATGCCTTGTCCACAGGCTAGAAACCAATAGTGTCTGACATGACAGGTATGGATCCATAAAGAATCTTGGCGTTATGTTTCTCCGAATATTATTTACTTTCGACGCGGGCTTTGCTGTGGGACATGACAACCAGCAAATTTTGCGTGCGGGCGCGTGTGTGTGCGTGCGTGCGCGTATGTGAGCGTGTTTGTGCGTGTGTATGTATGTGTGTGCGGGAGGGTCAAAGGTAGAACATTATGGAAAAATCTTAATTTAGTGTTAAAATACATACGAGTCGATTTTTTTTAAAGGCCCACTCCCCCTCCCTCTCCCCCCTCCCTCCTCCCCAAACTTTATTAATGTTAGAACACCAAATGTTGAGTAGATTATTTACAATCGTTCTTATAATTATAGTATTTTTCCAGCTCAAGAGCTGCTCAAGGCGCTGGCCGATACAAGATCTTACTCAAAACGATTGAGGCGCCCATTTGCTACCTTTGGGCGCATCGTCTGACGTCTGGACAACTGAGCACAATTCTGAGCGACCGGGGATGGAGAGAATTAGAGACCTAGTGCCTGTTAGCTGTATTTGTGTAGCCGGCGCCCACTCGTTTTGGGACATGAGCGTCAGGATCTTTAAAGTCCCTGCGATGAGATGCGTGCGTGCACAGAGTAGACCTCGGTTTATACTCTCAGCCGAAGGAGTCGGAGTGTATAAAAAAAAGTGTGTCACATTATCTGGGGAAATAAGTTGTACTTGACGGTTGTCGCGTTCTACAAGACTTAAAAAAAAAAAAATTACGTCTTAGTACATAGCGTTTTACTACCAGTAAAACTGCTGTGTTTATTTTAAACGTCGAAACTGGAACGGTCTGGGATCGATAAGTTTGAGTAGCTTAATCGCCGCTTGATCGCGTTCTATAGTGTGTTAAGTCCCTAAGGAAGTATTATAGAAATAGATTGATAGGGGGAAATATGCGTTCACGTGCACTCGCATTCCTCTGTAGAGTTCCGGTAGGCCTACTCAAAGGTGATCGTAAAGGGCATTTACACTAGCCCACCCTCTCCCCCCCCATCCTATCCCATCTCCTCCTCCTCCCCCCCCCCCCCCCCCCAGTTGGAGTGCCAGTTTTTGTGTTTTTTTTGGTATAAATAGTATCCTCACTTTGTGGAAATTTCGTGCTTTAATTTACCACCGTTTCTGTTACTCTCATTTGTTCTTTCTCGTTCCTAATCTCTTCTATCAATCCACTATCTTCTTCGCTAGACCAGTCACCTACCTTTTTTCTTGAAAACTCTCTCATAACTCTTCATTTGTGTATGGGGTCTGTTGGGTCAGGTTGGGAATATTGGACGCTTTTTCTGCCAAATGGTCACTAGGGATTTCTATGGTATTATTATTGAGAAATTTAGGTATTTTTTAATGTATGTTTTGCTAACATTTTGTAATGATATTTATAATTATTCTATTTTGTTTTTTTTTTACGGGGGTTCGATTAATTAGAGTACAGCCTCAGCGTACCCTGCATGGGATGCTTTTATTGAATTGGGACCGGCTGGTGGAGTGCCTTCAATTTTACCATAAGGGTTGTTTCAGCAGATCTTTTATACAGAAGGGGGATGAGTCTTCTTTCAGCCAATTTGTGGTCCTGATTCAGCTCTTTGCAGTCTTTTGATCTATGTATAAAACCGGCGTAATTTAATTCGGAACTATATCAGCGGAACTTAGTAGCTCCGTACTGTTTAATTTTATAATCCTGTCATGTCCTCAAAGTTTCGGGTGTCTTACTTTAGCCGGGCACCTTTGCGCATGCGCCAGGTTAAGTCGGGCCGGCCTTTTCACGATGTTCTTAGGCATCGTAACCCTAACCCTAACTCTAACCCTAACCCTAATCCTTACTAAGACTACGATAGCACTGTGCGCATGCGTCGAATTTTGTAATGCGTCGACCAATCAAAATGCTCCCAATCGCTTCCAGCCCAAATAAGATACTAGGAACTTTGACGATGTCACACCGGTATCCAACACGATAGAATAGGTCGAGACTTCTCAGTCTCAAACTAAATGTTGATATTACCGAACTATCCTCAGAAATTCTCAGTACATATTACGCAGGTTAGACGTAACGTATTTGGGGGGTCACACTGTTTACAGAGACGACCGAGGCTTACTTCGCTATGGCAGAGATGTGATGTAAGCCTCTGCTGTCTCTGCTACGTAGTGTGGGGAATACTAGGATTCCTGCTATTTCAAAAATGGTGGGTTGTGGCGAAAGACGAAGCCTTCTCATAACTTGGTCGTCTTTAAAAAATGTCCCAGTGGATGCTGTTCTGTCGCGAAAAACGCGATTTCGACGCAGTGTACGTCTGTATTCATTCAATAACAGTACATCTACACAGTGCACGTCTGTATTCATTCAATAACAGTACATCTACGCAGTGTACGTCTGTATTCATTCAATAACAGTACATCTACGCAGTGTACGTCTGTATTCATTCAATAACAGTACATATACGCAGTGTACGTCTGTATTCATTCAATAACAGTACGTCTACACAGTGTACGTCTGTATTCATTCAATAACAGTACATCGGCAGCCAATATGATTTTCGGTTTTAGTCCGCAAATCAAGTCGGTAGTCCCGATCCGAGGAGGACTAAATTCTAAGCGTTTTGTCTCTTTTCATGCATAAATCCCCTGGACCCTATAAACAATGCCTTACTAACAAATTTACACTAGCTTGGCATCAATGGCGGATCTTTAATAGCAAAGCGGCAGACAACACAACACAAAGCCTTGCATAATTATGAAAATTAGGATAGATAGAAGCGACGCATAGCGTAGCGTTTAGAACTCAAGGCCGCGGGCCAAGGTCAAGACTTGCTACGTCACGAAAATTAGCCACGTGGCCACATATAATGGCGACGTTTGAAAGATTTCCTGTGGTTGTCTTGAGCGTGGCATTACTTTTTTTTAACACATCAGGCTACATGAAAACACACAGTATTTATTCACAAGTGTTCAGGCAATACCGAACATTTGCCCAAGTTGGTCTATTATGACAGAAAGTGAAATCTGGAAGTAGAAATCCCAAATCAAATTAAAAAAATCCCAGGGTATACATACAAATACAGGCCGTAACCAATGCGAGAGAGAGAGAGAGAGAGAGAGAGAGAGAGAGAGAGAGAGAGAGAGAGAGAGAGAGAGAAAATCTGACCCCAAAAGCACCTAACAAGAACGCTGCAGTTCAAAGAATTTTAGAATATTATCATACAGCTAGGCCTATATTGTGCAGACAGTAGGCCTATGGAGTTATTTTGCTTTCATAATTTACGAGCGTGAGGACTGCAAACTTTGCGAGATGCAACTTAGTTTATCACATGAGAAACAAAAGTATCGAACAATGTAATAACCTTGTTCGTTTCTTACCTGATCTGGAGTGTAGTGGGATGGGAAAGACGATGGCCCGATTCAGTGATTGGTTGATTGTTTATCGACTGATTGATTTGATGATTAATTGATATTCTTAATTACCCTATTATATTACCTTCATGTTTTTATTTAACTGTCGGCGGTGAGTGTTCTTGATGTGTGTGTGTGTGTTGCGTGTTTGGTATACATGTATGCTTGTATGGCAGGACATGTGCTTATAAGATCGTGTGACAATGTTGTGATACCTAACCTAGTTTTACATTTAACTGTTTTAAAACTTTTTTTTTTAACAAAAAATGAGCTGCTTCTAAATCTTGTAATTGCCTTATGTGGATAAATAAAGTTGTATTGAATTGAATTGAAAGGATCGGGATTTCTTGCGGTCGGTCGGTCAAATACGAAGTGCTTAAGTCAAGTTAAGATCCACAAAAACTTCGGATTCTTTGGTGTTAATTTAGCCGTTTGAGGAGTAAAATTGATACATCCGCAGGCATGTACCCATCTTTCAAACTCTGTTCTTTTCTTTTAGGAGTCAGGAAATCGGAAAAATACTACATCTTTCATGTAATCTTTGAATGAATAGCGTTCATCGCTATTGCAAGTACCATGGCTACCGGCATGTTTGTGTCGATGACGCAAAGGATTGTGGGAATGAATCTATTTTTAACATGGGGCTTGACCTTGGCCCGCGGCCTTGAGCTCTAAACGCTACGCTATTGGTTTAGCCGCTCATGGCTCCGTTCTGTCTATCATATTAATATGCAGGGCTAAGTGTTCTCAATCGTTGTTTATCGAGGATTCGCCATCACAGGCTGCCGGCTTGTGTAAATGCCCCATGTGGTTCATTGGACAAATTGAACACGAAAGAATTAACTTAACAGTTCTGCGTGTCGTAGTTTTGCTGGTTGTGCTTATGTAGTCCACTTTCTGTGATATGAGTTGTCAGGATCTTTAATTCTTGCGATCCATGCGAATCCTTGCGATGGATCGCAGGCGGGAACCGACTAGACCTCGGTTTATACTGTCGTCTGCATCTGAAGGAATGGGAGCACAGCGCTTTCCTGCTTATCAGGGTCATATTGCCGGGATGCCAGGCCGTCGCTAAGCAAAGGATTCGAACCGGGGTACTACTGTTATGATAACCTCCGATTTTGTTCAGAAAACAAAGAACAACAACAAAACAACACGCAAACATTTCTAATTGTTAAACGTTGGCAAAGGACGATGACCGGGTTCTTATGGACTGTAGTGTCATACCCTTCACCCCCTTTCACCCCCACCCCCCGCTTCCCCGCCCTCCCATTCAACTGCCATTTAAAAAACAATTATTATAAACGCCCCTGGCGATTGATTACTACTATTCGCAAGTTGACTCGCCCGTGAAAGGGTTTCCAAGGAGTTAGGTTGCTGACTACTACGTGACCTATTGCACGCTAGTCTTTTACGAGCTGTTGACTCGGCCGTGTGTGGCATTTAAGGCACTGTTGCATGAACAAGGCAATGCTCTGTATGCTGTCTAAGCTCTTCAGCCTACATAAAGGAGAGGGAACATGCTAGAAAACACGAGAAGCAATAATAGGGTGTGGGTCGGGTAGGGTGGGGTGGGGTCGGGTGAGAGATGGCTTAGTCCAGATAGACTCGGGTCAAATCCCGGACAAACCAAGCTTGACAAGCCGCGGTCAAACAAATCGGGTGCCCATAATTCTCTGTCTCTTGTCTTCGTCTCTGTTTCTCTGTAGGTCTCTTCGTCTGCCTGTCTCTCTCCCTCTCTTTCTCTAACACTCTCCATCCACCTTCACCCCTTCTCTCTCTCTCTCTGCCTTTCTGTCTGTCTCTCTCTCTGCCTTTCTGTCTGTCTCTGTCTGTCTCTGTCTGTCTCTCTCTCTGTCTCTCTCTCTGTCTCTGTCTCTCTCTCTCTCTCTCTCTCTCTCTCTCTCTCTCTCTCTCTCTCTCTCTCTTTTATAGATACAGAGTGCATGCTGTTAATGATAGTATTTGTCCTATGTGTAAAGCGGCTGAAGAAAACGAATTACATTTTGTATTGTGTTGTCCATTCCTAAGGAACTTAAGGAAACAGTTTATAGCCCCAAAATATTATAGAATACCTTGTGCAGCACGTCTCATTCTACTGTTAGCCTCTGACAACGAAGAGACTGTTAGAAAACTATGTATTTATTTATATAAAGCCATGAGACTTCGGGGACTAGCAGTATCGCAACCTGTTTTGTATTTATATGTAAGTTATTATATATTCAATGTTTGTTGTACACATGTACACACCCTTCCAAAG
>CM072527.1:43371163-43401163 GCA_036898135.1 Oncomelania hupensis
CGCGTCCACACTGGGAGTCGAACCCGTCGCCCTTCTGTACCTCAGCGTTTTGTCGTGTTCACTATTTTTGTGAGCCCTCAGCCTGTGTGTTTGGACCGACAGACGTTTGGTTCGGGCTGACTCCCGAATATTTTAAAGTATTTTTAGATAAAAATCTTTTATTGCCAAAAGCTAGAACCATGCCCAACCCCCCCCCCTCTCTCCTCCCAAAAAAAATTACAATGCGAGTCCAGAACATTCCAACGCCAAAAATGACCTCCGACTTCCTTAAATATCACAAGGGTACATACCGTACTAGTATTTGATACCGGTTGAATAATATGGGCACGAAGCCGAGTGCAGATGAACCGTTTTCCGGTGCCTCAGTACGATACAAAAAGCCACATGGTTTGCCGTGTTCGGGTATATGCACCACGCTTTCCATAACAAGGTCAACTGTCAAGGGTTATAGCGTCAACGTAGCAAAACCGTGGTGCGACAATCTGCTTCAATGGGACTGTTCTACCGAAAAAATACCGTGCAAGGGTCCCTGGCGTTAAGACGCTGCGCAGGAAGCCAGCAAATTGACGTCTTGGACAGCTTGAGTTCAGTCTTGGCTAACAACCATCCATTTTGAATTTGAGTAGCTCTGTTACTGTATAAGTGCGCTGCGAGAACGTTTTGCTTTACTAGGTTCATTGTGACCGGTTTGAAAATTACACGGAGATAAACAAGTTGTTTACTTCACTGGAGGAAACACATACGTCTCACCTTAGGAATAGGGACTGCTACTGCTACTGTTACTGCTCCTACTGCTGCAGCTACTGTTACTGCTCCTACTGCTGCAGCTGCAGCTACTGCTACTAACGCTACTGCTCCTCCTCCTGCTAGTACTACTAATAACAAAGAGGTTGTTGTACTATAGTAATAATATAGGCTCTTTGCTAATGCTACGTCTATTACTAATACTGTTACTGTTACTGCTCCTGCTGCTGCTACGACTACTACGTCTAGTACTACTACTGATG
Organism: Oncomelania hupensis; assembly: GCA_036898135.1. NCBI lineage: Eukaryota > Metazoa > Mollusca > Gastropoda > Littorinimorpha > Pomatiopsidae > Oncomelania > Oncomelania hupensis. The sequence goes on from CM072527.1 coordinate 43,372,171, forward strand.
CTGCTACTTCTATTGCTACTACTAACTATTACGAGGATTTATATTTCGCATGCAATCTGTGCGATTCATGGTGCATTACTATTACCACTGCTACTAATAACTACTACTATTTTCTGTAGACGAAGTATCCACAATATCCTGAAGGAGAAGACGAAGAAGAAGAAGAAGAAGAAGAAGAGAGAGAAGGGAGAAAGAAAGGGGTGGTGGGAAGAGTCAATTGTTGACTCATTGGTGACACGTGTGTAGTGGAGTGCGGAATACGTGTATGTGTTGGCGAGCGATTCGGTCTTGACTTCTGCCAACTACTTTTGCGTTTAGTGGTTGTCGATGTCGGGCGCTATCGTGCGTGTCCCCTATGGCTTCAGCTTCAGTTATTGGGTTTGGGATATGTGTTGGGTGGGTCGGGAGAGGTGGGGGGGGGGGGGGGAGATAAGAAACTATAAGCTGAGAAGATAATAGTTTAACACGGATTATTATTATTATTATTATTATTATTATTATTATTATTATTATTATTATTATTATTATTATTATTATTATTATTACCCAGCCTCTCTCACACCATGGACCAGTCTTTGAGACACCTGATCTCCAAAACATCACCGCATGGGGTCATCTGCTTGCTACGGAGAGGAGGGTTGGGGAGGGTGTGGGGTGGGTGAGGGAGGACTAATTGATTTTTAGAGAAGCATGTGCATCCTTACAATAGTTATCGTCACGGCAAAGCTGTTAAGTTTCTAGTCTTCGTTCCGTTTGTCACACATGCAACCTGCCCCTAGAAACAAATTAATACGCCGTATAAGCCGCTTAGCTGGCATTTCGTTAAGCTTGCTGCCTTCTGACAGAGGGTCTCCCGCTTTGTCTTAGTTTCAGATACAGATGGTTTTCAGATACAGATGGTTTTAAGCTGTGCAGAATAACTATGTGATTGAAGCGTAAAGACGTAGATACAGAAATATTACGTCAGTACTTTTATAGTCTTCTCGCGACTAGGATAATATCAGCCAGCATCGGCTGTCCTTAGATTCATCTACGATGCTGTTCGAGTTTCGGGTTCGTTGTTGTCTTCTGTAAATTTATCCCGGAGAACTATAAATAGCAGCTTGCATCGTCGGTCTTGTGGTAGTCTCCTATATGCTTATGTGTTGGGGACTTTACATTTATATAACGCAACGCAACGCAACGGTCTTGTAGGTTCCATCCTGTAGGTCACATAAGCAAGGCGTCATTGATTGGGGTTTTGTTTGACGCCTTCATTTACACGAAATCTTCAACTATTACACTTGGTGTGGGGTAGGGGGTGGGTGGGTGGGTGTTCAAAAGTTTATTATAAGAAAGAAAGCGTGCTGCACACCTTCAGCGCCATCCTGGATAGAGAAATAATCTTCACTCATTCTTCTGTGTCTGATTTGGAATTTCACTGACGACAACGACGCAATTGACATTGCCACTCAAGTTACACCTGCAGTAAAATGGTCAGGGTGTTGTTAGGGGTGAGGGTTGGGGAGGATGTGTGTGTGCGTGTGTGTTTGTGTGTGTGCCATCTTTTATAGTTAATGACGTGGAATACTTGACACCTGTGCAATTTCATTAAGAGGATAATTTATTGAGTTGGTAAAACACGACACTCTTTACCAAACTGCTCTACAACTCACCTATACTACGCGCCCCTCACCTTCACCGACACCCCCAACCCCCCGTTCCACTCCTAATAATTTGTGGTACACGTGTTCACTCTCTATTTGGGTACATGCGTTTTAAAGTGAAGCACTGAAGGAACCGATCCAAATAACCGACTTACGACATAAAAGGTCCTTTCATTCGGCTTTTAGGAACTTCGATAACTGTAACGGTCGGAGAAACCTCTTTCCCTGAACATGAGCAGATAAAAAGTTGATGGTAGCAAATAAACTCAAACCACTTTGCCACTTACGAAAGAAACAAAAATGTAGCTGACATCAACCGCCTTTCATTGCTAAAAAATATGAGAAATTAAGATGCGTTGTTTCGTATTATATTATATTATTATTTCTGTTAAAAAACAGGACGTTGATTAAGCTCCCAAACCAAACCACTAATGAATGTCAACCCAGATTAGGGTCCCCAGCAATGTGGTGACCTAGATAGATGACTGAAAGAAACTATTAACCGCGCTTTCTGTTTCAAAACAAACTCGGCACCGATAGTAAAAAGGTATCATTATCAGCCTACAATGTCAGCGGCCACATTGTCTGAATTCCGCTAATTCTTGTTTGTTTGTATGTAGATTATAGTCACACGACACTTTCGCATATAGGTGACTACTGGACCGATTTATACTGACACCAGCGGGCCAGTTGTTGGTAAAGGGGAAAATAATATGATCACACATTGACCAATCCGGGATTCGAACCAGCGACCTTTCGGTTACTAGCAAGACGCTCTTACCAACTGAGCTACCCGGCCCCTAAGCTAATTCTTACACTGTGAACTGGGGTAGTTGTGGTTTGGGCTTTTGGTGGTAGTTGTGGTAGTGGTTGTTGGCGGTGTTGTTGTTGTTGATGATGGAGGTGTTTGTAGCTAGCTGTTGTTGCTTTTGATGTCGTTGTTCTTCTGAAGAAAAAAACCCACACCAAACAAACAATAACAAGCAAACAAAAACCAAATCACCCAAGCTTCCTTCTCATTCTCCTCCTCCTTCTTCTTCGTCTTCTTCTTCTCGTTCTAGACTAGTAGACTTACATATTATACAACATACAAGATGATTTCTTGTCCTCTTGCACAGAAAAAAATGTAATATGTGGGCGACGTAATAAACACACATATAAAACATGACACATTACAATCTGTTACGTTTTAAACGCGCACAACAGATCCGATCGTTTTGTTTTGCAAAGCATGCAATAACAGAGTGTGTTTACCTTTGATTTGATTTTGCGTTGTTTTTAGAAGAAGCTTTGTAATTGTATGATGTTGATAATTTTTGTTGGTCGATATTATTGGAGAATATTTTAGAGTGTATCTTGATTTCTGACCGACGTTTTTTTTTTTTTTTTTTTTTTTTTTAATGGGGTGAATTTTCTTCAGATAACGTTTCTTGTGTTTTCTAACCACCGACGCCTGTGCGTCTTACTAAAAACTAAATGTGCATAATTATATTTTTGGGGGGTAATTTGATACTGTATGAATGGCGTTTTCTGTTAATAGCTTTCCCGAGTGTATGTGTCCATGTGAGCGAGTGAGTGTGTGTGTGTGTGTGTGTATGTGTATGGGTGTGTGTGGGTGTGTGTGAACTTGTAAAAGCGACCAAATGGGTTTCAGAACTGACTTTTTGATTACAAAGTGGGTTTATTTGCTTGGAACCCATTGTGTTTCAGGAACCCATTTTGTTCTAAGTGCGCGGGAGTGCTCTTTTAGTGCTTGGGAGTGCAGTTGTAGTGCTTGAGAGTGTTGTAAGTACACAGGAGTGCACTATCCGGGACGGAGAAAATACAGTCCATTTTCGGAGAAATTTGGAAGAAAATTCGACCTATTTCGTCGCCTATAGGAGACGAAGTAGGTCAACTTTTTTGACGGAAAGAGCCAATTTTGACTTAGATTCTTACATTTCTAGAAGAAATTTGCGTTCTTTCCGTCAAAAAAGTGCTTTCCGACTCCTACATTCTAAAAGTACCCCATTTAGCCATCAATACAAGTAGGTGTGTATGTGTGTGTGTAAACATAGATTAACATTTTAAAACCTTGAACTTATGGAAGAAATAAATGCATTTAGTGAACGAACTTTTAACACCTGCTTGAATAATCGAATGTGTTTTGTATGTCTATTTAAAATGAACGTTATTCGTTTCGTCTTATTTTTCTTTCCGAACTTCCATGAAAAACAAAATTGAACTGATGTTTTCTGTATCATAATTATAACATACATTTGTAATTGGTGCTGTCTCAAACGGTATGACATATATATACACGAACTTGAATTCTTTAAATGAATAAATGGCATTTATCATTCCTATCCTATCCTATCCTATCCCGTAACTCAAAAGTCGTTGGGGCACCACAGATGATCGTTTAACTCCATCTTTCTCTCTCTCAGCAACCCTCATGGCTTCAGTGTCAAACCAGTCCATTCTCGAATGTTGTCCTCCCACCTCTTTTTCTGTCTCCCGCTTCCTCTGCCTCCTTGCACCGTGCCTTGTAGAATGAATTTTTGCAAGGCCTGATGCTCTGGTGACGTGGCCATACATTCATTAATGTGGTAGTGTCCATTTCAACTCATTTTTTAAGCGTGTTCCACATTATGTCTTCTATAACCCGGCATTAATGAAACAATACATTATATTGGATTTCTTTTTACTTCGGCTTTTATGAACACACATTGAAGCTTAACGTCGACACCCACCATTGGCGATATGGCAGACTGGGGATAACCATCCCAGGGAAGAGAGGGATGGTAGGGACCTAAATCAACACTGAACCACCAGAGCAATCATACTGCTAAAACTGGACAGTGAAACAAAAAGACCACCTCTATTTTACCTTCCATGGGGTTCGAACCTGGTTCATCACTGTGCCAGGCGAACGACGCTCTTACATTGAGCTACGGCGGTACGTGTGTCCTCCTCGGCGGTTAGGACTTCGGTTCGGCTCTTTTGTATTGCTTCTGTGAAGAGGCGTTCAATCAAGTTTAAAAATATAATATACTATAATTATTTATTTATTGTTTTATTATTCTTATATAGCGCGCGCTTGTTTTTCATCTCAAGAGCTGCTCAAGGCGCTGGCCGAGACTGGACCTACCTCAAGCACCCAGAGGCGCCAACTTCCTGCCACGGGCGCACAGCACAGTCTAACGCTGAGACGACTGAGCACAATCCTAGGCGACCGGGGCTGGACGGTCGTGGGGTAGGGAGGAAGGAGAGAAAAAGAGAAATTATACACTGAAACAACAACCCGCAACCTTTGTAAGAAGAGCCCCGGCGCTCTACCAACTGAGCTATTCCGTTGCCCATATCGAAAGAAGCCATGTGTTATTAATACCATAGGTCGCTGAATGAACAGACCATTAGGGACAGAAATCGTTCGGAAGATTACTGCATGAATAAGACCATTCAGCACCAACAATAAAATCAGGACGTGTGTTCTGATATTAATGGTACAGTTACGCCCTGTACGTAAAATGTTTTATAATCATTGAAAAGAGCATTTAGGAATAACGAGCCTATTTTCTCCATGCGGTAATAGAACACTCAGAAAATATATCGGGATCTATGTTCTTAAATAAAAGACGACTCAGAAAAATATATCGGGGTCCATGTCCTGATATCAACAGTCCTGTCATTATATAATATAGAAAAAAGGGCGTTTATGAACAACTAGGCCTTATTTCTCGCGTGAGTAGTTATTCAAAAATGTGTGTATGTGTGTGCGTGTGGGCGTGTGTGTACGTTCTAAATAAAAAAGGTCACACAATCATCTTATATAAGATAGATAAACTACACTCTACATTTTGAACTTTGTATGACTTGAACGAAATTAGAACCTTTTGAAGGTACAATATGTATTACAATTTGCAGATTATAAGTAGAACTATTAGGTTAAAATATTTAATTTAAGAAAAAGACGTGAAGGCTAATTTCATACTAAAGATGAACGGAAATATTTAGGGAGTACTAACGCTAACAACTACGGATGATCCAAATTTGCATGTAGTCGTTATGTATGATCAAATTAGATGAATACCGAAAAACTAATGTATCCTCGATGGCACAGTGGTAGTGGATCCTCGATAGCACAGCCATAGCCGCCCTAGTTCTAATTATATAGATATTATAAACAATCCTGTGACCACTGACCACGCTCCCAGATTAGAAACAGCTGTCTGGTCAGGATGGTTAACCAATGCAATTGAGACATATTTTTTAAACACGTAGTGCACAATAGTAAGACAGTGGAACCCTGACATTTTTGGAATTTGATTGCTGGTGCATGGTGTGATTCCGCAGAAAATCTTCTGTACACTACAGTTGCTGTGTCCCAAACCTTATTAAAGGTTGGGGGTCTATCGGGTGACATTTGAACCCCATGTGTACTCCTTTCACACTTTAATTATATAGATCCATTATTCATAAGGCTGTAGGCTATTTATATACCGCTTTGCTATAGCGGAACCCCAGTTCTACCTCCTTGATATCGAAAATCCGCTGTTCTTCATGCCCTTGGTTTTGAACAGAATTTTATTATCCACGAGACGAGCAAACAAAGCATGAAGAACATAAGGGGTACGCAAAAGCAAAGCGTAAATAAGTGCTACCCTTTTAACAAATGACAACAATGAAATGTTTGGCAAACAGGAACCAGTACAATATAATAAAAACAACAGTATATTAATTAATCTTCTCAACAATAAAAAGAAAACAAACAGATGACTATAGTATAAGAGACAAGAAATACAATGTCATCGAAAAGAAAGAAAAAAAAAGTAATAAAGAACTAAATGAATGAACTAACTAACGAGAAACAGATACATGCACCCAAGAGTAAACTTTACACAATGTACAGTAGTAGCTGTCGATTAAAAAGGTACATAAATGCTTGGAGCAATCTAAAACAATGAGAAAAAAAAATCTCAGTTTGGAGGAGTAAACAACCAACTCTAGAAAATTCTCAAATAATATCGACCAACTAAAATTAACAACGTTACACAAAACTTCTTATAATAACAACGCAAAATCAAATCGAAGGTAAATACACTATATTATTGCATGCTTTGCAAAATAAAACGATCAGATCTATCGCGCGCGTGCCATTCGCACAGCCGCGCGAGTCTCAACGTAACAGTCACGTTCAAGTAAAAAAGAAAGTAAAATAAATACAACACACACACACGCACGCACACGCACACACACCGACACGCACACACACACACACAAATAGTTCGAGACTGCGCGTTTGCTCGTGAACAGATTTATTTATTTTTTTAAAAATAGTTCTTATATAGCGGTTTTCCAGCTCAAGAGCTACTCAAGGCGCTGGCCGATACAGGATCTAACTCAAGCCGTCCGAGGCGCCAACTTGCAACCTTTGGGCGCATCGTAATAACGCTCCAGACAACTGAGCACAATCCTGGACAGCCAGGGATGGGGGAGAAGGACCTAGGTGCATGCTGGGTGTGTTCTTGTCACCGGCACTCACCCGTCTAGGACATGAGCGTCAGGATCTTTAAAGTCCGTTATGGTGGAATGTACGCGACACAGACTGGACCTCGGTTTATACTCACATCCGAAGGAGTAGGAATAATTCAAATAGTAGTTAGACTAATAGAAGGAAGTGCAGATTCCTGAGTGTGTGTGTTTGTAGGGAGTGGATGGTGAATGGGCGCGGAGGGAGGGGAGGGAGGAAGTGAAGGGCAGTATTTATTGATGTCTTCTGGGTAGAACAGCAACGCCATCTTTGATTTTCTTGTCGCACTTGTAGCTATGTAATGATTGCCTGTGATTAATGATTAGTGCAAACTTAATTTGAAGTTATCCACAGTCATACAATGTTAATCCATTTGTGTCAAAGAAATCGTGATTACTCCTCCTCCTCCTCCTCCTACTACTACTACAACTACTACTTGTCACGTGGGGTTTAGGTGTTACTGGGCTCTGCACAATGGAATGCTGTAACCCTCACGCTTTATCCTGTGGGTACCGCTAGTGAGTCACCCTGTGGATTACTTTAATAAATTTATTTGTTTAGCTCGGTCTGTGTTAAGGCTGGGATACAGAGATAGATAGAAAAATGGTAAAAGATCACTGTCACACTAGCTTTCACACGGCTATGAATCATATGTAGTCCAGCCACTTGATAACAGTTAAAATCACACATTTATTTCTTCTACTCTATACAAGATCTTCTATGTACTAATCTACCTTAAAATGTCATACGTCAATGCAAATAATTCGATCGCTGATAGTCTCGGCAGCTGTTATGTCTTCATCGGGTACTGGCTACTAGATTTCATGAAGATTGGACTACTGTGGTCCGTTTTACCACAGTTCTGAAGAGTGGACTACTGTGGTCCTTTTGCTATCAGTTTGGGTGCACTTCTTCCGTGTCACTTAACTGCAGTATGGTGTGTTTGAAGTCCTTCGTTGAGGTAGCTTCTGGTACACGATGTGTCGTCGTGTAGTTTGGTCCCTTGCCACGCTGTGGGGTCTTGCAGGGTGATTTCCAGGGTTGCTCCCTCAGCCTAGTGCTGTAGGGGCTAAACAACCAACTTGGTTTTCCTGTGGAGTTGGGCGCATGGGATAGCTCGCCTGCTCGTCTGTAATATAAGAGACGAAATTCTGCACAACCCTGAATAATCGGTTTGTGCAGAGCGTCTCACTGAAAGCCAAAGTAGCTCTCAGTGATAGCTCCACATCTCTATACATAAGCGACGAACATTCTGCTACGTCCGTGGTCCACTGGAATCTCAACTCTAAGTTTTTATACATACATAAATATAAATCGTGGCTAACTACACACATACAGAATTAATAATAATATAAACATTCACTGGTACAGCCACTGGTCTGCAAACATACATATAGGTTCAACATCAGTGGTTCCGTCAGGTATACAACATGGCGGCGCAACCGGTCGTGCTTAACACGTGTTCGGCTTTTCCACGTGGTAAGGCAAATTCGGATTAACAATTCACATCTATGCATGGCAAATTCTACAAACATAATTTCAACAATAATATAAATATATCACGATGAAACAGAAGTATGTTCATTTACCTGTTTGACAAAGTCAGGTCTCGTGGCTACTTGAGTGAATTCTAAGATTCTAAAGTCCTGTTTCCTGGACTATGAGTGAAGATAGTTCTCTGCTCTGGTCTAGCTGTGTAGACTTCGGTGTCTTTCGTAGCACTGACTTTAAGCTATGCTAGGTTTTGACCCAGTCAGAACCGGCTCTAACCGCTCTGCCTGAGTCCCATTGGTTAAAACTTTCAGATTCAAGGCACACAGTGCTGACGTCACTAACTGCCTGCGTCAAGCTCGCAGTGTGTGTACCTCCTATACTGTAATCGGCTGCTGTGTAATACCCTAACTTTCTAAGGTTACAATGACTAAACAAGGCTAAATAGTAAATAGGCAGGGTAAAACTCTCATACTTGCAAAGCAACTCTCTTCTCAGTCCCCATCAGTCAGCCTATCGCACCTCTCATAGCACCGAGACAGCATTACTCAAAATCACAGGTGACATTCTGCTTGCTCTGGACAAAGGCAACTTATCTCTTCTAACACTTCTTGATCTATCGGCTGCCTTTGACACTGTAGACCACAATATTCTGTTCGAAACTCTCGAGTCGCAGTTTGGAGTTTCAGGGAATGCCTTGGCCTGGTTCAAGTCATACCTCCAAGGTCGTACGCAAACTGTCAGCATTGCTGACGTGCTCTCAAAGAAGGAAAATTTGACTTATGGTGTGCCGCAGGGGTCAGTTCTTGGACCGATTCTCTTCGTGTTGTACACAAAGCCTTTGCTCGAACTGATTCAAAAACACGATGTAACTGTTGAAGCTTTTGCTGACGATACTCAGCTTTTAAAATCAAGTCTTCCGGTACAAATCGATACCAATGTCCAGACTGTACAGAATTGCATTTCTAATGTCCGATCCTGGATGAAACAAAACAAGTTAAAGCTCAATGGTGATAAAACAGAGGTTCTCCTGTTCAAAAAGACCAGAACTGCCTTAGCTTGCACCTTGCCCACCTCTGTAAGTGTAGGAGAGCATGAAATCTCTTTCTCTCAGTCGGCTAGAAATCTAGGCTTTTTATGTCGAGTGCCATGACACTTGATTTCCATATTGCACAAGTTTGTAAATCAGCATATGCTGCCTTGCGTCAGATCAGCTCCATTCGCTGCTACTTAACCCTTCAAGCAACCATCACCTTAGTCTGTGCTTTAGTCTTGTCTAGGCTAGACTACCCCTTGGGGTCATGAGCAATCTTGCCACTGTAGATTGTTCAAACCTATAAAGGGAACAGTGAAAGCCACAGTTGAAAACCTGTCTTTCCTTTATAGGCAAGACGCTTCACTGCGGCAACAGTACCCCCGTTGGAGTGCCGGGGGTTTTCAGTATAAATAGTATCCCCACTTTATGGAAATTTAGTGCTTTAAATTCCCACTGTCGCTGTCTTCCTCATTTACTCTTTCCTATTCTTGCTCTGTCCTTCACTCTGCTATACTATCTTCTTCTTCGCTAGATCAATGACCTACCTTTTTTCTTGAAAACTCTTCCTGGACAAGACTCCTTGTTTGTGTATGGGGTCTGTTGGATCAGCTTGGGAGTGTTGGACGCTTTCTGCCGGGTGGTCACTAGGGCTTCCTATGAATGTACTATTTAGCACTATAGGCATTTTATATGTATGTGTTTGGTTGATGATTTCTAATGATGTTTGTATTCTATTTTGTTTTTGTAACCGGGGTGTTCGCGTAGTTGAGGTCAACCCTCAGCCGTCCCCCGCGTGGGATGTCTTTATTGTAAAGTGACTGGCCGGTGGAGGGCATTCAATTTTCCCACTGGGGTTGTTTCGGCAGATCTTTTATGCGGATCGGGGGTTGTCCGGTCCTGATTTGGCTCGGAAGAGTCCGCTGGACCTAAAGCAACAATAAATCAATCAGTCTAGGCTAGACTATTGTAATGCCCTACTGGCTTCCTGCCCGAGTCATCTCATAGACAAACTTCAAAAAGTCCAGAATTGTGCTGCTAGGCTAGTCTTTAGGGCAAAAAAGCGCGATCACATCACTCCACTACTCCGTAAGCTTCATTGGCTACCCATAGAGGCCCGCATTAAATACAAACTGTCCGTACTGTGCCACAATTTCTTTTCTGGAACCTGCCCTTCATATCTGTCAGATCTGCTGTCAGTCTATGTCCCTTCTCGCACTCTTCGCTCTTCTTCTGACTCTCGCACACTCTGCATTCAAAAAACCAACACCAAAATGTACGGAGAACGGGCATTCACCTATTGTGCACCCAGACAATGGAACACTCTTCCAGCCAACATCAGACACAAGCAGACCACACCCTCATTCAAGAAAGCTCTAAAATCTCACCTCTTCAAACTCTACTATCCTGACTAAATCCTTCATTCTATAGACCCTAGCCGCAGCTCATATTTGTTCTGCTTTTGGCTATGCTTGTGGATTTGCTGTGATTGTGATGACTTGTTTGCAGAAAGTTAACTTTATGTAATTTGTTTGATGTTGTGTGTTTGGTTTTATTTTATTTAATTTTTTTCTCATTGTATAATTTCTAATGCAATATTGTAAGTTGTTTCATGTTTGTTTCTTTCCTTTCATGTAAAGCGCTATGCGCTTGTCTATAAAAAGACAAGTAATAGCGCTATATAAATGTCCATTATTATTATTATATTATTATTATTAAAACTAGTCATCTCGTCACACTACTACTACTACTGCTACTACTACTATATCTGTACTCACTGCAGAATGACAGAAATTCCGCTCTTTTTCTCCACGCCCCTTCCGCATCGTGTTGCGTGTGTTGGAGACTTCACAAGGTGCATGTAGCCTTTGGCCAGGTACGGAGAGACCGGAAGCCCTGTAGCCTGGTCCACTACCAAGTTCAGTGAAGGGTCCAAGCTGGCAAAATGTCGGATAAAACTCTCTCGCACCTCCGACACTTCAAAGTCAGACGGCATCTTGAATACTTTCACCATCTGAGGGTGGTCCCTGCAAAAATGCCATGTGTTATATACTGCTGCTACTACTACTACTACTACTACTACTACTACTACTACTACTACTACTACTACTACTACTACTACTACTACTACTACTATACGTATACATAGGAAAAAGCGCTATATAAAATAATACAATTATTATTATTATTATTATTATTATTATTAGTAGTAGTAGTAGTAGTAGTAGTAGTAGTAGTAGTAGTAGTAGTAACAGTAGTAGTAGTAGTAGTAGTGGTGTTATTGTTATTATTGTATTATATTATTTTATTATTATTATTATTGTGACGGTGGGTCTATTGTTGTTGGGCTCTGCACAATGGAATCCTATTACGCACTCGTCTTTTGTCTGCGGGGATCGGCTAGTGAAATCACCCTATGACTAATCTTAATACATTTATATGTTTAGTCTGGTCTTTGTGCGAATATAGAGTTATAGAGATAGGGAGAAACGTGCAAAAGATTCACTGACACACTAGCTCTCGCACGGCTATGAAACATAGGTAGTCCAGCCACTCGTTAACAGTAAATATCACACATTTATTTCTTCTACTCAATACATAATTTTCTAATCACTACACTATCTAAAATGTCCAAAACGTAATATAACTAGGTTTAACGTAACAGTCCAAATTCACTTCGAGTAGTTCGCTCCTTGATGGGTCTATGCTGCTACTGTTCTCGATATTTGCTACTGTCTCATCATTGGGCTATTTGTTCTGATTGGCCTAATGTTCGTTTTCAGGAGAGTGGACTACCGCACAGTCCTTCTAGATCAGTGTTTGTGCAAGATTTCTTGAGCACTTAGCTGTATCTATGAGGTGTGGGGCTGGTGTTTCCTCTTCTTGTTTGTTGACTATTGGGCTATCGGAGCTCAGTGCTCGATGCCCCACGTACTGCAGGCCGAATGTGAGGGTTGACTCCCAGTGGTCTATCTCCTGCATCGGACCAAGCCTGCTCGTCTGCAAAACATAAGACGAGTTTCTGCAACGCCTTACTTACAAAGGGTGTGCAGATCGTCTCACTGTTGGCAGAAACAGCCCTCAGTGATCGCGTCTACTTATACAAATAAGAGACGATCATTCTTCTAAGTCCGTGGTCCACTGGAATCTACAACATAATTCCTATACATATACATACATCACGGCTAAACTAAACACAGGGAGAAGTAATTAATAATGTACACTTTCTCCTGTACAGCCACTGGTCTGCAATAATACACATAGGAGAAACAACAGTGGGTCCGTAGGGGCTGCCTCATGGTGTCGAAACCGGTCGCGTGTGTCAGCCACGCTTGGTCAAGCAAAGTACAAATAACATTCACAATTATAAAACTTTTACAAACATAATCCAATAATAATATCAATAATCGCGATGAAACAAAAGATTGATCATTTAACTTTTTGACAATGTCAAGCTTTGGCTATACTGCGATGAATGAATTTCACCTGTCACCTGCGTAGTCTACTGAGAGAGATCTTTCAACGTGTGTCCTTCTCGTGTGAGGGGTAGACAAAGACTGACTACCTTAACCCTGTGTTTAGCCAAAGCCAGCGAAATCTCGTGATATCTGAGCGCCATCGTGTGAGGGTGACGGATATAGGTCAGCGGGATGAGGTCACTGCCTACCTAGTGAAGAGTTAGCTTACACATGCTTAGCACAAAATTTAACTACTGTCGTCTCCTAGGCATCGACTTTTTGTTACACAGGCCAAAGCAGAATGAACTTTTGAGGCCTGAAGCCTTAGTGCTGGATCCAAACTAGCCTATTGTGACAATTATTATTATTATTATTATTATTATTATTATTATTATTATTATTATTATTATTATTATTATTATTATTATTATTATTATTATTATTATTAAATGTATTTATATAGCGCTCTTTCCTATCTATCAATCAATTCCAAGCGCAGAAATTAATACAAAATCTTGCAGTGTCGTCTTGCACAATTGAACATTCTCGTTGTTGTTTGTTCTGCTTTCAGGTGAGAACTTGGCTGTGTTTAGAGATGAGAAAGGGACAGTGCACGCGCTGGACGCCTACTGCCCGCATATGGGGGCCCATCTGGGTGCCGGGGGCCGCGTAGTTGGAGGATGCCTTGAGTGCCCCTTCCACGGATGGAGGTTCCGGGGCGAGGACGGAAAATGCACTCACATTCCTTACGCCGAGAAAAGTGAGTATTTTCAGAATGTTCATATTTTAAAAAAAAAAAAGTTTAACGGAAGTGAACAATAGAAAACGAAACAGCAAAACAATATTTACTGCTCATAGACTTCTATCGTAACAGATACACAATAAACATAATTATACTCGAAATACATGTGCGGTTATACATAACCAAAAAAGAAATAAACCTGAAACATTAAAAATTCAAACACTACACAACCAGCAGAGAAACGTGAGTAGCATACATGCAACGAATAATACTTTTAAACAGATTAAATAGTCTGGCATACTGTGGCGCAAAATTGACCCCCCTACACCTCTCTCTTCATCCCCTATCCTGTCCCCTATCACCTCAAATAACCCATCTGGGAATTGGTACCGGGCTGTCTGTAAGGCCTGTCTTAATTGAAAGTTTCGTGGAGGTTTCGCGAACCAGTTTTTTTTTTAAACCCGAGGTCTTCAGATCCCGAACTTAGGTACCTGAACCTTTTTTTTCTCTCTCCTTTTTTTTGTGTCCTAAAGGTTCGGGATCCTAGGTTCGGGATCTGAGAATCCTCGAAGGAAATGTTCGTGAACGTACGAACGTTCCAGTTAAGAAAGGCCTTTAGCAGCCGGTAACAAACCAGAGAGAGAGAGAGAGAGAGAGAGAGAGATGGAGAGAGAGAGAGAGGGAGAGAGAGAGAGAGGGAGAGAGAGGGAGAGAGAGAGGGAGAGAGAGAGAGATCAGTACTTACAGAGATAGTAAATATGAGCTTAGACCGCCATTGTTTTTCTGGCGCCTTTTATTGCAATTTATGGCTGTTTTATGAGCTTTTAAAAGGCGTGCCAAAGCGCTCTGGGAATCCGGCATTTGCTAAATATAATACATATTCGTATATCTTGCTTCTTTGGTTAAAACAAAAAAAAATTACAACCCTTCTACATTATGGTTGTATAACATTACACATTAATATCTGCTGGAATGATCTTTTGTTTAACAAGGTAATCTCTAGTAAATAACGATAATGAAAAGATACCAACCAGTTTACCAGCATCTGAAAGATCCATTTTTCCCAATTCAATAGGTTTCATTTTTAAAAGAGATTTTGCAATCATAGCATAAGCTGTATTTAAGCCTACTAAGACAACACTATGGTATCCAAGATTAACAATTGTTTGTTCATATGGTACACTCATTTTTATATATAATAAAAAAAATAATAATAAATTATTACTGCATTGAAAACACATCTAATGATGGCTTCAATGATGGCTTCAACGATAGAGATGATTCAATTTCTTTTTTTACAAGTGGTTTTGGGGGTTTCTGTTTATTTATTCCTTGGCGGTATTTATATATTATGTACCCACTTGCACCCACTACACCAGCTATACATAAATAATATATGTTATTTGAAGATTGTACTGGTTGTATTGGTTGTATTGATTCTTCTTTGTTTGTTGTTAATGTTTGTTGCGTTATTGTTTCTTCTTTTGGTGATTCCTTTTTTGTTAATATGTTTGCTTTTGTTTGTTTGTTCCATCTATGTAACTTGTTAAATTCTGCTAACTTCTTTCCAGCTGCAATTCTTCCCAGACTCTTTTGTTTAGTGACTGTCACTGGGTTCTGTTGATTCTCCGAATTCTTCACCTCCGTCTCCGTTTCCATCTCCTGATTGGAAGAGTCCATTTTTAATAGCAGAGAAATTTATGTGTTGAAAAGTAATTAGCCCGGCTGAAAATGGGGTCAACAAGCTTCCAAACTTATAATACAAATTTCTTGATGCCTCACTAATCCCATTAACAATAACTGGATCTTTAATCAAATCATCAAATAAATCATTCTCACAATCTAAAGTAACAAAGGTCGACACAGCTTTGGTATATAACTTCACAATCGAACGCCCCTAAACTTTTAACCATTAAAGCGCCGATAACTTTATCATATTTATTATGTAATATAATGATCTCTTCTGGCCTCAGTCTTTGCACTTGTTCAGGTGTTAAGTCAACACCGAGATAATACTTTGACTTTCCGGAAGCTACTAATGCAACCAGCCTGTCTCTTTTCTCATTGTCAACACCTGTAACTGTAACATTAATAGCTTCTTGCATTAACAAGTCATCACAATTCATTTTAAATACAAATAAAAAAAAAACTAAATTAAAAAATGGCTGGTGCTGCAATGGTGCTTGGTTCTGCTGCTGTCAACGCCTTAGCCTTTTCAGGATCAAATTATTTGTTTTCAAAACTGGACAGTAAAGAAGAATCAAAACGGCATAACTTAGCAATGGAAAAATTACAACAAGATCAGGCCGAATACGAGAAAAACAGACTAATGCAGCTTGATTTTGTTAATAAAAGATTGAAAGAAGAAGGCCATGCTGATAAAACATTCGAAGACGTTGATGAAGCTTTGCACCAATATTATTTATTCAACTGGCACAACACTACCTTCATTAAAGCAACCAGTGTTATCTGATTACTACACACCTAACATTGCACCTACAATGTCAGAGACCGGAGAATTAATTTTAATTGTGTTTGGAATAACAGTAGTTTATTACCTCGTTAAACAAAAATATAAATCTAAATAAAATATGACTTCGCGTTTGTCTAGATTATATTATTCTCAATCCGGATATTGGAAAGGGATGACGGCAGTTAATAAACTAGTAGAAAAGACTGGCTTGTCAGTAAAACACAGTTAAACAATGGTTATCGAAGCAAGCTGTATGGCAAATCTATCTTCCACCCCCGAAGAAAATAATAAGACCAAAATTTGAAAACTCCAGACCAAATGACACACACCAAATAGATTTGTTATATCTTCCCCATGACAAAATATATAGAAAGAAATACAGGTATGCCCTTACTGTTATTGATATAGCTACCAGGTTTAAAGACGCTCATGCTCTTAGGACTAAAAATTCTGCTGAGGTCGCTCAAGCCTTAAATGCGATTTATTCAAGAGGGCCTCTAAGGTTCCCTAGACTTATTCAATGCGATGAAGGGTCTGAATTCAAAGGAGCTGTTAACCAGCTTTTGTTAAAACATAATGTAACTGTTAGAAGAGGAGTTGTTGGATTGCACAGATCACAGGGTATTGTAGAAAACTTTAATCGGCAACTGGCAGAAAGATTATTCACTTATCAGTATTCAAAGGAACTCTTTACTGAAACCACTAATACAGAATGGGTTGTTAGGCTGCCTCGAGTTTTAAGGGAAATGAATTCAGAACCAACCAGAGTTACAGGATTAAAACCAGTTGAGGCTATTAAAAAGAAACAGATTGTTGTTACCGTTTCAAAGCCTGGTCAGCCGGATCTAACTTTGATGAACAAAACTGTTAGATACCTTTATCAGCCTGGAGAAGTTGCTAATGACACTAGAAGACGAGCTACAGACCCAATTTGGTCATTAAGCGTTTATGAAGTTGACAGAGCATTATCTACTGATCCGCCTGTATATTATTTAAGACCGAGAAGCGATCGTAGAACACCACAAAGAAACTTTGTAAAAGAAGAACTTCAGATTGTTCCACCAGACACAGTGCCATTAAGATAAATGAACTATAATCATCACCACTATTACTTACCTTCAACCTTTTTTTTTGACTTAGTGACTTACATCTAACTTAATTAAGTCGACTTTTAAAAAAACTTATAACTTACAATAATTAAATTATAAAAGAACTTACTTACTTACATCTAACTTAATTAAGTCGACTTTAAAAAAAAACTTATAACTTACAATAATTAAATTATAAAAGAACTTACTTACTTACATAAGTATTGTATAGCCAGTTGGTTGGTCAGTTTTTAATAATAATTTTAAGTGCTTGCCTTTTTTTAGCTGTTCTTTTAATTTAGTTCTTTCCTCTTTTGATTCAATTACGTCATTTTCTTTTAAACAGTTATCAAAGCTGTCTCGATCTTTGCAATAAAACAGGCAAACAAATTTAACTTGTTCTCTAAAATCCTTTAATATGGAATTAAATTTCTGCGTGATTAACCAGACACTAATTTTCACATGGCGTCCACTGAAAGCCAGCTTGCTCAATATGTTCCGTTTTAATACAATATCTTTTTCTGCACTGCAATCATCGATTAAGAATAACGTATTACCCTCATTCTCAAACAGGTTATAAAAATACGTTAAATACTCATTGAGCTTGCCATTGGTATTTACAACAAAGATATTTTCATCTGTCCAGACATACTTACGATCTAAGTAGGTTTTATTATATTGAATAGTTGGGCAAAAAATTACTATATAATCAAAGTGGCCTGCGTAATATTTTTCTAACAAATCCAGAACAAAGACAGTCTTTCCGCATGACGTCATGCCAACGATCATTCCACAATGAGGATCACGAGGTAACAAAGAGGTCATTTTTTAATATACTAAATCTTTTAATCTTCCATTTTCAATGTTTAGCTGAGCATCCATAATTATATACATGTATACTGTAACTGATTCTGACCTAGCACTTGCTTCCCTATGCAATTCAATTGTTATACCATCTGTTCCGTTTTCAATTCTTCTTCCAGATCCATGAAGTTCGTTGGTGGGTATGGTTCGAAAGTCTAACCACAACGCAAATTTATTCACCAGATAATCTTGCAGTCGTGTGTCATGCAAATGAAGATCCTTAGAAATCAAATCCACAGTGTCAGTCCGTAATCTACCTCCACCTAAGATTTTCCTAATCTCATCAAACTGTTGAAATCCCATCATTCCATTAGCGAATAATTGATTAGGTTTACCTTCAATCACAACAGACGCTTTTGAAATATTAGGATTGATAAAATTCTCGCTGTCACGATTGTAATTAGATTCTTTCACAAACAACAACAGTACACCTTTAAAACTTCGAGCAGGTGAATTTATGTTGATGGTCCAGAGTGCATCTAATAAATCTTTATTAAATTGTCTGTAGCGAACGATCCTATCATAATAAATTGCTAGTTTGTCATATTGGCCCCTGATCATCCTACTGAGTTCAGCGTGAGTGACCACTTCGTATTCAAGCGTGATGTCTGTAATTGTATACCTAGCATCATTGTCAGAGCTAATTACTACTTGAGAATAATCATTGAAAATAATTTCGTAAGAAAGCCTGTCGTTAAATGAACCTTGATGAAATGGCAGATGACTGTGTAGCAGTTCAAAATCGAGTGGAAAATAAAACCTGTTTTTGTATACAGCAGCTAATGCATTTTCACCTTTGTTAGAAACGACAGCATCGCCAGCTTTGATTCGAAGTTTTGCCACATTGGCGGCTTGAATCCCCTGACCAACTAAATCTTCCCTTTCATATTTACTCAGCCACAGATCTGTGTAACAAAACAAAACACCGGCGTCATCGATACTTTGGATTTCTCGCCCATCAAGTTTAATAACCATTCTTTTAATTATAGCTCTGCCTAGATTGTTGACTACGGTTCTGTTAGGATCATCGTCAGAATTCAGACTAATTTTAAATCCCAGTTTAGGACTGCCCGGAACTATTACATCATCAGGACCTAAATTTGGAAATCTTATGGTTAGTAGCTGATTAGGCTCTATGCTGCTTGGATTGTTTGTAATAATTTATTGTGCTTTTCTCACCTTTGATGCCTAAAGGTGTCCTCAATCGACGTGTAGGGTCTAACAAGTTTCCGTAGCTTTGCATTTTTAGTGTGATTAAAAAAAATTATATTTAAAATGGCAACAGGTGGTGAAGCTCTTGATGAAGTGTTTAAACCTGATGAACCTAATGAAGACCACGACGTCACACTGCTTTCAATGGTAGGAGATGACATGAGCCAAACAAGGCTAAGTATAGGAGAAGAATTACGTCAAGTAACTGAAACCCAAAAAGCCAGAAAAATCAATAAATTTTACAATTACATCGGGCGCGAGTTACCTGATTATGTTAGTCCCAGCGACTTCGAACTAGACAAAAATAATCACTTGTTTATAAACACTAGTGTATCCGGTAAAAAAGTGAGAGTACAGTTAACTATGTTAAAGAATCCTGATAAATTTTATGCGTGGTCTACTTTGAAAACTAAACTCCCAGTGACTGTAATACGATCATTGGGGCTTTCCCGATAATAGAGTGCCAGCGTTGCATCGCCAAGCAGTAGCTTCACTTCAACGAATAGATGCATCGTTAAGTTCAGAAATAGAACTACAAGACTTAACTAACTTAACTAGTTCTGCATTAGAAGTAAATAAAGAGTTAACAACCTTACAAACAAATGAGGACACCAATATTGATCAGGTTATGGAAACTATCAATGACACGCCATTATTGCCACTGCGTGAACTTCAGGGCTTAGATAAAGCTTTACAATCTGTGAGAGGGGAGACAATGATGAATTTAGCCAAGCTCGGTGAGCTCGACAAACATATAGAAAAACAAAAAAATAAACTAGCAGAAGCTGATGACGCGAACTTAAGCATTGAGGTAAAACAGTTGATTCAAAAGCGGCTCGCAGACCTTTACACAGAACGCGCGGCGAGGCTAGAAGCCTTATCCATAAACAGAGAAAAATTAATAACTAATTTCGCCAGAATAAAAGAAACGGTGCATAAAATTTTACACGAAGACACTACACTTGCAGAAAGAATTCAAACACTGTTCAGAGAGCAAGGTGTTACAATATTTAGCATTCTTACAGCTGTTGGGATGACAATAAGCACACTAGTCTTAGCACTGACTAGAACCGTAGGCATCAGTGGACCTAGCGTACCTGGAGGATCTGGTGGACCTGGCGGTAGTCCGGTTAAAGACTGGATTAAAAAGACGTTACAAAGCATAGCTAACTTATTAAAACGCCTAGGTGACAAACTTGTAGACGCACTTCCAGGAATATTAGGTTCTGTATTTTCATGGATATTTAATACTGCTTCTAAAGTTGTGGTTTGGGCGTCTGAGCATCTGTGGTCTTTGTTTATAATAATATTACTCTGGTTACTTAAAATAGTAAATCCCAATTAACCCAGCAAACAATAAACCCCCTGTAAGCGCTAGACGTGAAACCCCATGATCAGTTACCGGCATTTGCAGTTCCGGCAAGCTTGGTAGGCTTGGTAGGCTTGGAAGGGTGGCGAACTTAAAGGTTCATTATTAGGCCTAGCAGTAAATACCGTATTTGCTGTATTCACTGTATTCAATGTATTTATTGTAGGATTGTAGCCTATATGAAACTGAGGGTCGGCAATCACTATATTGTTGTTGTAGTTTGATATAGTTCCTATCCTAAGCTGAAGGTCTGAAGGCAACATATACAGTCCTAAACCTATTACGTAATCTACTTTCGATCTAGCATACTTTAAAGTGTCCTGATATCTTTTAATACTCGCGGGCAAATCTACTGCCGAATTAATAGAATCTTCAATGTTGGCTAGAAACTGCTTTTGTGCATCGAAGCTAGTTCCTTCCCCAATGATATTACTTCGTGTTTGTGCTTGAGACCCCAAAATGCACCACGCATACGTACGAATAGATTCATTCAGCCTTTCCACCCCACTTTGAGTAAATCCGTTTGATGTGTCTAATATAAAAGTGCTGTATGCTGTACTTTGTTTTTGTCTGATATACAGGTAAAGGAACCTGGCTGTTGTGGTTAAATGATGTAAATCCAGGTACGTAAGGCCCCGTGTATAAATTACCTACAGCGTATCTAAATAAAGTTCCCATTCCGTGATTGAGGTCTAGTTTTTGTCTGAAGTCTGTTTTAGTATCAATTCGAATTCATTGCACAACCTTTGATACGCTTTTTTGTCAAAGCCGTTGTTAAAGGGATTAAAGTTTTTGTCAGTAGGTAACGGAGCCTGAAGTTCAGACAACACCCGCCTCACTTGATAATACAAATGGAACAGATAAATAGACTTCAACATAAGATCTGGGTGATTAAGGTGATGAACGTAAGAAACTCCGCAACCAGTTGTAGCGCATGACACGGCAAAATTAATTTGATTCTGAAAGAACTGCATACCCCCGTTGTTTAGCCATTGGTTAGCTAAAAAGTCGCTCGTAATGTCTGGGTTGAGGTAATGATTAAAAATATTATGGGGGATAGTTTCGAAATGGACGTTGGCTGCCACAGCTATTGTCAGCTTGGTTAGGTCGACTGCTTTTTCGTAATAATAAGGCCCTGTAGTATACTTTGCAGCTTTGTTATATTTATAAGGCGCATACATTTTTATTATACTAAAAAATATGTTTGTAACTTTCGAATCTGTAAAATCAGGTGTGCCCATTGAACTTCAGCATCCTATTGACAACAAAAACAGGGACCTTAACGTAATCCTTCACGAAATATTCTACACGGTTAAATGGTTAAATATTAGTCATGATCTAAACAACAACTGGATAATGATTAATAAAAAAAGGCACTTTATTCATGGCGGCTATTATGACTTCTGCAGACTTACTGAAGAATTGTTTAAACCTCATTCGATTGAAGCAAAAATGAACCCTGCAAACTTGATAGTAACTTTAACTTTCCATAAAACCCAGCATAAAGACATTACCAGCGTTACACTTGCGCCAAAGCTGGCAGAAATATTAGGTTTCCGTGGCAATGAATTATCTTTATCTGACAGCTCCAGCACTGTCGGCAGTTCTATAAGATTTATTGGATCAAACCCTATGAATTTGTTAATTAATAATAGATTGTTTGTGTACCTTCATCAACTGAAGACATCGGAAAACTTAGTAAACGGAACTCCTAGTACATTGCTAAGGATAATCTCAACTCAGAGAGAATCTTACTGCGATCCAGTTTCATTAAAATTTCTACCTCAAAAACGCCACTTAAGTCAGGACTATCATACTAGTTTTTGCTTCAAAATAACTAACCAAAACAACGAAATTGTAGACTTTGAAGATCTTACAATTATTCTTGAGATAAAATAAAGTTTAATTTTAAAATACAATGTCAATCGGCCCTCAGATTCCAGTAACCTGTCCTACCATTGAACTGAAAGACTTAGCAGACACAATCGACTTTGATGCGAATGCTATTGTTGGGTCTATTTACGGTTTCGAATTTACACAAAATGGATATTATAAACGAGCGCTAGTGCCGGCAGTGCCTAAGCAGTGCCGCCGTCAGTATTGCCAGAAAAACCATCTATTGATCAGCTAAAGGATTTTAATGCCGGTAAAGTAGATCCCGATTTTAAGTATGCTATTACTAAACGAGAAAATATCTGGTCTTTAACACCTGTAGACACAGAATTAGATTGGCTTATTAAATTCAAGTGCAAAAGCCCTTACACTTTTATGGGACCAGACAATAAATTTAAGAAAATTATTAACGCCGGGCCTATGTTAGTTAGTCTAGTGCCGGATGAAAATAATCGGGAAACCATAGAAGTCAAAGCCTACAAAAAAAGCAACTATGTTTTACATAAGCGTGAAACCGCAGGGAAAAATGTCAGAGTTATTCTGCAGCCTCCTTTACAGCTAGGTAGCACAGCTATGATAGTACTGGACATAATTGCTCACAGGCCTACGCAGAGAAATTTTAATGTAATTCCGCAAGTGTCTCTAAGTTGGGTTGATTTAGATGAGGATCCCAGACGAGTTACAGCATTTATGAAGAAAAGAGAAAATGAAAATCAGTTTTCCGTATTTACTTCATCACCCAAGATAACTTTTGTCCCTGTTCCAAATCCTATTGACAGAATAGCGCAAATTAGCCTAGACAACGTAGATCTGTTAGCATTTTATTTCAGCGATCAGATATTTTCTGATAGTCAAATAGAATATTTTGCTAATAAACTAAAATCAAGTTAATATTGTTAACCCTTTTTTTTCACACTAAAAATATGACGACAAAATTGTATCCTGCTATAGTAGAAGCAGTAGTGGATGAACAACCAATGCAACCCAGTGCTCCAACGTTAGACTTAAGTAATGTTCAAACGTTCAGGCTGGAAGAAATAAGAAAAGTTAGGACTCAAATTGAATCAGATATCCAAAAGTACTCTAGATGCAGACGAAGGTATTCCGGTGCTTATAGCACAATAAATTACGTGTCTACTGGTCTAAATGTTATTAATGCAGCGGAAGCTGCGGTCAGCGTGGGATTATTGGTGACTGGAATTGGTATACCAATTAGTATTGGATTAGGAGTGGCTGCCGGATTATCTTCAGTGATGTCAGTTCTACTTGGCGTAATTAATACTAAAGTATCTAAGAAACTAGAAAAACACGACCTCATTTCTAGCCTGGCGATAGCTAAACTTACTAGCATGAACTTAATAATTTCAAAAGCTCTAGAAGACACTCAGATTCAGGACCAAGAGTTTGTAATTATCCAGCGAGATTTTGAAGAATATAAAAAATTGAAGCATGACATACAATCTAAATCTAGGTCTGCACCTGTTAATGTTGAAGAAATTAAAAAAAAATTAATAGAAGAAGGGAGACTACTGGGACGGAAAGAGCAGCTAGATGCTTTGAAGAAAAAGCTCAGTGCTTCAGAATAAATACAGTTAACATTTATTCAAACCTTACGGGCCCTCCTCCTTACTCGTAGTCGTAGTCGTAGTCGTAGTCGCAGTCGCTGTTTCTACCTGTAATTTATAGTGGCCTAGAGCGTATGCGAACTCCTTAGTTACCCTTACCCGCTTTGTGTCATTAGCGCACAATGTTTTTTTGGTCGTCACAGCAGTGGACACTATATGGTTTTTTGACTTTATAGTTGTGTTAGGGTATGGTTTAACTTCTTTTCCATCTAAGGCTTCCAGGTAGTTTTCATGCCTGATATCTCTGTTTTTTATTGCAGCTTTTTGGGTGCCTTTTGCTTTTGAAGATTCCCCCGATTCGTGTTTAATACTGTACTGCTTAGATCGCAGTCCTGCGTATTCTTCAATAAATTTCCCGTTCATTTCATCTTTCATCAAACCTATTTTCTTTTGGTTTGCTTTGCTGTACAAAGGGTGAGTTTCAGGGTAGTCACTAGTATCGTAATGTTGCAGTTCCGATTCTAAGTCTTTATAAATGTCTTCAGTAGGGATGTCAAGTATAAGGGAGTCTGTGTCTGTGTATAAAACTCTGGCCTCCGGGTATTTAGGTTTAAAGTAATCGTAGTAAAATTCGAACATTAATAATTTAGAAAGGTCGAGAATAGTCATCCCCATAAACACTGGTTTGTCTAGATTAACTTGCGTGGTTTTCATGGTAACTGCATACAGGGAGTCATGAAACTCTTTGTAACCAAGGTATTGAGGTTTAGATGTTAATTTAATCGCTTGATTGGGTGATGTAATTAGCCTGACGTCTTTTCGCTTGTATGGGTTCTCCATAGTTTTACCAAAACAGCTGTTATTCAGCAGCTTAAAGAAATCTTTTTCAAACGTAGATTGCGCTTGTTTTCTGAGCTGTGTGTTTTTATTGATGTATCCGGCCAAGACGCTCGTTTGTTTAAAGAATAAAAGCTTGTGAATCGCTGTGCACTTCATGCCGTGTCTAATGTAGAACTGCAGGTTTCTGTAGTGGCAGACGTAATTAGATTTATTATAGAGGTTGGGAATAAGTTTAAGTTGCTTGTCTGTACCATGCAATCTTTCTGGTGCTAATGGGTAATCATTATGTAGGTCGTGTAAGGCATTGGGATACTCTAGGTCAACTTCGACAATAAGCCCTATAGTATGATCTTTAGGGTGATTTAATATACTGTTTAACCAAGTCAAGTTTGCGGGGTTTGGATTAACAAGTAATTTGAAATCTGAAACCGGTAAAAGCTCACTCATTGCCCAGCCGTATAAATTGTTGGCGTCAAAGTACATTATATAATTAGATTTCTGCGAGGGGTCATAGTGCTTCAGGTATTTATTGTTGGCTTTGCAATAATTATGAGCTGCCACGCTTATTCCT
This sequence comes from Oncomelania hupensis, assembly GCA_036898135.1. NCBI lineage: Eukaryota > Metazoa > Mollusca > Gastropoda > Littorinimorpha > Pomatiopsidae > Oncomelania > Oncomelania hupensis. The sequence goes on from CM072527.1 coordinate 43,397,928, forward strand.
CCACGAATGCCCGACTCAATCATTGTCATCATTACCTGGTCAGTTATGAGATCGATTTTAGAACCGCTAAGTTTTAAGAAAGCATCCCAACTCATTCCTGGCGAAGAAATATAATGAGAAGGGTCGAGGGAGTAATGATGTAAACTCGTTTCTCTGTATTTTTCAAACACATCAGCCAACAAACAGACGTCGGCTTTTAAATATATGTCGTGGTAGTCACCAAGGTTTTTACATCCGAGTGCATTCCAGACATTCTGGGCGTGTTCATAATCGGTAAGAGTTATGAAACTTTTATTGAGTGAAGAATAGAAATTTTCTTTAGGTGGTAATTCTAGTTCTTCAAACACTTCCCAAGAATCCATGTATTCATAAGGATACACACCTTTCCGAATAAGTGTAACGTCTGGAAAATATTTGCTAGTGATAGGATAGCTGGGTAAGTTCTTAGCTAGTGTTTCTAAACTGGAAGACAAATGTTGAAAGCTGTCGTAAAACTTTAATTTATTCAGAGTGAAAGTTTTATATTTTTCTTCTGTCTCGGCAATACATGACACTTTGTATGCTTTCGTCACTGCCTGCATGATTAAATGGGAGTCGTAATTTCGAAGATTGTGAATAAAAATAGGGAGAGAGAAATGTTTGATTCCATATTCTAAGTTGCATTTCTGATGAGCTGCACCTCTAAATGCCCCTGTTATGTGACAATGATCTCTCACTCTTTGGGTCTTTGTGTCCTTCGGGTCAAACTCTTTATTACAAATGTGGCAATGTGTAGCTGCTTTAAAATTATGGGAGTCAGATTCAGTAAATATCATGGGCACCGGATTATCTAGCTGCAATAAACACAATTTGTATATTTTGTTCATCTCATCTAAGAACTTCCTAGCTGCGTCTGGCCCTCTGTAAATTACCGGCTCTGTATGTTGTCCGTCGGCTCTAACAACTACATACCCAAAACTGCAGACTTCGTGAAGGTGTGTAAGGAATGAATTAGGCGTACAAAATCCTTGCGGGCCTTGATATTTTAAAATCAATGATTCGAAGTCGGCATAAACTATATAAGGCTGCTTGAATTGTTTGTTGATGTTTTTAAAATATACTTGAGAACCTGGCTTCGGTAACACAAGGCGGGTTTGAATATCTGTCATACTTTTACATACCTTACTGTGCTTGTCAGCCACTTGGAGATTAGAGACTCTAGTTAAACAGCGTCTGCACAAATATTGTTTGCCATGATGTTTTGAAGTGTGTCCTAATAATCTAGATATGTTTCGTATCAGTGTATAATGTTGCATGCTAGGATCTTGCGGGTCAGTTATTAGTAAAAGATCGACGTGGTGATTGAGGTCTGAAAACGATGGGGCATTAGGAGAGATTCGTAAAGGCATAAGTTTTGATTCAGGGTCCCAAACATATACATTGACTGTTATAGAAGAGTTTTGTGATTCAAATTTGTCAATGGCGTCAAGGCTAACAGGGAAATTAATGTCTTTAAGATTTAAGTTCGTTATTTTATCTTTGTATAGCGCCACCCTTTCGGGATGTTGTTTCGACTGAATAGGATATAATTTAGCCAGAACACACCACACAAAACATTTGTCGTCGGTGTTCTTAATATTCAATACAGCCTTCTTGTCAAGAATTTCTTTGGGAAGAGGGATATAAGATTTCCCTTTGATTGGATTATACTTTGTAATGTTCAGTTCTAATGATTCTAGAGTTCCTTCGGCCCACCCGGACCCTCTCATAGTTGCGCGCTCAATGCTGTCTTGTAACTGATTGATCAAGATGTTGTTATAAGCATTGTCTAGGTCTGAAGATTTTAACACTTCAATTTGACTTGAAGAAATCCACACAGTCATCGTTTCATCAATACTGCCGGGTTTAATAAAAGTTATTTGAGCGTGAATGCGTATTTTAACCGGGGATTTGAAAGTAAAATTGTTAAGTACAAATTCGTAATTATTATAAACAGATTTAATAACATTTTGACTGTCAAGAATTTGAAGTTGTATTGTTTGAAATATGTCTTTAAACAAAGGAGATTGTGAAAGACTTTTTGTGTCCGTCATTTTTATACTGATAACAAAACTTTAAATTAAAAATAATTATTTTAAAAAAAATGGATTTTTAGGCTTCAAACCACCAAATACAGTCAAAGGGAAGCAACCGCAACTTTACTTATGAATGCGTAGTAATGTTTTTATTACTTCCCTTAACTGAATGGGACTTATATTGAATCTGTATAAGGTTGTAACATTAATGTTTGCGGGAATTCCCGATTGAATAAACTGGGCTTAGGCCAAGAATATTGATTATTTCACACTGCCTCTAGCAAAGGGAATTCCAGGTTCTGTTTTAATTGGATCACATGCTTAATATAAATTTCTATTTGCTGTTTTAGTTGTTGTCTTAAACTCTACATTTGAATCTGTATAAGGTTGTTGTCTTAAACTCTACATTTGAATCTGTATAAGGTTGTAACATTAATGTTTGCGGGAATTCCCGATTGAATAAACTGGGCTTAGGCCAAGAATATTGATTATTTCACACTGCCCCTAGCAAAGGGAATTCCAGGTTCTGTTTTCAACTGGATCACATGCTTAATATAAATTTCTATTTGCTGTTTTCAACTGGATCACATGCTTAATATAATTTTCTTTTTATATATCTAAGCAAAGGCAAAAAACTTACTAAGGATTTTACATTCACACAGAGAAAGCACACAAATATTCCTGTACACAAATTATTTCCTCTGGTCTAGTAAAGGGGAATTTCCGATTCTGTTTTTCAACTGGATCACATGCTTAATGTATGCTTAAAATACACACAAATTATTTCCCTTGGTTTAACTTACAGCTAGTAAATGGGAAACACATGCTTTAATATAAATTTTTATTTATATATCTATTTGTTACACTTTTAAAAATTAATATGAACAATATGTAATAAAGATTGCTGCACTTAATGGTGTATTATTTAGAATTGTACATTTAGAATAACGAATATTAATGCTGGTTTGTTGTATGTAATTTCCCAAGCCCAATCTTCTTTTATGAGCGATCTGGATGGGGATATAAAGAAAAAAGGAAGTATAGATTTTCGGTGTGGTTAGTCACTTCTGTGGCATGTGTTGAATTTGCTAAGGCATTAAGGCCAAATGTCTGTCCTATTGCAATAATAGACAAAGTGGCAAGTGGCTTGGATACATGTTAAAAATTGCCATGACAATGGAT
>CM072527.1:43406163-43493663 GCA_036898135.1 Oncomelania hupensis
ACACAAGCCGTTGTTTGTGAAATCCAAAGAGGACAGCCTGATCTCCAGGCACAGGCGTTGGTACTCGCAATTTTATTCGGAGAATTCCCCCAAACTTCACTTCCGCAAAGACACCTTAGAATTTTGAATGCGTACCCAATCAATCAATCAATATTTCATTTATTGTCTATTCACACATTCAGGTGATATTAGACATCAATTCATAACAACAACAGTTTCAATCAAATGACAATTAAGAAACCGAACGAGTACCGATTTCTTTTTGAATGTGCGTACCCATTTTAAAAAAAATGTTCGGTCCCATTTTTGAATGAGTACTCATCTGTCTTTTTTTTCTCAGTCAGTCGGTCTTCCAAAATTGAAAACTCGACTTTGGAGTCAAAGCCTGGTATAGGTAGAGAGGCTTTTGAAGATCTTCGTGGTGGGGTGGGGTCTAAATACAGGAGGAGTGTAGGGTAAGAAGAAAATAAGGGTTTATCTCATCGTATCATCCCACAATTGTCAATAAAGAGGAACTATAGGTGATAGGTTGGGGAGGTAGAAGAAGATGGTCAAAATGATCTTACTTTTTACCTATGTACTTCATTATCATAGTGTTATATTCTATTGTTAGGTTTTGTGGGAATCCATGAAATGAAAGTTAAATATGATTTTCGTCTGTCATTATTTTCACAAGTTCGTTTTTTGTGTTCTTCTTTGGAATATTAAATTTGGCAGAAACGTGATTAATCTCTGGAATGGGTATTTAAAGTTTGTTTTTGTTTAGGTTAGAAAAGAAAACAATGTCTGAGTCATTGTAGAGAGATGTTTTGTTGTTATTTTTGTGTTAGTTTTCGCTGTTTTCCGAGAAATTTGTTTATATAGTGTAGATATCAATTGTTTTAGAACACTTATATCATTTCATATATGACCTGTCTATCAAGATAATTATGAACAATTAGTGGGATGAACCTACAAAGTTGTGAAGTTAGATTTGTAGTAAAAGAGAAATCTTCCAGAAGTATTCTATATAGTTTCGTACCAGAGTAAACGCATCATGAAGCTGATAGGCTAGCTATGTCGTTCAAACAATTAGTTTCGTACTTAATCGCGTAAATCTTCCAAATTTATTCTGCTTAGTTTCGGAATTAACAAAAAAAATATATTTTATACTTAATTAATCGAGTAAATATGTTAGCAATAATTCTACATAGTTTCGTACCAACGTATGTAGCTTAGTCTTTGTCCTTTTTACGCAATCAGTTTCATACTTAATATAGTAAATGTGTATTGCTATGTCGTTTAGTTTCGTAATAAAGAGCAAACGGTTGAAGCTGTTTAGTTCGACTTTGTTTGGTTCTGAGATAATATCCTTAGAAAAACTATCCAACCCCTTTTGTACCAGTAGTGTAAACCTTATTCATAGAGTAAACGTGCACGACATCTATCATACATATCTTTGTTCTGACAGAGCAAAACTCCGCACATTAGAAGTTAGTCGATAAGTTTCTTGCATGAGATTAATATGTTACATCTTGAATATTCTAACCGATTTTTGGATTTGTTATCAGTTAATCGATCCGTTTCTTGCATGAGGTTAAGAACTGTTACATACGTTTTGAATATTCGATGAAATGTGTTGTATGGCATCTTTACTGGTAAGATTTGTGGACACGTTAGAGTTCAGTTTGAAGTGAACTTTCTGTTAAGAGCTCCATGAGCTGGTTCGTGCTCTCTATAATATAAGATTGGGAAAACAAAAACATTATAAAGAGCCGTTTGAGTTAAGACAGATTTGTTTCCACTATAGATGTCTCTTAAGAGGTGCGAAAAAAATTTGTATGCATTTATTTAAAGCAGTGTTGATTTTCACTTGTAAAGGTATTGTAAGCAGGGTTTTGAAAATGCTATCCTTTACCAAATGCACATATAAATGCTGATAAAAACAATCACAATATTACATTTCAATGATCAATCCGCCCAAAGCTATGCATGTGTTTTACGTAACTGTGTGAAATGTTTCAAACATTCCTTTCATTGAAGGTCAGTGGTTCGGATGCAATAATTACAAGTCCTTACGAAGCATGTTATTGTGCCCCTGATGTGGTCATTTGTCAAACTGAAAGAAGAGTAGGGCCTTTAGTCAGTGTGTCGATCATAATGCGTTCAACATGATCCTTTGCAAAATAAACAAATAAACAAACCAAAAACAACAACAACAACAAAATACTTTAAGGCTAATGACAACGTAATGTGTGATAGTCCGATATACAACAACAGGGGTTAAATAAAGCACTAGTAAATAAACTGGTTCACGCACACGCGCATAAACACACACACGAACACTGTCCCACCCAAACACACACACACACACACACACCCAAACACACACACGCACATACATACGCACACGCACAAGCACACTGTCTCTCTCTCTCTTTCTCACACATACAGAAACGCACAGAAACACATACACACACAAACACACACGCATAACACACACACACGCTCTCTCTCCCTCCCTCCCTCCTTCCCTCTCTCCCTCCCTCTCTCACTCTCGCTTGAGACACAGTCACGGTAGTATAACAGTTGTACTAATCCATCTAACTGTTTCTGACTTCATATTTTTGGGTAAATTCTCAGGGATGTCTTTTGGTGATCTAACAACAGTCATTTTCTCGGACACACACACAAAATGTCCTGAAATTGTTAGAAAAGCAAAACATACACCTTTGTTTGGTTTCAACAACCTAACAGTGATCAAAGTATTAATTTTTTGTGTGTAAATTTTCATGCTAAAATGTGTCCATGATATTTTTGTATTGGTGTACATACATACGTCAATCTTACAATGTTTTGTCTTGCTTCTGAAATCCGTAAAAAAAACTGTTTTCTTCTACATTTTGTTATAAATGTTGTTTTTTGAAATAGCAGATTATAGAAATAACTGATTTGCATTTGATTTGGTGTGCCAACTACTTGCACTAACGTTAAACTAACAGGGAAGTAAAATAACGTATAGTTTGTGCTTGTACTAAGTATCCATGTTGAATAACATTGGTCCGACAATGGCTTCTTCATTCAGCAAAACTGTTTATGGCGTGTTGGACCTCGAAATCCGACGATCTTGAGTAGCTCGTTTAGCCAGCTGGGGCATGCTTATTTATAAGTAATGTTTGCATGGCTGCTGTGCACCTTTCATAAGAACATTCTTACATAGACAATAAATACTGTTACAATGATATTCGTAGTCAAGAACATTTAAACATCTTTATTGTCTACACAAACGAAGGAGAACAATGGGTGCGGTCGACACACTGTTAACCCTTACCCTGGGGGAAAAAAATCTAACATTTATTAAGGAAAGAAATAGTTTTCTGTTCAGTTATTTGAAAACAATGCATAACGGTCTTGTAAAAAAAAAAAAAAGTTAAAATCCATGTTCAAGTTCGTCTTCTTCGAAGGAAGCCATTCGTTTCAGTTATGTTAAATGGGAAATAACTCCGATCAATAGAACTTACAGTGCGACTTTTGTCGTGACCACCTGAAGGGTTAACACAGAATAACGAAATGTACATAAGCCACCCACTTTTCCCTTGTTTAGTAGTATAAAGTAAAGATTCATCGACTTCCACGCTTGACTTCGTTTTTAAACTATTGATAATATCTGTAGTGAACTTCTATCCAAATAATGCAGAAAAAAGTTCGTTGGTGAATCATTGTTTTAAAAGAGGCTGCAGGAATAAGAGGATCTCGCTAACTTATGTGTAAAGGGAGACAAACTAACATTGCTGCAACACTTATGAATGAGGTAATAGTCTGCCCTTGGGGAAGGTCGTGTAAATAAAACATGTTGGATAACTTATATAGGTTGCACTGTACATTAAATCTTGTATTGTACTAGAATATTAGTTCTAGTTCGTATACGTTTTATGAGAACTGTGCATTTGAACCGTGTATTCAATGGGGGAGGGGAGGAGAGGGGGGGGGGGGAAGAGGAGGAGAAATGTTATGCCATCATGTTAAGCATTTTGTCACATCGCGGTTTATTTTGCCTATTAAAATGTCCTCGGACTGAGCCATATATATATATATATATATATATATATATATATATATATATATATATATATATATATATATATATATCCATATATATATATATATATATATATATATATATATATATATATATATATATATATATATATATATATATATATTGACCAATGTATTCAATGAGCTGTTTTATAGATGTCACACCTATTTGTGAAAGTGAATTCATTGAAAAATGAACTACAGTTATTCCTGCCCCTTATCAAATCAATGTCTGTGTTTTTGTGTGCGTGTAATGTTAAAAGCATAACACTTACCGCTGGACAGTGCATCATCAAAAGAAGAATACTTTACGTAATCAGTCAAAGCAGCATTTGAAACTGTTTCTTTTGTGTTTGCTCCTGTACAAAGAAAGGAAAATTGAAATAATTTGTTGTCGTACAGTGATGAATTGGTTGAGGGGGTAAACAAACCAAAAGTCCAATGGAATAACGTGAGGTAGCGTGTCGAATCTTTGACTCTTCAGAGGCCAACTGACAGGCTGTGGAATTTCCAGGATTAACGTAGTCTTATCAGTTAGTCTTTGAACAGTCTTAAGACTCGACGCGCAGCCTCATCTATTAGACTTGGTTTTACCGGCTGAACCATTTGGTCATGTCACCAGATCTTTTATCGGGGGGTGAGTCCCCTTTCAATGAAGTTGTGGTCCTGATTCGGCTCTTTGCAGTCCGCTGGACCCTATGTACAATGACTAACTAACTGATTTCATCATTTTACCTCAAGACTCCAGCAGTCGTTCTCCATTTTAACTTCTTGTTGTATAATTTGTTGGTTTTTTTTCTTCTCCCCAATCATATAACATTGTAGCTGTAGTGATGATGGTTGTGTCCAAATGATTAGCATCCACTTTAGGGCACTGTGCATGCAGTGTATGCGCGCGCACACGTATTTGTTGTGTTTGTACAAACAAACATTGATTATGACGAGTGACAGGGTACGTGTGAGTGCCTTGGAGAATGTTGTTGTTGTGTATTTTATGTGCGTATGTGAGTGTGTGTGTGAGTGCGTGTGTGTGGGTGTGCGTTTGTGTTTGTGAGTGTTTGTGTGTGTGTATGTGAGCGAGCGACTTTGTCCATCCAAGTGTTAGTAAGTAAGATAGAGAATTATATTAACCTTTCTAGCAGGCGTAATATTAACTTGTAGTCATTGTTATACACACTGTTGGTAACGAAAAGTGCATGCGTGTACTGAAGAACGTACTATTCCCAAGTACAAAGACGAGATTGTACACAAACTGCTTGTTATTCTAATTAAATATTTTGTGCATGATATCAAAATTAAACCTGTGACTGTGATTGATTAATGATCACAAAACAAATGCAAAACAAGGAGATTGACACATTTATTTTCAAACAGCTTTTATCTGTTTTGTAACTACACATACAAATAGCGAATGCTATTTTGTTTTAAATTCCAATATTTTCAATATATGATCCAGTTTCCTGGAACAATGTGAAACATTTTATTTTCTCACCTTATGTTCCTGGATGAATTTGACCGTTTGTTTTATTTAGGTATTAGTTTTTAGTAAAAATTGTTGAATGCATTGAAACATACCATTGAATGTATGCTATTAATGTTTAAATTCACTACTTATTTTGTTTTGTTTTGGCATGACATGAGTTTAAAAATAATTCTACAAGATTATATAGGTAATGTACATTTTGTATAAAGTCGATGAAAATGCCCTCATCCCACCCACTCCCCAATCCTGTGGGGGTGCCTGGGGTTTCTGTATAAATAGTATCCCCACTTCCTGGAAATTGAGTGCTTTAAATTCTCACAGTCGCTGTCTTTCTCCTTTGTTCTTTCTCATTCCTACTCTGTTCTATCAATCTATTATACTAACTTCTTCGCTAGACCAGTTACCTACCTTTTTTCAGGAAAACTCTTCCAAAACTCCTCATTTGTGTGTGAGGTCTGCTGGGTTAGCTTGGGAATATTGGACGCTTTCTGCCAAATGGTCACTAGGGCTTTCTATGATATTAGTATTTAGCAATGTAGGCAATGCATGTGTATGTGTTTTGTTGATATTTTATAATGATGTTAATATTCTAGTTTGTGTTTTTTTTAAACGGGGGTTTGATCAATTAGAGTATAACGTCAGGGTCTCGTACCCTGCGTAGGATGTCTTTATTGTAAAGTGACCGGCTGGTGGAGTGCCTTCAGTGTTACTACTAGGGTTGTTTCAGCAGATCTTTTATACGGACCAGGAGTGAGTCCTCTTTCAACCAAGTGGTGGTCTTGATTTTGTGGGCATGATTCGGCTATTTGCAGTCCGCTGGACCCTGTAAGCAATGACTAACTAACTATGGACATGACTTATAATATGTACCATCAATACTATTGCCATACATTGCATATTGTTTTGGAGAAGTCTCCATGCAGTGGTTTGTGTTTTTGGAAGCTGTGTATATTATTTAACACTATCTAAATGCGATATGAAAAAAAAACATGCGTAAAACCATGCATTTCTAAATTGAACATGGCATTTTATAATCTGTAATATTATTGTGTATTACAGAACCTTTTTTTCAGTTAGTTTTTATTGTCAAACATACTTGTAAACTAGTGTTCTGATATTTCATTGCCAGTAAAAAGCAATCAGAACATTTTAAGATTGAAAAAAGACTATTAACTTGACTTTTGTTGTGGTTGCACATGTTGGAAAATTCGTAAGCATTTATTTAACCACCAAGAATTATATAAAAACAAAATATCAGCATAACATAAAATAGAACGAATCGAAATAAAATAAACAAATAAATAAATAATTAAATAAACTTTAAACAAATGAAATAAATTAATTAAACTAATTCTAAAACATGAAATTTGTATGCCGCCAATGAAAAGGGTAAACGTCTAAAGTTCTAATTAAATGTGTTTGCTGCCAATGTTTGTTAGCTGGCATTTGAAATCATCCAATTAATTTGCTATTTTCATATTATATTACTGTGAATTAAAATAATCGATGACAATTTTTGTGTGGCACTATTTTATTTACGCCGTTTTCAAATGTAGATTGATCTTCTTAGTATTACAGAACCAGAATTGTTAAATTATGCATATCGATCAAGCCTGGGTGCACTTTTCTGTGAGTTAGAACTTTTGACTATATAGAATACGGAGGGTGTGTTTCAACTGAATGGAATTGAATGCAATTGAATCTGTGTGTATAATAATATGTCACACTTGTGAATGGACGTTAAATGAAATAAATATTCTCTCTCTCTCTCTCTCTCTCTCTCTCTCTCTCTCTCTCTCTCTCTCTCTCTCTCTCTCTCTCTCTCTCTCTCTCTCTCTCTCTCTTGTTTGTGTGTGCGTTCAATCCAAACTTCTTAATGGTTGTTATAACCCCCGAGTTTCTGGAATCCGGAACGATATGTGTCTGTTATGTGTTGTTTTAAATTTCCTAATTTGGGTGTGATTGCTGTAAATTATAATATCCATTCCATCTACTTAGTGATGCCCAACTACGACTATTGTTATTGCTTTCTCATTATTTTATGATATAGTTTGCTTTGCGTCATTGTTTCCTATGGTATATAAATATAACAACTATATTTTTTTGTTTCAAATGCAGTGCGTTGACAAACAGTATTTTAAGAATAGATTTTTATTGTTGTTGCATTTTGTTATGTTATTTTCAAGCGCTTGAATATTAGAGAGCACCGTCGGTTTTTTTTTTTTTTTTTTTTTTTTTTTTTTTTTTTTTTTTTTTTAAAGTATTAGACCGGTAAAGTATTTTTTTAGATTGCCATTATAACATTTGGTTAAAATGTAAGACCCATTAATAATGGCCTTTAAATTTGTATTGGCGACGTTCACAATACTGTTATTTTCTTCTTCGATATATCTTCTCTGCAGTTTGTTGTTTGGAAAGTTTGAACATATTTCTGTTTTGTTATTTATGAGTTGTTTTTTTTTTATTTATGAGTTTTGAGGACTCTGTATGTTGTAATTATTAAAAGTGTCAGTTAAAAGCATATTTCTGTCAAGCTATTGTTTGTTGACTAAACAAGTTCGTTTAATGAGAGTGTCGGCTGTTGCTTTAAATGAGTGAATGGCATTTGTTAGTATGTTGATCTTTGTAGCAATTAGTTTGGAGAGTTCTGATTGCTTGTTAATGTTTGTTTTTGTTGTTGTTTCTTCTGTAGCGTGCTATTGTACTACTCGATCAGATGTAATGATTGCCTTTGCTTTTTGGCTGTGTGTATCCGATTTTATTTTTTAAAATTCGTTTTTGGTGTTTTTTCCCTCCATTTTTTGTGAGTGTTGATTAAATGTCCATTATTTTGTTTTATTTATTTTGAAGTTTTTCGATTTATAAATTGAAGACTTTTTTTTTCTTTGACTATTTAACGTCATTTGCAAAGACTTGTAAAACGTTTTTGAGCTTTGCTGATGATTTTTTTTTTCTTCATCACATTTAGGTATTGTTATTATATTTTCTGTTTGGGTGTTTGTTTTCATATGTACTGGCTGTAAATATTTCAAGCCCAGTTAAGCTTCTTTTAGATGCGTTGTGTGCCAACTTATGCGCCCTGCCATTTAATTATTATCCGACGATTCCTGTGATAAATACACTTTTCTTATGAAAAATAATTTGATTTGTAGGATTGTTCTCTCTCTCTCCTTCCCTCTCTCTCTCTCCTTCCCTCTCTCTCTCTCCGAGTTATCGTGCGTGCGTCCTTCTCTCTCTCTGTATGTGTGTGTGTGTGTATCTGTGTGTGTGTGTGTGTGTGTGTGTATTCAGACAGTTAACTCCATTAAGAACGAGCCATGGTAGGTAGTAACGTGGAGGGTGGAGTGCCTCCGTGCGGAGCGCCATATAGTGTTCAAGATTGTTGCCCAGTGAACTGTCGTAGCATGACGTGATGAGGTCCAGTGGAATGTTCTGCTCTCGTGCACGCTGCAACAGAAATCCTGGCAGTCATTTCGAACCTAAACCCAGTTCAGTTCAGTATTTTATTTAACGTCTATTCCTCCAAAGGTGATTTTATACGCATCCATTTACCAATCGAGTCGGGTTGTGGTCTGTTTTATTCTCTGTCTGTCTGTCTGTCTCTCTTTCTCTCTCACACACACACGACCTTCACAAATAGAGAATAGTAACTGTAATACTGTAAATAAATAAAGTTAACAAAACACACGCAATTAAGAAAACGATTATTAAACAACAAAAGTAATGTTAACAACAACAACAAAAACAAAAAGACTATTAGCTATGACGCCTTTTGTAAAACAAACTATATATTTCGCCAAGTAGGCCTACTGTGTTGGTAAATACTTCAACGCACTTTGCGTAAACGAAATGGTACCAGCGACCTTGGCCTTTGAGGTAGAGCGAATACGATGACATTGGAAGTTGGTCACTAACTAGGTAATGTTATTATGAAGTTTGGTCAAAATCCGTTCAGTGGTTCTTGAAATATGGCGTCCAATGGACCGACAGCAACGGTAAAATAAGCATAATTATAATTGTCAAAAGTGCTCATTTTCTTCGCGCTGCTGTGACTGGGCTTTATCCAAAAAGAAGCAAAATGAAAATGTGGAATGATAATCCACGATTGGGGTGGCCTCGTGGCGCAGTGGATAAGTCGCCGGTTTCCTATGCCGAAGGTCGCGGGTTCGATTCCCGCAAGGGGCGAATGTATGTTACTTAGGTACGAGACTATTGAGGTCACCGAGGGTTTTCTCCGGGCACTCCGGTTTCCTCCCTCCCTTCAATAATGGTACAGAATGCAGTCAATATAAAAATTTCAAAACTAAAAATTAGATTTTCTTCCGTATTCTAACAGCGATCTCCCTGCCTTTACACCACCTGTGTATTTGGTGTGTGTGAGGTTAAATGAGACAGGTGAGCGTGTATGTTGGTATAGATCGCCGCGCTTTGAGCCTTGGGGAAAGGCGCGTTCATAGCATCCTGTATTATTATTATTATTATTATTATTATTATTATTATTATTATTATTATTATTATTATTAAATTATCTGCAAGCAAAACAATTATCATTAGATCCCAGTATTTAGATCCAGAGCAAAACCTGTTTAGAAAATGATGAAGCACAAACCATTGAACAACACGATGACACGAGTTGTAAAAAACGGAGACTCCGATGGTGTGGCCTCGTGATCAGAGCATCAGGCTTTGCAAAGACCATCGTGCAAGAACGGTGCAAGGAGGCAGAAGAAAAGGGAGACAGGAAAAAAAGATGGGAATTCGAGAATGGACTGACTTGAAACTGAGTAAACCCATGAGGGCTGCTGAGGACAGGGAAATTATGGAGTACGCTGGATAAAAGACCATCTGTGGTGCCCCAATGACTTTTGAGTTGAGGGATGGGGTGGGATAGGATAGGATAGCACAGCACAATGATCTTAACCTTGAAGAAAGTACAAGAACGATAATCATCGATAAACACACGTTCGAACATGATATACGTCGTTGTTTCCCTTAAGCCGTACATCTCTACAATTCTTGTTCGCGTTCCAATACCTGTTGTATACTTCCAAGAGAGGCAGGACAAAGAAGAGAGAGAGAGAGAGAGAGAGAGAGAGAGAGAGAGAGAGAGAGAGAGAGAGAGAGAGAGAGAGAGAGAAAGAGAGATGGAGTGGCGTGGGTGGAGTGGATAGCTGGTTAGGGGAAGTGATAAAATAAAACAAGTTTTTAAAAAATATTCTATCCATTTTTCCAATGACTTAATATATTCTCTCTCTCTCTCTCTGTCTCTGTCTCTCTCTCTCTCTCTCTCTCTCTCTCTCTCATTCTCTCTCTCTCTCTCTCTCTCTCTCTCTCTCTCTCTCTCTCTCTCTCTCTCTCTCTCTCCTCTTGATCGAACCATTACAGAGTCTGAAGTCATAAACGTTTTACATGGTTTTAAAAAAAAAAGAAATCTGCTGGGCTAGATGGGGTTGTACCTGAATTGTTAAAACTGTTAACTAACCCAGCCATTTTGTTTTTTTGACAGACTTTTTAAATTTCATTTTTGAGCATGGTCTTTATCCAGAAGAGTAGGCTAAGGCTGTCATTGTACCAATCTTCAAAGAAAGGGGACGTAGACGTAGCCGATAATTATAGAGGTATCTCACTGTTGAGTTTCAATAGCAAATGTTATACTGCAATACAGAACAAACGTGTATACACTCTTGGCTTGAAGACAACAACAAAATAAGTGCAACGCAAGCTGGTTTCAGAAAAGACCATTCTACAGTAGACCACATTTTTACAGTAAACGCAATAATTAAAAGATGTTTGAGTAAAGGTGGTGGCAAGTGTTATGTATCCTTTGTAGACTTTAAAAAGGCATTTGACTCTGTAGAACACGACAAACTGAGTCACTACAAAATGCAAGAGCAAACGAAAAATTCATTTCAGTCTTAAAAGCAATGTACCCACGTAAGCTTTAATGTGTTAGAACAAATAATAATATAACCGAATTTTTTTTGAATGTCTAGTCGGGTCAAGCAGGGATGTATGTTAAGCCCTATATTGTTTTCAATTTTTATAAATGATATTACATCATATATGGAACGTTCAGGAAGACATGGAATTCAGTTGCTCCCGGGTCTCGTTGAACTTCGCATTTTATTATTTGCCGATGATCTAGCTCTTTTATCTTTTACTCCAACAGGGTTAAGAAACCAGTTAAGATGCCTAGAGACTTGCTGTAAAAGTTTGCAATTGTCAGTAAACATTGATAAAACGAAAGCTTTTGGGGAGCCAATGAAAGATGGTTTTTCAAAGGTAGACAGTTAGACGTTGTGAACAGCTTACGGGTTATACCTTTACTACAATGCTAGCGTAAATATTGGCTCAAATGTTTTTGCCATGAAAGGTAGAGAAGCCACATATGGTGTTTTAAAAATGCTGCGCATGACATGAGCAGGAAAACATTCTTTAAAAGTTTTGAAAATAAAATCTTTTTATTGTATGCTTCTGAATAATGGAAAATTCATAACACTGAAAACATTAAAAAGGTGACGTTACTTGCCTGTAAACGATTCCTTGGTCTTCCACGAGGTACGCCCAACTGCATCATGTACAGGGAACGGGGGAAATATCCACTATATGTAAATTCTACGGTCCTATCCTATTCTATCCAGTAACTCGAAGGTCGTTGGGGCACTACAGATGATCGTTTATCCAGCGTACTCCATCTTCTTCTGTCCTCAGCAACCCCCATGGCCTCGCTCAGTGTCAAGCCAGTCCATTCTCGAAAGTTGTCCTCCCACCTCTTTTTCTGTCTCCATCTTCTTCTGCCTCCTTGCACCGTGCCTTGCATAATGGTATTTGCAAGCACTGATGCTCTGGTGATGTGGCCATACCATCGGAGTTTCCATTTCTTCACCACTGTGAGCATGTCATCGTGTTGTCCAATGGCTTGTGTGATGGTCTGTCGGACTTCGTTGTTGGTGATGTGATCGTTACAGCAAATGCCCAGAAGTCTTCTGTTGCACCTCATCTCCTTGCTTTGTATTCGTCTTTGTAGATCTGCTGTGAGGGTCCATGTTTCGCAAGCGTATAGGAAGATGGAGATGACAAAGTAGCGCAGCATGTAGACTGATAGTCCTGTCCTTCCAAATGGGCTTCAATCTTGTCAGAGCAGCAGTTGTTTGTGTGATCCTGGAGAGGACTTCCTGTCAGGACCCATTGTCTGATACAATGGCTCCTAAATATTTGAAGCTATGCATTGTGTTGAGGGATTGGCCTTGGACTTTGATGTCCATGTTGATGCCATCGGTACAGTTGGTCATCATTTTGGTCTTCTCTGCACTTATTTCCATTCCATAGGCTATGGAGGTGGTGACAGGCCTCTATACCAGCTGTTCAAGTTCTTGTTCCTCTCCAGCCAATCCATCAATGTCCTCCGCAAAACAGAGGTTGGAGATTTCTCTACTCCCATATGCTGACTGTGCCTTCGTGATCAGCAAGGGCATCTGATATGATGCGCTCTAAGAAGATTTTGAAGAGTGTTAGAGAGAGTAGGCATCCTTGACGCACACCGATTGTTGTTCTGAACCAATTCCCGATGGCGCTGTTGTGGAGGACTGCACTGGTAGTCTTGTCATACAGGCTTTTGATGACTTCAATAATTTTATGGCTGATGTTTTGTTAACTCTCATAATTGCCCACAGAGCTGTATACCAGATTCGGTCAAACGCTTTCTTGAAGTCTACAAACACATGATATAGATGTTGTTTGTGCTGTAGGTATTTCTCGCAGATTATTCCGAGGTTAAAAATCTGTTCAGTGGTACTTCGCCCTGCCCTGAATCCTGCTTGTTCTTCAGCTATGATTTGTTCATCTTGGGGTTTCAACATATTGAGTATTATTTTCAGCAGGACCTTGGTGGGAAGGCTGATGGTGTGGTAATGTTTACACTCCTGAAGTGGTTCAGAACAACAATCGGTGTGCGTCAAGGATCCCTAGTCTCTCTCCCTTTTTGGGAAGAGTGATGACAAGCGACGGGGTCCATGGTGTAGGCCACTCCCCACTCTGCCAGATCTTTGCTAAAGATAATGGTGAGGACGTCAATCATTGGTTGTCCTCCTGCTTGAAGCAATTCCGTGGATATGTTGTCCACTCCCGCTGACTTCCTCTTTTTCAGTGATTGCACTGCTGCCTCAACTTCTTCTCGGAGGAGGATTTCTTCCTCTTTCCTGTTCTGGAGACATGCTAGAACTGATGGGTTTCCGCTTGGTGTGTGGTTGTAAAGGTCAAAGCAGTCCTCTGTCCATCTATCCAAGACTTATTGTACTTCTGTAAGGCATATGCCAGACTTGCTTTGGATCTTGGAGACCTTGGACTGTTTAAGGCTGCTGGGCCATAGAACCTCACGCCACACGCCACACGCTTCGCGCGTGAAGAGAAAAATGAACAGACATGGTTTTTCTTGGCGTGGGCCATACAACTTCACACACGCCACACGCTACACGCTTCACGAGTGATAAGAAAAGTAAGCATGCCCACTTTTTTCGATGCGTGATGTTCACGTTCTAGATTACCAAAGTGGTCAGTAGACCATTTTTACTAGTACAGTTCACCTTGGGACACCCGAAAGTAGATCTAACTGTAAAATGGATGATTATAGAGTAAACTTAATCGAGTTGGTCCGGGCAGTGCCCCTTCTCTGGGATCCACATGTGTCTGATTACAAAGATAAAGACCAGAAAGCACAAGTTTGGGACGATTTTGAAAAAGCTTCTGAATACACCCAAAGGTAACTTTTATACGATTTATTTATTTATTTACTGTAATTCATAGCACAGTCAACCAAAAGGTGGCAGTCTTATCTCAGGGTTTGTACGTATAGCGTGTAGCGTGAAGTTCTATGGCCCAGAGCATGAAACGTGTAGCGTGAAGCGTGCAGCGTGAAGTTCTATGGCCCAGAGCATGAAACGTGTAGCGTGAAGCGTGCAGCGTGTAGCGGGAAGTTCTATGGCCCAGAGCATGAAACGTGTAGCGTGCAGCGTGTAGCGGGAAGTTCTATGGCCCAGAGCATGAAACGTGTAGCGTGAAGCGTGTGGCGTGAAGTTCTATGGCCCAGAGCATGAAACGTGTAGCGTGAAGCGTGTGGCGTGAGGCGTGAAGTTCTATGGCCCAGAGCATGAAACGTGTAGCGTGAAGCGTGTGACGTGAGGCGTGAAGTTCTATGGCCCAGAGCATGAAACGTGTAGCGTGAAGCGTGTGGCGTGAGGCGTGAAGTTCTATGGCCCAGAGCATGAAACGTGTAGCGTGAAGCGTGTGGCGTGAGGCGTGAAGTTCTATGGCCCAGCAGCCTTACACTTGTCAACCGCTTCACAGTCTAGTAGGCCATTTTGCTGTTTTTTTCACCCCTAGACTGTTCTCTATTTCCTGCCATTGATCTTCTATCCAGTTCTCCTTTGCTGTGCGCATGCCTTTTCGGATGTCATTGTTTTCGGTAGGCATCAGCTCCCTGTGAGGTGTTCTTTTTTTAAAAAATCTCTCTTCGTTTATCACAAAGTTTCAAAAGTTCAGGTGTGAACCACGGTTTTTTCTTAGGCCGGTGCTTGCCAAGGATCTCAGTGGCGGCATCTATCACTGCTGAGTTGAAATTGGTGGTCATGGTGTTGACATTTACTTCAAAAGCTCCCAAAATGAGCAGTGGTGCAAATAATTCCCTCCAATTGTGGCTTGGAATGTTTCTGCCACCTCCGGGTCTTGCAGTTTGTCTAGGCAGAACTTCAATCTGGTGCACTTTGCTGTGTTTACTCTCTTCAAGTGGACCCGGAAGGAAATCATCACGAGATCATAGTCACTTCCAATGTCTGCTCCTAAGAAAGTGCGTGTCCTGCCAATGTTGATGCTTGATCTGAAGCGTGTCTTGACCATGATGTAGTCAATCTGGTTGTAATGCTCCCGCTGAGACTGTGCCATGTCCATTGTCTGGATTTTTTGTGGAGACCAAGCGTGTTTGCCAGTATCAGATTGTTGTATTTGGCAAACTCCAAGAGTCTCAGACCCCTGTCATTTGTCTCGTTGTTGCAGTGGGGTCCACATGTTTCTCCACAGTTGTGGTGCGCATCTTGGCCAACCTTAGCATTCAAGTCGCTTTGCACTATGTCCTTCTTCGGCACTTAGTCAATGACAGCCTGTAGATGTTCATAGAAATCCTCGACTTGGCTGTCGTCATGGTCTGATGTTGGGGTATAGACCTGGATGTTGGCGATGTTGAAAGGGATTGCTCTCAGACGGGTTGTAATTAGTCTACTGGAGACTGGGCGGCAACCCATGACTGTGGCTAGAATGTCTTTGTGGACCAATAATCCAACGCCGTGTTCGTGTCTGTCATCTCTCCCGCTGAAATAAAGCTTGGGTCCTTTGTCGGTCGTTGTTTCACCTAGGCCTTTTCAGCGCAGTTCGCTGATACCTAAACAAATTGTTCCATCCATATCTATCTATCTATCTATCTATCTATCTATCTATCTATCTATCTATCTATCTATCTATCTATCTATCTATCTATCTATCTATCTATCTATCTATCTATCTATCTATCTATCTATCTATCTATCTATCTATCTATCTATCTATCTATCTATCTATCTATCTATCTATCTATCTATCTATCTATCTATCTATCTATCTATCTATCTATCTATCTATCTATCTATCTATCTATCTATCTATCTATCTATCTATCTATCTATCTATCTATCTATCTATCTATCTATCTATCTATCTATCTATCTATCTATCTATCTATCTATCTATCTATCTATCTATCTATCTATCTATCTATCTATCTATCTATCTATCTATCTATCTATTATATATATATATATATATATATATATATATATATATATATATATATATATATATATATATATATATATATATATATATATAATATATATATATATATATGTGTGTGTGTGTGTGTGTAGGTGTGTGTGTGTGTGTGTGTGAATCGATCACTTATACATAGAAATAGTTAACACTAAAACATATTAATAGAACAATTTGCAGACAACAACAAATTACTGACAAAGACAGAGACAATCATGAAAATAGGTCTAGATGGACGGAAATAGTCAAACATCAAAAATCTAAATTTGCAAAAAGATAATAAATTTAAAGCGATCAAAATGAGAATTTCTTAATGATTTTGTTTGTAAAAAAATATTTGTATTCCTATAAACGCAGGTACTAACACAATAGCAACTCTAATGTGTATTTATTACGACAACTTCAACTGATTTGTATCCGGTTTAATGCAATAGTATGACAAGTTTTCAACAACAAAAACAACTAAATAGTTTCCATTGTTGAAATTGATCGTACCCAATTCCCTTTCAGGTAATTGTATTGAAAAATAATTCTTCTAACAAACACTATCGATAAGCTAAGCAGGAATGCAAATTACTACTGTAAGCACAAAGTACTAGTTTAGCATAATGATAAACAACGAAGTTGCTTCATTTGCCAGCAACAGTACTTTCATTCAACCGTGTATATAATGCTCATTCGTACAATTTAACATTGCAAACGTAGTAAAGAAGAGATTAAGTCAAAAGAAATGTATTCAGTCGAAAGATTAACAAAAAAAGTTCCAGTATATGAGCAATCAGCATTTCATATTAGCACCTAGTTTAACACAAAAAAGCATGGAACTAACACTTTCCTTGCCTCACACCACACATGCAGTTCTATTCAAATGCTTTCGAAAAATTCGTCTGCACGCAAATCTATACATAAGTCTGTTATAAGATAAAACAAGCGAGAGATCAAAACTGCCTTAAAAAAACAACACACAGAAAGTGAACCAATACAAAATTTAAACCGAAATTTTACCTAATATTGAGATGCCCCATTAGATACAACGCAATAACATTCAGACTTACAAAGAAGTTCTAAAGCTGTAGCATTTTTAGCACATATAAAAATGTACAAAACCACAATAAGAATAAAACGTTACCTCCCAATCCAAGATCAGTCATAAAGATAAAGTCGTTAACAATAAGTTACTGAACTAAAAACAAAACAACTTCATCTGCAATGCTATAAACATTTGTAAAAATACCTCTCGACCTCACCTAACCCCCCTCCCCCATTTCCAATAAAACAGGATCTAAACATTAAAACCTTTGTAAACATTGTCATACCCTCCCTCCCCCCTCTAAATCCCTCCTTCCTCTCCCCTCTCCCCTCTCCCTTCCCCCATAAAAACAGGATCTAAATATACAACTTTTTAAACCTTGCTTTGAATCATGATTTAATCCAAGAAGAGAGTTTCACAATAGCAGCTGCAAATGACATTTAAAGCATGTGATAATTAATAATAAACAACTGTAGACAACTATTACCATTTTAAAATATGTTTAAGCTAAGAAAAAATGCAAACACTCCAAGACCAACAGATTATAAATGTACTGTGGTCACTGGCAAGATATGAAATATAAATAGCAAACTGCATTCATTTGATGTTAAAAGATGAAGAGAAATGTATATGCTGCTTGCTCGCATGTGATCCATAATCTAATTTTACAGGAACGAAATATGGGGTGCTGTGGTTAGATCGCAGATGGCTGTACTACTGTAAACATTTTTGCTGCATATGAACAAAACCAAATTTTCCTAGCCAAAAAATTCATTTAATATGACTTTTCTTTTTATATCAATGGGTTTGCATGTGGTTCACACCCAAAAAACCCTAACAATGACAAACTATAATAAATTACAAAAAGGTATTAAATAGTTTCTTTAATAACTAGTTGAATTCATAGATTAACCTTTTTATCGTATTATCTTTTTATCAGTGGTTTTCAGATTGCTTTTTTAAAAAAAGACAAAATTATGTTAAATTAAATATATTGAAACTTAGGTGAATTTATTGGCTAACATTTCAACCCGTAAGCTTGTCAACAAATGGTATATTAAAAAGATTACACTAAAAATACAAGAAAATCCAAATTGAGCTAAATGCAAAAAAGTGGTTTTACAAAGGTTTCCTGAAAGATCTTGAAATTATGTTTTGTTAAATATATCAGAATATTCTGGTTGAGATTAAATAACTAAAGTGGTAAAGAAGAAATTTTGATAATTTAAGAACCATAAGTTAACCATGTTATGACAGGAAACTTTCCTGTCATAACATGGTTAACTTATGGTTCTTAAATTATCAAATGGTTAACTTATGGTTCTTAAATTATCAAAATTTCTTCTTTACCAAAATTATATAGGCCTATACATACACACACACACCCACACACAATAAGCCTCAAAGTTACAAGGAATGCGGTTTTGGCCGCTGATCACAAATTCAATTAAGCTATTAAAAAAAGATTATTAAAAAAACAGGCATTGAATAAAAGTAACTCCTGCAGTTTGGACGGAAGACATTGATTACAAGTATTATATTAAAGGTTATTAAACACGATTTAAAAATATGTCTTGAAGCTCTTAGCATAAACGCGTGGTATAAATTAGCAATATACGAACATATAAATAACATTTCAACAATCAGCAATAACGTAATTCACATAAGTTTGCTATTTAACGAAATATATGCATGCTATTATAGAACGCGACCACGCTATACAGCTATACAGTGGTGCAACTACTAATATCAGTCTAAGTAATATGTTACTATCACAGAATATAGAGGAACAGTTTACGATGCTTGTTGCCACTAAAATATGCATAAAAAGGTTAGGGGTTTCATGAACCTGTTCGTTCATATGCGGTTAAGATCGAGGCGTTTAAGATGTCATGGGTCATGACCGGCCAGCCTTCTGAGGATGATGACCATCTTCGCACCACCTCAGCACACGCTAGTACCATAATTTCATCAGTACTCCAGAGTATAAAACATGACACAAGCCTGGACGTGGACCTCAGTGGCCAGTGAAACAAGACAAGACAAGAGGAGATATTAAGACAAGGCTTACTGACAAAAAAAAATACACATTTGTTGAAAAGCGAAACTGTTAACAAAAACCTCCAAAAAAAATTAAATATACCTCTCCCTTCCCCTTTCCCACACCACGCGTTCCTCCCATTTCCCATATGACCCTCCCACCTCTAAAACTGTCAAGAATTCATTTTCACTAAAACGATGTATGCATAACATACACATGTATTAAAAAGCGAAACTGTTAACGAAATGACGAAAAAAAAAATACTCGCGTCTTTCTCCAGTTTACCTCCCCTTTCTCCATCTTCCACCCTTCCTTCCCTCCAACCCCCATCCAACCTTCCCACCTCTAAAATTGTCAAGAATCACTGTTTACTCAAACAATGTATACAGAAGAGTCGCTATTAAATTAAATACTACACTGTTGGATAAAAAAAGCGAAGCTTCTGACTTAAAAAAACAAAAACAATTAAAAATATCACATGTAAGCTTCTACATGTCATGAAGGGTTGAGAGGGTAAGTAAAAGTAAGGTAAAGGTGGTCCCATAGCCTTGTGGCCGTAGGGGAGCGTGATGTTGGAGATCACACTTATCTTGGGCCAGCGTAATGAGGGTGATGCCCACCAGTCTCCCTCGCTGCTTTACCTTCCCCACCCTTAAGAGAGTAGGCCCTCAGTCACAGTTGAGTCCACTGGGGGCGTTGTTATTTGTCGCTTCACGGTTTGCGGTCACCCATCCAAGTGCTAACCGCACTGGACGGTGCTTAACTTGCGACACAGTAGCGAGTGCTCCAACCACTGCGCTATCCGACACTCCACGAATGCGATGAACTGAGTAACAACATTATCGTGATGCATGATAAATAAAGCAAAGGTATATGTAAAGGGCATCATAAACATTAATGTTCCTAATTATATCACAGTCAGTCACATACAAATGTCATTATTGTTATATACATGTGTAATTACGGACAACGTGTCTGAGCTACCTGTTTCGCGTTTCTTCACCGGAAACGTGTGACCAAAATGTCTGTGGTTACATGAATGGTTACAGGAATGGTTGTGTAAAATGTGGACCGACCAAGCACAAAGCCTGATATGAAAGCGCAAGACCAATAACAGATCTCCAAACTCAAATATAATAAAAAAGCAATATGATTTGTTGAGCAAACATTACTGATGACCATTCAGAAACTACGAGACATTCCGCTAAAATAAAGTGAGCATGCCAAGGGACATAAGCAACAGAAAAATAGATATTCTGTACACAATTATTCGAAATTGTTTTTCAATACCGCCCTTTCTCATTCAAAGAGCTGCCCAGAGTATAAGTTAATTAGTCAATATACATCCTGCAGTAGACGCTTAATATTTACAACGAATGATGCGTCTGTGCCAGTTTCTGTAATCATCAACTGTTCAATGTGGCGACAAAATGAAAAAAAAAAAGTTAAAATATTTAAAAACAAAAATTGGATCGGTCTACAGAATAAGACCATGAGTTTCTGTTCAAATAACTTAGTTTTACATTCTCTAGTACTATGAAATTGGAAGAAAAAAAAACAACTTCTTCACTAAATCTACCAATATGTAATACGTCTCCACGAAAGGCACACGACGAGTGATTTGGAAAGGAAATGTAAAGCTACAACTATTAACCTCCTCGAAAACATATACTCAAAAGGCACAAGACTATTAATATTATGACTTTGGAATACACAGTTAAATTGTAAAATGTCTGAGTCTTTATTAGTATTTACTCACGTTTGCAACAGCTCGAGGTGCTCGTGCTAAATCGTGAGTTACAAATAAGTCCTTTATATTTCAAACAAGGTAGGCCTAACTGTCAGTAATAAGCCAGAGTAGAAACAAACTCCTTCCCTCATTCCCCAGAGGGTATCACCTATAATCAGGATTATATTCAAGATGTTATCAATAAACTCCAGTCCTTTCGTTTAAGACGAGACACCTACTACTTTTGTTTTTATCTTTATCCCTAAATTTAAAAAAAGTTTTCAAAGTTTTACATAAACGTCTTGCCTCTCGGTTAGGAGATTCGAAAGACTGAGGACTGAAAAAAACCACAAATGAGGTTGAGGTCAAAAGCCCTCTTCCAAACGCTTACGCTAATACAGTCATAACTGTGAGTGACCGAAAGAATTATGTTCGTGGGAGGCTTATTTTTTTTCTAGTAGGGCAACACTCACTGTGAATGTTAGAAGGGTCTGTCGAGGGGGCGTAGTCGAAGTGGGTACCGTTAAAGTGCACGGACTTATGATCTGGAAGGAAGGTTTAGTAAAGACTGTCGTGGTAAAGTGCATGGACTTATGATCTGGAAGGAAGGCTTAGTAAAGACTGTCGTGGTAAAGTGCACGGACTTATGATCTGGAAGGAAGGCTTAGTAAAGACTGTCGTGGTAAAGTGCACGGACTTATGATCTGGAAGGAAGGCTTAGTAAAGACTGTCGTGGTAAAGTGCACGGACTTAGGATCTGGAAGGAAGGCTTAGTAAAGACTGTCGTGGTAAAGTGCACGGACTTATGATCTGGAAGGAAGGTTTAGTAAAGACTGTCGTGGTAAAGTGCACGGACTTAGGATCTGGAAGGAAGGCTTAGTAAAGACTGTCGTGGTAAAGTGCACGGACTTATGATCTGGAAGGAAGGTTTAGTAAAGACTGTCGTGGTAAAGTGCACGGACTTATGATCTGGAAGGAAGGCTTAGTAAAGACTGTCGTGGTAAAGTGCATGGACTTATGATCTGGAAGGAAGGCTTAGTAAAGACTGTCGTGGTAAAGTGCACGGACTTATGATCTGGAAGGAAGCCTTAGTAAAGACTGTCGTGGTAAAGTGCATGGACTTATGATCTGGAAGGAAGGCTTAGTAAAGACTGTCGTGGTAAAGTGCACGGACTTAGGATCTGGAAGGAAGGCTTAGTAAAGACTGTCGTGGTAAAGTGCATGGACTTATGATCTGGAAGGAAGCCTTAGTAAAGACTGTCGTGGTAAAGTGCACGGACTTATGATCTGGAAGGAAGGCTTAGTAAAGACTGTCGTGGTAAGAGGTCAGGCTTAGGCTGGCCGCTCCGTACACTTTATCCGTCTTGTTCTGCCCAAGGGTGTCTGTGAAGGTGCCTCCGGGCATACGAAGGTTAACATAGTCCCACAGAGTCTTGTAGCAGAACCTGTACTGATCCTGTGAGAACAAAATAACAAAACCAGGTAGGAATTTATCCCTCCGTTAAAGCTTAAATTTTTAATATCAACAAACCAATACGACTGATAAATACGCAATAATTCTAAAATGAAGAACCCCTCACCCCCCCCCCTCCCCCTCCCCGCCCATAAAAAGCTTCGTAACTAGTTAGTCAATCATAGTTTAAAGGGTCCAAATCTCTTAACTCTCAGGGTAAAAATACACATTTATATTTAAAAAAAACTTTATCAAGTACATATAAAACAATGTCAAAGTTTAAAATCACAGACAAGCAGTAATTAATATTTATATCTTTTATTAAATGAATTGGACGCTGTGACAAGTTTTACTCTATTGGTCCGTATGATACGTAAGCTTACGCCATGTGGCATGTCCAATCAACACTTGTACATACAACAACAAAACGATTTTGATACTGATATAGTGTCAGTTATGCCTTTGGTTTAATTTTGATTATTACGTTAGCATACGTTTATTCAATTCAATTCAATCAATTTATTAATAGTATGTTCACTAATTAAATGATATTAAACTTAATAAAAAAAATAAAATGGGAAAAAAATAATTTAAAACAACCAGAAAGGAAGTCTTTATAACCCTTAAACAATTCAACTCTTAACATTGAAATATCAATATCATAATATTAAAAGTACCTCGCGTACAATAATCACAATTATAACAAGTTTCCTATATATGATTACACGATATAATATATGCAATTTTCAGCATCAATTCATTATCAGCTAATATGTCCTTTATATCATTATGCTGCCTGATAATAATATCAATATTATTTTCTGTAAATAATACTTTTTTTTGTTTGTTTAATATTTTTATTTTATTTATTTGTTTAATAATACGTTTATTGTTGGTTCACATATGTTGTCATAATGCATGACTCAAGCACGGTGTCACGAGCTTGTATTCTCGTAAACAATGCTGTACAAACTGGACATGCTGAATTTATTTGTTTGAGCCCTCCATTTCTGGATAATTTATAATGGATCTAGCATTTTATTTCTAAATATTCCTGAGGCAAGACACCCCCAAGATAAGCTCCAAAACTTACATAATCATTGATGATGAGGGGGCCACGTGTTCACGCATGCTGAATTTTTTTTTTTTTTTGCGTTTAATGTCTAGATAGTGTATATCTACACTAGTTAATTTCAAATATTCCTACGGGAAGACACCACGAAGATAGCTCCCAAACTTACGTAATCATTGATGATCTGGGGGCGGCGCCGTTTGACGTGTTTGATGACGTGGTAGACGTCCACCTCCTGCTCTTGGTCAATTCTTTCACACATCAAGGCCATACACACGAACAGCCCGGAATGGGTGGCTCCGTCCTCGCAATGCACCACTGGGAAAAAAAATCGAAACATTGCGATGAGAAGACAGGGAAGGAAATATTACACACCATCCATCGAGATGGTACCTTCCACACTCCAGATTGTACTAACGCCTATCTGGCTACTAATGACTATCGATATGTCTCTCTGATGGGGGGAACCTTCTAGACTTACAAATAGGCGTGTCAGGATGGTCGGACGTTTCGTGGTAGTCCATGACCAGGTCCAGCAGGTCAAGTGCCATGGTTTTGGACACTGGAGTAAAACTGTGCTCGGCCCAGGCGTTGAACTGGAACTGCCTCACCATGTGAGGCATAGCGCTGGGCATCTGAGTGTTGACGATCTTCAGGTTGCGAATCGTCACGTTTTCCTGCGAAAACAATAATTATTATTTGTTTATGTGAAAGGAGAACATTTGGCGTTAAAATATCACCCCATAGATGCCAGGGTTTGGGGTACAACAACTGTTAGTGTAAAGTTGAGGATTTTCTGCAGCAGCGACTGAGCATTCAAAACCATTACGTTCACAGTGCCTCTCTCTTAAGAGTGTGCGCAATATGGTTTTAAAAATAAGTCTCAGGTATGCTGGTCAGCCCTCTTGACCAGACAGCTGTTTCTACAGTACGCTGGGAGCTTCATCAGTGGTCGCGAAGCTAGGGTGGGTGAGATACCGAGAACTTGGCTCATGTGCCGCCACAAGATTATATATCTCGACAGCCTCAGAAACGGTGGGGACAGCCTGCCTACCAAAGCTTCCTCTTGAAGAAACATTCACTGCAGGTGTAGATCTTGCGAGATTAACAGAAGCTCATAGCAAGCAAAGTCATTTACAATGTGATATAACCAGTCAGATCCAAAACCTAGAGATGGTACTCCTAAACAAATCTCGAAACATATTCAGAATAAATTGCCACAATAAATACGGATTGTGGAATGAACTGAGGCATACTTCGAGTTGTTAAATATATCACTGTTACCCCACTTCTGTTTTTCTGTTTCAAGACATTCTTATTGCTGATAGTCTCCATTTCCTGAGGTATTATAAAAAGGATGAGGAGCATTGGGAGAAGAAAAAGAAGAAGAAGAAGAAGAAGAAGAAGAAGAAGAAGAAGTAGAAGAAGAAGAAGAAGAAGAAGAAGAAGAAGAAGAAGAAGAAGAAGAAGAAGAAGAAGAAGAAGTAGAAGAAGAAGAAGAAGAAGAAGAAGAAGAAGAAGAAGAAGAAGAAGAAGAAGAAGACGGCGGCGGCGCACCCGGTACACATTGGTCGAAGGCTGCCAGAAGCATGTTTTACTAGTCGCCTCAACAGGCGATAAAGCATGCTCTCATGCTTCATAGCATTGCTTCCTACACGCTTCAAGCGCTATAGTGACGGAAAAAGCGCAATTTCACTGTAAATATATACAGAATGTTGCTCTACAACAATCCGCTCTTTCCGTCTCAAAAACCCAATTGCCTTGTTAGATTCTTAAATTGCATGAAACCAAGTGAGGACACTATCCGGCGTCAACAAACGGTTCAAAAACATTGTCAAACGGTTCGTAAAAGACAGTTGACCTAGAAACTAATACAGTTTGACCAAATTCGTCCCCTAGAGAAGACGAAACTTACATGTTTCTATTTTCATGAGTTCACTGCAGTGAAATTGCGCTTTTCTCGTGACTATAGAGCTTGAAGCGTATAGAAAGCAGTGCTCTGAAGCATGGGAGCATGCTTTATCGCCTGTTGAGGCGACTAATAACGCATGCTTCTGGTAGCGTTCGACCAATGTGTATCGGGTGGGCGGCGAGAGGAAGAGAAGACGAAGAAGAAGAAGAAGAAGAAGAAGAAGAAGAAGAAGAAGAAGAAGAAGAAGAAGAAGAAGAAGAAGAAGAAGAACTCCCCATGTATTAGAAACAAGTGCTGGAAACAAACGCGCGGCCTAATATACCCCAGCCCAAAAAAAACAATTCCCTTTTCTTATTCTTATTGTTCTTCTTCTCCTCCTCCTCCTTCTCATTCCTTCTTCTTCTTGACACACACAGTAGCTCAGACTGGCTTAATATTTAAAAAAAAAGACTCCTACCTGTTGAAAGGCAGCGGTGGTCTCGATGAAATACGGTTCCCATTGTTTCATGATGACATCGGTGGGCCAGTAGTCGGCACAGTTGTTGTCTTGATGTTGGTAGTTGTCCATCATGACGACAGTGCCCACGCGATGGTCGTAGATCAACCGCCAAAAGTCGCACAACGTTGTGTGCAGGGGCGTCTGAGTTAAGATGAACTGTTTCTCTTTCCTGCACATGGGACGATGTAGGTATAGATCATATAACACGAATACTGTAGGCAAGAACTAGGTTTATTCAACAGATCAGTCGTGATGGAGGTTTCGATGAATATACATGACTAGGAGAACGTTCTCTTCAGTAATCCTTAAATTAAATTGTATATTGTAATTGTTTTGTATATAATATATTAATGCTACATGATGTTATTTTATTTTATACTTGGGCCAGTGCTTTACATTCGAATTTTTTTTTTTTTTCAATAAACCGAACATTTGTGCATTTAATTTTTTCCCTTTGAGAGTTATGATGTGTCGTTTATTTCTTAATTTTGTTTAAAAAGTATTCTCATCACAAAAATCACAATTTCTGCAATTTTATTGCTGAATACCGACCAGTTAACATCCACCAATAGTCCACACAAATCTTCAACATTTTGCATCAACTATAAGTTAAGGTGCTTCAAAAGTCTTAAACTCGAAGCGCCGCCAAGGTTCACACACCCATAAGATCAACGGTTGATACTAGTTCGGTGGTAGTAGTAGTAGTAGTACAGCAGATAAATCAACAGCTAAAGATCACAAACACCTGTCGCTCTGAATTGACAAAACAAGACCTACACACAACTGGCAGAGTTGTGGGCGTCAAAACAAGCGATTATAACAGTTTTGCTGTTTCATGGGTTTGGCACAAGTCAGCATACATGTACATCACTTTCATAACCATTCATGTACATGCTTGTGCAGACTTTAAAGTTACGATATGTGTACATCGAAAAGTACAAAGGTAGGTAAGTCAAGACAAGTCAACAAATATTTCCACAAAAACGAGGGTACATTTGTTTTGTGTCACGGTGCATAATGGCAAAAAATAATAATATAACAAGACGTTAGAACACCGCTCTCCTCATTTCAACATTAATACAATCTCTCTCTGTCTCTCTGTCTCTGTCTCTCTCCATCTTTTTTTGGTAATGGCACCTCATGTAAATTATTTCAAAAGCATTTTTTTTGTAAAGTATTAAACTGTATAGGTAACAAGATAATTTAATCCCAAAAGCTTCTCTTTCTCCAAATATTCCACCCTCTCTCACCCTCCGCTACACACACATTCACCCACCCACACACACACAAGGAATTTGGAGACGGTCTTGACTCATGCTCACACAGATCCTCTTTCTCGTGTCTTCTCGCACTCTCACCTATAACCGTCGACAAAGATGGCGTTGATGTAGTCCGTCTTGGACAGACTTGTGTGAGTGGTCAGCTGGGGCCTGTGCAGATCACTAGGAAGAACGTCAGGAAAGCGGTTCCGCTTGATGTTGTCCGGCAAGGTAGCGGTCGAGCACTCCTCCAGCGTTGGGCCTCTGGTCAAGCGCTGCAGCAGCTGGAACTGGTCGCGAAGATACGACCGCCCTAGAAACCAAATTTTGTATTTTTTATTTTATTTAATGTTATTTTCTATTTTTTAAATAGCTTTTTTTCCACTCCAGATCTGCTCGAGGCGCTGACCAATACTGAACTTATCTCAAATTACCCGAGGCGCCCACTAGCAGCATTTGGGCGCATCGCCTGAATGCGAATGTATTGATTGTCCTCATCATATATACCCAAGGATATTGATAAAGAGACACATAAAGATCTTTATTTGTCCTCAAGAATGACAAGGAATACTGTATGCAGCTACTGCAAGGTCAACATGTAATATTAGTACTACAGAATTTTCCTTTTTCTTCTACCAGACTTAAAAGTAGTCCTGTGGAGATTCTATTGGCAGCTTGGCCTGCTCACCTGTTTTATGGTTCTTGGCCGTCCAGTCGTGGTACATGGGCTTGAGCGTGGCAGCGTCCACCATGGTGTGCCCAGCTTGGAACACTTCCAGCAGGCTCTCGTAGATGAAGACGTACTGCTTGCACGTGCGAACCATCAGAGGGCGCTCCTTGCGCATCTTACGCACGAACGAGTACACGCTGATTCGGCCTGAAATGGCACATTCAAATATCAATTGTATGTATTTACCATTATGGAGGCCGAGGACTAAAAGGCGGTACTGTGGGCGCCTTGGGGGCGGCGTGATCCTAGTGCCTTGAGCAGGACAAGCGCTATATAAAAGAACGATCGAAGAAAAAAAACCACACCAACAGATTAAAGAAACTAAAAGAAACACCAATTTGCATTTACGTAGGATGAGGGAATTAGTAGGAATTAGTCTGTCTGCGAGAGCAAACTACTATATCAATACATTTATAATCATATCTATCTCTCTCTCTCTCTCTCTCTCTCTCTCTCTCTCTCTCTCTATATATATATATATATATATATTTATATATATATATATTGGAATCGACATAGATATAGATAGATATAGATATTTAGTTACCAATATGGAGAACTGAAAGAAACGCAACTTTTGTTATATGTAAGTAGGAGAATAAGATAATAAAATTCGGCAGATATGAGTCTCCACCCCCTCCCACCAGCATCTCGACCCCCAGTGGAGAACTCATGCATGCTCCTTCTGCATGGAGTACAAGTGAGGGGAACAAATACAATTAATAATACAACAATAATACCGGATGCTATCACGCGCTTTTTTCTTCAGTCGAACTTAAAGCGCGGCGATCTGAAGAGATTGCTATTACAGAAATATATTGTTATATGTGGAATTTTAGATTGGCTGCATCCAATACTATTATTGAAGAGAGGGGAAGGAAACCGGAGTACCCGGAGAAAACCCTCGGTGTCTAGAAAAGTCTCGTACCTCAGTCACGTAAGTTCGACCCACGCGGGGCTCGAACCCGCGATCTTCGGCCTAGAAAACCAACTCACTATCCACTGAGCCACATGACACCACACACAGTGAGTGAATGAATACATGTTTGAATAATCAATCAGTTAATCAATCACTCACTCAGATTGACAGAAACACAGCGAAGGAACCACTAACCTTCAATGCTATACTGGTCTATGAGTGAGTCGACTGCTATGAAGACTCCTGTGCGTGCTATGCCAGTCCCGCAATGCACTACGATAGGACCTCGGTCATCTGCATGGTACTGTCGCACCTGCGGCACAGATATAAATATATTATGGAAATCAATACTTTGTTATTGTTGTTATTGCTGCTTCCTCTTGTTGTTGTTGTTGTTGTTGTTGTTGTTGTTGTTGCTTGTAGATTATAGTCACACGACACTTTCGCATATAGGTGACTACTGGACCGATTTATACTGACACCAGCGGGCCAGTTGTTGGTAAAGGGGAAAATAATATGATCACACGTTGACCGATCCGGGATTCGAACCAGCGACCTTTCGGTTACTAGCAAGACGCTCTTACCAACTGAGCTACCCGGCCCCACAGCTTCATCTTGCGCTCTCAGCACGCTGAAAACAGGGAACTGTACACCAACTGTTTTACCATCATCATCATCATCAACATCATCATCATCATCATCATCATCATCATCATCATCATCATCATCATCATCATCATCATCGTCATCATCATCGTCGTCATCATCATCATCGTCATCACTACCATCTGCCAGCAAACCACTGCACTACATGGCACTACATTACTGATGTGATACGATACATAGGTCTCTCTCCAAAGTACGCACACACACACACTCATACAGAGCAGCAGCAGCAGCAGCAACGACAACAAAAGCAACAAAACTACACTAAAAATTAACAACTGTACCTTATATCTCATATCCAAGAATGGAATCGGATCGTCAGGAACCCCGTGGTCAGGCCAGGACGTGTACTCATACAGTCTAACGATGCGTCCGTACTTCTCGCGGCTCTCTCGTACGACCACATCGCGCACTACAAAGTCAGCGTATACCTGCTCTTCCTGTAGTTCCAGGTAGAAGGTGCCAATGCTTACTTTGCCTGTGGAGGAACGGTAGAAAATGAAAGAAATTAGATAAATAAAGATTTATTTTCGGCGAATTCATCGTAGTGAGTGTCTGTAATGCCTTTATTATTTTCGCGCAGTGTGAATAAAAGATTATTAGCAAGCACATTCCTGATTCGATGATGATGATGATGAACGACGACGACGGTGACGACGACGACGACGACGATGATGATGACGACGACGATGACAACGATGATGATGAGGATGACGATAATGATGATGATGAAGATGATAATAATGCAATCTTATAAATTGTCGTTCGCATCAGGCTAATGAGCATAGTCAGTTAATCATTGTTTATAAGGTCCACTGCAAAGAGCCGAATCAGGACCACAATTTGGTTGAAAGAGGACTCACCCCTAATCCGTACAAAGAGATCTGTTGAAACAACCCTAATGGTATAACACTGAAGGCACTCCACCAGCCGGGCACGTTTTAATAACGGTATCCCATGCATTGGACGCTGAGGCTTTATTCTAATTTATCGAACCCCCGTTTCCAAAAACAAAATGAATATAAACATCATTATAAAATATTAACAAAACTCATACATATAAAATGCCTACATTGCTAAATAATAATACAATAGAAAGCCTTAGTGACCATTTGGCAGAAAGCGTCCAATATCTCCAAGCTGACTCAACATACCCCGCATACAAATGAGGAGTTTTGGGAGAGTTTTCAAGAAAAAAGGTGGACAGAAATAAAAGAGGAAATTTGATGCACTAAATTTCCAGAAAGTGGGGGAACTGTACTAAAAGATCCTCCGGTATCACCCCCGTGAACGGCTAATAAGCACGCTGATCTTGGAAATATTATATACAATACACTACTAATATACACAACAATACAATATGATACAATACAATACAATACGAGATAACACATACGCAATGCAACACAATACAATTATAAAAAATGCAAAGCAACATAACAATACAATATCATTTTGTATAAATTCGATACAATACAATACAATACACTACACTTTAATACAATACAATTCCATATAATACAATACCTTCGCGAGGCCAAAACTGCGTGCACTTGACGATGTTGTCCTCGACGATGTTGGCGATCATGACGACGGTCTTGACATTATACTGATGGATCAGCCTCCAAAAGTCGACGGCGGTCTCGTCGTTGTAAGGACTCTGAGCTGCAATGTAACTGCGTGGACGCTTGTAACCAGATATCCAATTGGCGTTGACGTAGTTCACGCGGCTGAAAAGAGGAAGATAGTATTGACGATGTAATTATTTGAATGCGGATGTTGAGGTAGATACAGATATTCCCAAAGATACGTAAACTCGGTTGAAGAATCCTGCAAGGACTGCACGCTACATCGAGAGTAGGGCTATTAATCGAGTTCGTCTATTTACGCATGCATAACATCACACGGACTAAAATTACTGCTACTACTGCTACTACTACTGCTATTACTACCACCACCACTACTACTACTACTACTACCACTACTACTACTACACTACTACTACTACTACTACTATAACTAAAACATAGTGGGGTGCAGTGTGGCCACCAGGTGTGGCATATATCGCTAAATGGTACTAAACATTTAAAGTCGAGTCCAGTCAACAAATTGTTATTCACTAAAAATTGCAGTGAAAATTTGGTGTGTCGCTTTGCATGCTCACTCACACACACACACGCACAAACACACACACACACATTTGCAAAACATCAGACCTGGATTTATTTAAGAATGTAGGAATCGGAAAATGTTTTGTTTTGACGGAAAGAACGCAAAATTCATCTAAAAATGTAAATAGGTCGACTTTTCTTCAAAATGTATCTGAAAAGCTGCTGGATTTTCTCCGTTTCGGAGAGAGCACCTTGTACTTAAAACCCTCTCATGCACTACAACTGCACGTCTATGCACTTAAAGAGCACTCCCGTTTAATAAGAAAAAAGCGGGGTCCTGAAAAAAAAGTGGGTTCCGAGCAAGTGAACCCATTTGTAGCTAAGAAAGGCAAGGTCTACTACCCATTTCTACGTTTATGCAAGTGCACACACACACAGAGCCCCCCCCCCCCCCCCCCCACACACACACACACAGCACCACCACCGCCCCAAGACAAAAACAACCACAACAACCACAACCACATGACAACAACCACACGACCACCCCCCACCAGCAGCAACAAGGCTAGTGAAGTGGACAAGCAGATAAGGAGAATGACACGACGTTTTCTGACCTGGAAGAGTCCGGCTGCAACTCCACACGAGAATGGTCGTAGGCCAGGATGTGAGGAAATCTGTTGCGTTGTGGATGCTGTTCTGCTTCCCTGGTGGTAGCTTGGTTGAACGACTTGGGCAGCGACTTGAACTCGTGCCTGTTACGTCAGAACACATTTAAGGTCAGGTGGCATAGGCAAATCAGTAACGGCAGTTCTCGCTAATACTTGTTATGCTATCAGTAAAACAACAAAACGAATGTGCATGAATTTTTGAGGAGGGCAGTGATCGTCCTAGGGATTTGCAAAACCGGTACGACGTCACAGTAAACAAACCCACTCGAACGCAAACCGGTAGGCCAGTCACGGAAACTGGTATGACCCATAGCAAAGCTTAATAATGCGTCACTATTTTTGCCACGGAAAATCTGCCGACGAATGCAGTGATTAATTTATTGCTCACCGTAAAGCCTACTAACTATAACTGAAACGATGTTTGCCAAAAATAAAAGTGAAAAAAGAGATTTTTGCTTCTTCATTATTACTAGCCTATCTGCCACTGTCGCAATACATACTGACGAGCACGAGGAAAGAAAAAATCAAAAGGTGCGCGAGTTTAATTTATCCGTATTCACGATAGCCTTGCACCGTCAATGTTATATCATTCTGTATTAATTACCTCAAAGAATATGGAAAGGCTACTGAACGCATTCGCAGGCCTCTCGTCTACACTCCCTAAGCACATAATCAGCGTGGCTGGCTGGTCTACACTCCCTAAGCACATAATCAGCGTGGCTGGCTGGTCTACACTCCCTAAGCACATAATCAGCGTGGCTGGCTGGTCTACACTCCCTAAGCACATAATCAGCGTGGCTGGCTAGCTGGCTCTCTCTCTCTCTCTCTCTCTCTCTCTCTCTCTCTCTCTCTCTCTCTCTCTCTCTTCATTTCTCTTGTTTTTCTTTCTCTTTTCCTTTATTTTTGAAACCAGTCAAACAAAATAAGAACCGGTAGGCTCTACCGGCTAATGATTTTTTTTATCAACCGGTATTTTTATTATCAAACCGGTAAAATACCGGTAATTTCCGGTTAAATCCATCCCTCCGAGGGGTAGTGCGGTTTCAAACGCAGGGATGGGCGTGCGTGCGTATGGGAGCGAGTATATGTTAGGCAAGTACAGTCAATGGATTTATAGGTCGTGGCCTCGTGTTTAGTTAAATGTTGTGTTTGCCTTCATTTGTTGTTTGTACATGCAAATTAGACCTACATATGTCTTGGGTTCTATTTGTTTTTAGTTTTAAATCACTTTGTAAGTGTTCTGATGTTACGCGCATCTTCCGGGTTTATTTTTTAAATAAAAATTGTTGACTTGTGGAAAACTGAAAACAGTCCTTATTTATAGATTTAATTTTTTTTTAACTAAGCACCCAGTTTAGGCTTTCTAGATTTGTATTATCCTCTTCAGAAATATAATAATAATAATAATAATAATAATAATAATAATAATAATAATAATAATAATAATAATAATAATAATAATTTATTTTGTAAAGAGCAAATATAAACTAAAAATCTTCTCTAAGCGCTCGCACGCACTCACACACACACACACACACATGCACTGGCAAGTATAAATAGTTATGACATAAACACATCAAACACTGCAACTGAGCAGTAAAAACATACACTACGAATACTATTGTTAATACCTGGTGCCACATAACAGATGAAAACGTGTTTGTAAAGCCGAGTTCCATTCCTGAATCTTTTGGTTTTTGTACTTATTGGTAAACTACTCAGAAACGGACAATTTTTAAAAAGTATTAGATCAACTACACATCTGGTCAAATCAGCTGCATTTTCCGATCCTTTCATTTAAACTGACACAGTCCGATAGAAACCTGTCTGTTTTCGTAAGTTATCCGTTTTTTGAGTATGCAGATCTATCAATACAAAACAAGAGATGCTGTGTAGTCTCTTCTCTACACAACGGCCACAGGTTAGGGAAAATAAGCATTTGCTTTGAATTAATCAAATTCAGCTTGTAACGGGTGGACGTTTCTGTGAAAGCGACCTGTGAGTAACAAGTTAATAAGCTTAATTATATGAAACAGTTTCTATATATATTCTTTATCATGAAAAATAACCACCTGAAAGGAATGGGGCTGGCACCAGGCAGCAGACCCGTGGCAGAATCGATCGGGACAAGCTGGGTATCCGGTAAGCACTCTCTGCCTACGACGATGTAGCGGCTCTCTCTCAGCGACCCGATCTGGTTCCAGTACTTCTCTGGCTCGTAAGGCTCAGCCCTAGGCGGTGGAGGCTTTTTGGGCGTGTCTTCTAGCTCCGTATACGTCGTAGGCATCTTAAGATTCTGCCTTCTTCTCCACCAGATCAGCAAGACGATGACGACGACGATGATGATGATGGCAAAGACGAGGGCGAGGATGATGCCGATGAGAACGTCGTTGTTGCTCTGCTTTTCTGCTGCGGGGATTACTATTGGGACGGTTGTGTTGGTCGGAATGGTTGGCGTGGTGGGAACGACAGTTTGAATGATGTCCGCCATGCTGACGTAAGCTATTTTGCTGTCGTTGTTGGCCGATGACTGCACGATGTAATGGAGTCGGTAGCTTCGTCCTGGCTCCAGCGGCTGCCGATGGATCAGAAATACAATACAATACAACGTTATCATCCGATTAAAAACACATGCCCTTTAACTCATCATACAGTCACACTTGAAAGACCAACAAACAATGACAACAATTAAAAACACAGTACAATAGAAATAGGTTTAAGTGTATGATAATTCAACCAATTTACCAGTTAGTCAACCAATCAACCTATCCGTCCATCAACTCACCGTGTTGTTAACTGCCCCATACTTTTGACCGTCTCCCACAGTGAACCGCAAGCCCCCGGTCACTTGGGCAGGTAACAACTGAGCTGTCTCATAACCAGGTACTGACGCCAACTGACGTTTCTTTCGTCCTGTGCCTGTTGTTGGCAGTGTTTCCACCTGATCGGAGAGATGCAAGATATACATTGAGGCATGAGCAAAAACAGTTAAGAGTAAAAGAACTGGCCTTAAATCGCATGCTTTTTCCAGCTCTCATTAAAAGAACTAGTCTTAAATAGCGTGCTTTCTCCAGCTCTCATTAAAAGAACTGGTCTTAAATAGCGTGCTTTCTCCAGCTCTCATTAAAAGAACTGGTCCTAATTAGCGTGCTTTCTCCAGCTCTCATTAAAAGAACTGGTCTTAAATAGCGTGCTTTCTCCAGCTCATATTAAAAGAACTGGTCTTAAATAGCGTGCTTTCTCCAGCCCTCATTAAAAGAACTGGTCTCCAGCACAAAAAGCTGCGTAAGATGCTTGCCATTGTACTTTCTGCCAAAGCAAAACTAAAACACACACACGCACACACAAAAAAAACTACAAGTCTCGAAGTCTTTTTTTCCAACCTTAAGAATGTAAGCAGTGACATCGGGACTGTTGACAGGGTCCAGCACTACTGTTGCTGTTGTGGAAGACACGCTGTACAAGACGGGAGCTTTGGGCACCGGAGGAACAGCCAGCTCTGTCGTGAACGTCTTCGACGTCGAGTCACCCGTCGTGAGGCCGGATAATGACGTCACTGTCACCGTGTACCTACTCCCAGGGTCAAGGCCACACTTGCTGAAGGCCGTGACATTGGATGGCACCGTGACCGTATCACCTTGGGTGGTAACGCCCCCTTTGACGATGGTAACCTGTATGAGATTGAAAACGTAAACCTAATTAGATTTCAATGAAGCATTTGAGCAGAGTTGTAAGTCTCTTCACTACAGCACGGTTGCAACATACAGAGTCACTGCTTTATTATATAATCACTAGTTAGTAATAGAAATTTTATTATATAATCACTAGTTAGTAATAGAAATTTTATTTATATTTGTATACACAGATGTTGACTTACATATCTATTTACTGTCTTACGTGACGAGTGTGCCACAAGGTGACGCGGCGCAATCACACCATTTATTTTCTTTTTCTGTTTTTTAAGGATACTAAATTCGAAAAGTTATGATACCTTTAAAAAATGTTAATCCACGAGTTCAGGTTAATCCGTCCCCAACGCAGAAATCTGCCTTTTGTAAATATCGTATAATAATAATAATAATAATAATAATAACTGTTTATTTATATACCACAACATTACATATAATAAAACACGCACTCGCTGTGGTTGACAACTTCACAAATTACAAATTGTTAGCAAATAATAGATTAACATACATATCAAACATATAAATTTTTTCAACAGGTTAAATACTAATATAGCTATAAAATCTCATTTTAAAAATCTCATTATTATATAAAATAGCATAAGATACAGAACAATTGGAACAAACAACAGCTCACAAAAATCATATCAATTAAAATCAGCATAGGATCAACATACAAAATAATATATTGAACAGCTACTCCGTCGCCAGCGCCAACAATCAACCATCCAGACGCCACATTAGTTATCACAGCACACACAAAGACACACACACGCTCCCACACACACAGCACGCACACACAGACCTACTACCGTCTGACAAGTCGTTTCTCAGCTGACGCAAGGGAATTCTACATAATTATTTATAGTATTGTTTAAACAGGTGTGTTTTTAATGCACGTTTAAAGGCAGGTAGACTGGGTGCATGTCTAAGAGCATATGGGAGTGAATTCCATTGTGTTGCAGCCGCGAAAGAAAAAGTGCGTTCTCCATAGGTTTTTGTGCATGTGGGAATGATGTTGAGAAGGCGTTTATCTGAAGAGGATCGGAGTTGCCGGGACGGTGTGTAAACAGAAAGGAGTTCAGAGATGTAGGCAGGAGAGCAGCCAGAGAAGTAGTTATAGCAGAGAGTCGAAAGCTTGTGTTGAATGCGTGCTTTGACAGGAAGCCAGTGAAGAGATTTTAAGAGAGGCGTGGTGTGTTGATGTTTGCGGGATTTGAAGACAAGACGAGCAGCAGAGTTTTGGATCTTTTGAAGTTTTTCGATGAGATAGAGGGGAGCATTAGCAAGAAGAGCATTACAATAATCAAGTTTAGACAGAACAAAGGCACAGACGAGAGTGATAGTGGTTTGAACTGAAAGATTCTGGCGAATGCAACTGATTTTGTGGAGTTCAAAGAAAGCAGACTTGCAGACTGTAGAGACGTGCTTGTCGAGAGACATATCAGATGAGAGAGTGAACCCAAGGTTGCGAGCATGACAGGAAAAAGCAATGGCAGAGTTCCCGACTTGTATGGTAGTTGGAAGGGAAACAGACGGAGTTGTTTTCTTTTTAAATAAAAGTACTTCTGTTTTGTCATCGTTTAATTTTAGCTTATTGTTATTCATCCAATTCTTTATGTCAAGAATGCATGCCTGCACACCCTGGACGGCAGCGTGTGTCTGCGTAGGTTTGCAAGAAGTGTAAAGTTGGGTATCATCAGCAAAGGACTGACTGGAGATGGAGCGAGTTTGAGCGAGAGTGGGGAGAGGTTGAGTATACAGAATGAACAAGACGGGTCCTAGAACGGAGCCTTGAGGAACACCAAAGGCAAGAGGAACAGACGAGGAAGGGCGATCATTGATGAGGACAGTTTGAGATCTGTTTAAAAGGTAAGATTTAAACCAAGAGAGAGCAGAGCCTGAGATGCCAAAGGAGGAAGATAGTCTTTTTAGCAGAAGAGAGTGATCAATAGTGTCAAAAGCTGCCGATAAATCGAGGAGAGAGAGGAAAGACACATCGCCAGAATCCAGAGCAAGCAGAATGTCATTGACAACCTTAATAAGTGCAGTTTCAGTGCTGTGGTGCGGGCGGTAGGCTGACTGAGTGTGGGGGAGGAGGTCGTGGTTCTGAAGGTAGGAAAACAACTGTTGGAGGACAATTTTCTCAAGAATCTTTGATAGAAATGGGAGGTTGGAGACGGGTCTGTAGTTCTTTAGCACATTTTGGTCAAGGGAGTTCTTTTTTAAAAGGGGCTTTACTACAGCCGACTTGAAGGATGAGGGTACAAGGCCATGCACTAAACTGTCATTAATAATTTGGGTGAGGGAGGGAAGGACAAGATCAAGACATTCAATTAGCAAAGGGGTGGGGATGGGGTCAAGAGAGCAAGTGGTAGGTTTAGACTTTAAAACAATGGATTCAACCATTTCCTCAGTCACTGGCTGAAAAAACGGAAGAGAAAAAGGGCACTCACTGACTGAGGAGTCACTTAGCGTCGGCAACGGAGACAGCTGATCCAGCTCCGCTCGAATTGCAGCAACTTTATCCACAAAGTAAGCACCAAAAATTTCTGGCAGCTGAGAGGAGGGGTACACATTGGGAAGGGGAGAGGTCTTGACTCGGCCACTTAAGCGACCATACACGGAAAACAGTTCCCTACTGCTCTCACAGCTGGCGATCTTTGCGGTGGTATATGCGCTCTTTGCATCATGCACAATCTTGACGACCAGACGCTTGGCAGCATTGAAAATCTGCTTATGGATAGTGAGCCCTATCTTAAGCCAGTTTCTTTCAGCGCGCCGTCTTTGGCGCTTAGCGTCCCGAAGCTCAGATCTTACGGCAGTGTACCAGGGAGCTGTCTTCTCCCTACGGATGCAGCGGTTTGAGACAGGGGCGTGCTTATCAAGGATCGAGCGGAGAGCAGCGTCTAACGGCTCAGCCGCCAGGGGCGAGACGAGCGCGCTCTGAAGATCCTCGCGGAAAGTGGCCCTGTCAATCGCGCGCAAGTTTCGCAGTGACTGGTACATAGCGGGCGGTTTGGGGGGCTGGGCGACTAAGTCACACACCACACAGTAGTGATCAGACGTCAGAGTCTGTGTCACTGATGCATCCTGCACAATGGCGTCCTCGGGCCTGTAGATAATCCAGTCCAGGATATTGCCCAGCGCATGCGTGGGTGTCTGAACGGCTTGAGAAAAGCGGAAGGCGTCCATGATGTCAAGGATCCTGGCCGTCAGCGGTTTAGTGGGTTTATTGTAATGAACATTCACATCACCCAGAATTACTGGGGCACCGGAAAGTCCGTTGCAATAATCCAGGAGTAGGTGAAAGTCTGTGATGAACATCTCTTGAGTCAGCTTGTTCTTGGAGCTAGGGGGTGGACGGTAAACACAGAGGAAGTGCACAGATTGTTGGCGTGGCGCTTGCAGCACCAGAGTGACACGCACCGCTTCGAAAGACGGGTGCGGGAAGGGCAGGTCAGCAGTAAAGGCGATGTGGGTGGTCAGCGCGGCGCGATACAGCACGGCCACACCCCCACCTCCGCGTGTAGTGCGGGGGAAGGAGCGGAAGACATATCCAGGAGGAGTAAGGTCGACACACTTGGCCTCATCACCCTGCTCCCG
The DNA here is from genome assembly GCA_036898135.1 of Oncomelania hupensis. Lineage (NCBI taxonomy): Eukaryota > Metazoa > Mollusca > Gastropoda > Littorinimorpha > Pomatiopsidae > Oncomelania > Oncomelania hupensis. The sequence goes on from CM072527.1 coordinate 43,445,956, forward strand.
TAGCCACGTCTCCGTCAGGAAGAGCAGATCAACGTCATTGTCGCGAACGAACTCTACAATCTCCAGTCGCCTCTCTTTGGGGCCCACAGAGTGGGCGTTGAACAGCGCAACACGGAGCAACGACGACGGGGGTGGTGGGGCAGTGGGGGGGACAGCCTTGGGGGCGGGAGCCCGCAGCAGCAGCGCGGAGTGTCTGAGACGAGGGCGACGCCGCCAGCCTCGGTGCGCCTTCTTGGGGTGTCGGGGAAGGCAGGCAAGGCGGCGGCAATGAATGCCAACATCATACAGGGGACGGCATAGCGGGGAGGGACAGTCACACACGGTAGCACTGTGTGCCGTATACGGTGGAGTGCACGAGTACGTCGGCAAAGATACACCTGTACCGATAGTCAATAGTTCTTTCCTGCTATAGTGCACTCGCACCGAAATGTGCTTGGCTGACAGTGCTCTGCGATGTTCGACAGCCCAGTCAATTAGCGAAGGTGTAATTACTTGTGGAGTGAACACTTGTCGACTAGTGCTGCATTCAATGCCAATACATAGCAAAGAGAGCCAAACGATGAAAAATGTCATAACTCTCGAATCCATAGATAAAATTTGAAACAAAAAGCACCAGGGTGTAAGAAATTTCATCCTGCGTCAGACGATATAAAACTTGTCCCTAAAACTTTCCTTAAACTTTGAAAAATAGGTAAAAATGTCGAGCTGATCTGTCAGGGTTGTCAAGCCCCGCTCATGAATCAAACTGTATTGTACTTTGAGAATGAGAATTTCTTTGTGATTGTGTTACGTGATGACTTTGGTATAGCCTCCATGCTTTTTACTCGTTGTTATATAGGGAATTTCCAGCTCAAGAGCTGCTCAAGGCGCTGGCCAACACGAGATCTAACTAAAGCGGCCAGAGGCGCTCATACTACATAACTAATGTTAACATCTGTTTCCTTCAGTATATTTTATATTTTGCAAAGTATGTTCCTAGTTTATTGATTTATTTCATCGTTCTGATATAGCGCTTTTTCCAGCCCAAGAGCTGCTCAAGGCGCTGACCGATATATGATCTAAGGCAAGCCGCCCGAGGCACCAACTTGCCGCCTAATTTGTTTGTTAATAATATTGTTTTATTATTAATATTAATTTATTAATAATATTGTTTTCTTAATAATATTGTTTTCTTAATAATATTGTTTTCTTAATAATATTGTTTTATTAATAATATTGCTTTATTAATAATATTGTTTTATTAATAATTAATATTACCATCTTCGTTAGTTCATGACACACATTTCGCCGTACTCCCTGCCTTTACACATAACACAGGCTTGACGCTTTTGATGGCCTTTTTTTATTTTATTTAAGCCTTGTTAATGTGATGATGATGATGACGACGATGATGATGATGATGACGACTAAGACGACGATGATGATGATGATAATTACGACGACGACGACAATGACGATGATGACGACGACGACGATGATGATGATGTGATCATAATCAATGCTTTTTGGAGAGAAGAGGAAACAGCAGCTACAACAACGTTGAAGTATAATGTTGCTTACCCTGTAATCTGTGATTGGCATGGGTGTGTAAGCGGGCGGATTCCAGCTGAAAGAGATGCACGTGAGGTTGCGCTCGTTCTGAAGCAGCCCAGCTGGTGGAGATGCTGTGGCAGGAAGGGTCTGTGTCCGATTGACGTCCCCATACAGACCATAGCCAACACTGGTCCGCGCTCTCGCCTGTTATCGCCACCACCACCACCATCATCGTCATCATCATCATCATCATCATCATCATCATCATCATCATCATCATCATCATCATCATCATCATCATCCATCATCATCATTACCATAATTTGTAATGCGCGATTAATAATAATAATAATAATAATAATAATAATAATAATAATAATAATAATAATAATAATAATAATAATAATAATAATAATAATAATTATTATTATTATTATTATTATTATTATTATTATTATTATTATTATTATTATACATGTTTTGATAGGCGCAGTTTACTCCCAAAGCTCGGGATCAATGCGCCCTCTGCAGTCTGAAGTAACCTACTAAAATTGCGATTAGCAGGATGTAGGAGCAACAATGATGATGATAACAACCATCCCAATGATAAAGGTAAAGTTGTGATATCCATGTCTTTGGTGTAATGTTAGAATTATGTCGTACCAAGACGGACTGTGACTTTGACATCCACAGCGAAGCAGAAATATAGAGTTTGATGTATGGAGTTTTGTCAAACGCATAATTCTTTCTGTCATGGCATGAACCAACGACAGAAAGGAATTTTGTTTTAATCAGTATGTCATGATAATCATCACGATAATCATATTCATCTCATCACTTTAGGTGAAGGAAAACATGTCAACCGACCTTGATGTAATAAACGGAGTTGGGTCTGAGATTCTCAAGGACAAGTGAACCGTTCAAGGGCGCGCTGAAGGTTGAGGTCGTAGACTGGGCTAAGGCGAAGGTCTCCACGTTGCTGTACGTGACGTCGTACTCGAGAATGACCCCGTTGGCAGGGTCGGGAGAGGTCAAGTTCACCCTAACGGTCGTGTCCGTGGCAACCAAACCAGTTACCGTCACCTTGGATGGAACTGAAATATAATGATTTAGATTGAATGTCCGAGGTATAAAGGATGACGTGTTTCTAGATTAATGATGTATTTCTAGATTATAATGTTGTGCTTCTAAATTATAGTAATAATGATGAAACAGAATGGACGAAGTTTTCTTTATAACTAAAATTATACAGTGATTGATGGGCAGGCCTTCGAGAACACTTTCTAACCCTAGTTTATCGTCTACAACCCCACCTCCCTTATCATCATCATCATCATCATCATCATAATCATATTCATCATCATCATGGTCACTAGAAAATGTCATCATTATCATCGTCATCATCAATCCTCACCATCATCTTTATCATAATCATCATCACCGTTGTCGTCGTCGTCCCTGTTTGATAACTTTCATCATTATCATTATCATCATCATCATCATGGTCACTAGAAACTGTCATAATCAATCCTCATCATCCTCATCATCGTAATCGGACTGTTTCATTATCATTATCATCGTCATCGTCATCATCATCATCATCATCATCATCATCATCATCATCATCGAGGTACTTCACATTGCTGTAATCGGTAGAAAGTATCGCAAAAACTCCCGCTAGCAGCAGGTGAAAGTATTCCCTCCATCCCTTCAAAGTATACTTTGGGCTCGCTGCTAGCCGCGGATGCGAACCGCAGTACTGTTTAAAAGTGACGGAAAGAGCGGAATATTGCTACAAGGGTTCGGGTAAGGGTTAGTTGTAGATCTATCCTTAGCCCTTGCCCTAAACCTTTTCTCTTCAAAAATGCGCTTTTTCCGTCCCAAAAACCCATTTGCCTTCTTGAATTCTTAAATTGTATGTAACCAAGTGAGGACACTATCCGGCGTCAATAAACGGTTCGAAAAGATTCTCAAACGGTTCGTAAAAGACAGTTGACCTAGAAACAAATACAGCGTGACCTAATTCGTCTCCTAGAGGAGACGAAACTTACTTTTCCGTTTCTAGTCTTTCAGCGACACTGTAACTGAGCAGGCTGCTAACCTCGCCAAAGTATCCCTTCAAGGGACAAGGGACATACTTTGGCCTGCTGGCAGCGTGTGCCTGGAGTATACTTTCTTTCGATCGTAGCTATGTGCAATGGGTGCATCATCATCATATCATTATCATCATGCCATGATTATTATGATCATCATCGTCACCGTCATCATCATCATCATTATCATCATCATTTTTTCTCACCAGATTCAGTCGTCCTGAATAGAAGTTCGTTGCTGAAATTGCCAGCAGCAACACTGTTGAGGTAACGTACACGCACGGCATAAGTAGTGTAAGGGGACAGTCCCTCCATCCTATACAAAGCACAGCAAATTAGCAACTGAAAAGAAAATAGCAAGATGTCTATGAAGGTTATGCTATATGAAATAATAAGTAAACGTTAACGAGGTTTAAAGATTTATCGATGTATAAGGTTATAAGGTTATGTAGCAAAATGGATATGAATTATAATTGGACTCACAATTGTATGGAAGCATAATGGCGTCAAAAGGAGCATTACAATTATTAATGTCGAGATAGGGGAAATAGTGTTTGTTGATAAGCCTTTATTATAAAATAGGAGTAGCATGTAGGCTTAATACCCCAATCCCTCTTTCTCACACACCCCGCACACACACACACACACACACTCACACACACTCACACACACCCCGCAAACCCACACACATACACGTACACACACACACCCAGATATTCACGGGTATACACACCCACAAACACCCACGCCCACATATAAGCAAACGGTTTCCTCTCATCGTACCTGACGGAAGTGATGTTGGTCGTCGCCGTAGTCTGCCAGCTGCTGTCATTGCGACGCACCACGACGTCATAATGACGTAACACGCCTCCGCGTTGCGGGCATGGCAACGCGGCCCAGCGTAACGTCACGGACGTTGCTTGCACCTCGTCTACGACGATGTCACTCACGTTACCCGTCGGCTCTGACCAATAAAAGAGGAAGATGAATATGGGATAGTCTAGTTTCCACTAAACAGTCAACTACGCTCGCTAGCTGAGAGTCAGAGATCTATCAAGCATAGGCTGTATGTTAGCGTATGCCGAAGTCGAAGTCGAAACCTTTAACAGGATAATAGCGTTAAGGTCTATGGGCCTATCTTACCACTATAGTTTTTAGTAAACCATTCACAACAAACAAAATAAATAAAATACAATTAATTTGTAACTAAGATATGCCTTAACTATGGTAAGAAGTAACTAAAGAATATTAATGCACCTAAATACGCATACTCCCCCACACCCTTGGCCCTTCCCCTCCAATACTCTCTCCCTTCCTCACTCAATAGTAGGCAGCTGAGGTGTTTGTTTGTCTGTTGTTATTTAAGCATAAAACATCAATTAATTAAAATAAGTAAATAAAATTATTTAATTTATGTATTATTTTAATACCTAAAATTTTTAATTAAATAGATACATTTAAAAATAAATAAACAAATAAATAAGCCTAAATAAATACACTCACGAGTTTCAGCCGTGATGGGACTGATGGTTTTAGTACCGTTGGCAGCTGAAATGCTTCCTTGGCCCAGAGCTGTGAGAACCACTTCGTAGCGACTCCAAAGCGCTGGAGATGTTACCCTGTAAGCAAGACAAAACAACACAAGACATGACAAGACATGGCAAACGTAGAACTTTTGTTCTTTCTTTTAAGAACTTAATTTTTAAAAGACGAGACCAGTATACTTCAAAACAGATCGTTCCCCCCCACCTCCCCCCTCTTCCCTCTTCGAGTCTGATGTCCGAAATAAGGCGCGTAAAGCACTTTAAAAAAACTTTAATGTCGATGATGATGATGATGATGATGATGATGATGTCGATGATGATGATGATGATGATGATGATGATGATGATGATGATGATGATGATGATGATGATGATGATGATGATGATGGAGGAGGAGGAGGAGGATGACGATTCCCATCCTTTCCCGTAACTCAAAACGTCGTTGGGGCACGATAGATGATCGTTTAACCAGCATACTCCATCTTTCTCTGTCCTCAGCAAACTTCATGGCTTCGCTCAGTGTCAAACCAGTCCATTCTCGAATGCTTTCCCACCCCTTTTTCTCTCTCCCTCTTATTCTGCTTTCTTGCACCATGCCTTGCAGGATTGTTTTTGCAAGGCCTGATTTCTGGTGACGTGGCCATACCATTCCTGTCCGTTTCTTCACCACTGTGAGCATGTCATTGTGTTGTCCAATGGCTTGTGTGATGGTCTGTCGGACTTCGTCATTGGTGATGTGCTGGGTATAGGAAATGCCCAGAAGTCTTCTGTAGCACCTCATCTCCATATTTTGTATTCCTCTTTGTAGATCTGCAGTGAGGGTCCATGTTTCGTATAGGAAGCTGGAGATGACAAGGGAGCGCAGCAGCCTTACCGTAGAGTGTAGACTGATGGTCCTTCCTTTCCAAATGGGCTTCAACCTTGTCAGGGCAGCAGTTGTTTGTGCAATCCTGGAGAGGACTTCCTGTCGGGACCCATTGTCTGATACAATGGCTCCTAAATATTTAAAACTATGCATTGTATTGAGGAATTGGCCTTGGACTTTAATGTCCGTGTTGAAGCCATTGGTTTTGTTGGTCATCATTTTGGTCTTCTCTGCACTTATTTTCATCCCGAAGGCTCTGGACGTGGTGTCAAGCCTCGGTACCAGCTGCTCAAGTTCTTGTTCCTCTCCAGCCAATCCATTAATGTCATCCGCAAAACGAAGGTTGGAGATTGCTCTTCCCCCTATGCTGATTGTGCCTTCGTGATCTGCAAGGGCATCTGACATGATGCGCTCTAGGAAGATGTTGAAGAGTGTTGGCGTCCTTGACGCACGACGGTTGTTGTTCTTAACCAGTTTCCGATGGAGCTGTTGTGAAGGACTGCACAGGTAGCCTTGTCATACAGGCTTTTGATGACTTCAGTAATTTGAGGTTGTACACACTCATGGTTGCCCACAGAGCTGCATGCCATACTCGCTTTTGTAAAGTCTACAAACACATTACATGTATATAGTTGTTGTTGGTGCTGTAGGTATTTCTCGCAAATTATTTTGAGGTTGAAAATCTGTTCAGTGGTACTTCAACCTGCCCTGAATCCTGCTTGTTATTCAGCTGTGATTTGTTCAGCTTGAGGGTTCATCCTGTTGAATATTATTGTCAGGAGAACTTTGCTGGGATGGCTGATGAGGCTGAGGACGCTGTAATTTTCACACTCCTGAAGGTTACCTTTTTGGGAAGAGTGATGACAAGCGACTGGGTCCATGGTGTAGGCCACTCCCCACTCTGCTAGGTCTTGTTACAGATAATGGTGAGGGCTTAGGTCATCGCTTCTCCTCCTGCATGAAGCAATTCCGCGGGTATGTTGTCCACTCCCGCTGTCTTGCCCTTCTTCAGCAATTGCACTGCTCCCTCAACTTCTTGTGGGAGAATTGGGAGGATTTCTTCTTCTGTTCTTTTCTGGGGACATGCTAATATATAATCAATAAATCAATCAAACATCTGTGGACTCCAAGCTAGCGTCCCCAGATGATGCTTGATTAATTGATTTATTGATTAACTTATTGATTGTTTATTATTAACAACGTGGTTAAGCGAGCGTTGTGGCCAAGTGGGCTAAAGCGGGACTAACTTGCCTTGTCCACAGGCCAGAAACCAATGGCGCCTGACAGGTGTGAGTTTGTTCCAGCATCTGGGCGCTATGTTTCTCGGAATATTATTTACTTTCGACTCGGGCAAAGTCTCGGGGGTTTTCTCCGGGTACTCCGGTTTGCTCCCCCAGCAAAAATTAAAAAATCACAACTAATGTTAGGTAGCTTGGGTTTGGGCGCGCCACAGGCTGCGACTACGCTTTCCCCAGGGGAGGCGGCCCAGAACTGTCCAATGGAAAAGGGACAATAAGTTTAAAAAAATAAAATAAAATACAAACTTTAAGCAAACCCACAGATCAGTAACAGTTAAACAGCTAGACCGAGACAGCCAGACAAGCAAAATACTGTCAGAAAAATAAACAAGATCTTAGAAAGTTAGGAACAAGGTTTATGCCTACCTGTAGAGTACCCCAATGGAACAAGACTGGTGCCTTACCTGTAAGACGATACGGTCTGATTCAGCTGAACGTAAGTGATTGCAGACGGAGTTCCCAGTAAGCAGTCCCCTGTGCCAATCACTCGATAAGCTAGGGTAATATTCCATTGGTAGGGACGAAGTTTAGGATCAATAGACCACGTGATCAACAACGAGCCATTCGGTTGGTTGGTGGCTGACATGGTGTCAAAAATGTCTGCCCCTGCAAAACCACAACAAGCAGACAGGGTTTCATTAAGAAGAAGAAGAAGAAGAAGAAGAAGAAGAAGAAGAAAAAGAAGAAGAAGAAGAAGATGATGATGATGATGATGATGATGATGATGATGATGACGATGATGATGATGATGATGATGATGATGATGAAGAAGAAGAAGAAGAAGAAGATAATGATGATGACGATGCTGCTGCTGCTGCTGATGATGATGATGACGAAGACGATGATGATGATAATGATGAAGTATAATGATAAAGGCCTACACGTATATAGCTTGAAGCAGCGTGTGTTAGATCCTGTATCGGCCAGCGCCTTGAGCAGCTCTTGAGCTTGAACAGCGCTCTATAAGAACGATTAAATAAATGTTAAAAAATATTAGCCAATGACCGTTGTTTGTGAAACTCTTAAGGAAGACCTCGGTCCCGGCCTTGTCTACTTCCGGCATTTAATTAAATATTAATTGAATTCAACAGCTTCCGTCGTTATCCACATATATAACAAAGCAGATAATACACAGCAAAACATGTCGAACTGAGGAGCAATGGGTTAACCGCTATAAATAATAACTAATATTTAGCTAAAAGTCGGAGAAAATCCTGCCGGAACAGCCAATCAGACATTTGATTGCATTTTGGTTTCACCAGTTTGGGAGTGAATGTTGACACTATTCATGTACACATTTATTTGACGTCAGTCCTCTCTGTTCATTTGCGTCACTTACCAACAATGATTGGAATGGTAACGGGCGGAGGAGTAGTGGTGGCTGAAACAAAACAAAACAAAACAAATAAGATAGCAAAGGATATAATTCTAAGGTTAAAGCTGAACGCGTCAGTTGTCGACGCTGAATTACACTGTATAAGGGGAAGCAATAATTTGGTTTGGGTACTGCTTTCACTACAATCTTGTCAAAACTTTCAAGGGACTTCAATCCTACATTTTTTAAAATATATTTGGCTATGAATTCCCTTTCAAAAGGTTAGGGGCCTTCTTATTTCTGCTGTCATGAGCCAGCCAATTAGCGGATGCCTTCTTTTCACTTCAAGATTTGTTTTTTTTCTCCTGAAAACCTCACCCGGCGTCTTCGTATGCTATTTCAGTGAGTGTGGAATAATACAACACACAACAAACAAGCAAATATACTAGGCTACTACTACTACTACTACTACTACTACTACTACTACTACTACTACTACTACTACTACTACTACTACTACTAGATGCTATATACGCGCTCCAACTCCCCATTTTTTCCTTCCCCACCCCCTCTCAATTTACCAATCAGATTCAAAGCGCGGCGATATGTAACCAACACACACGTGCACACGATTCATACCACTGTTACTTATGCAGCAAACACACATTTATCACTCAAACATGTGGTGTAAAGGCAGGGAGATTGCTATTAGAAGACGGAAAGGAACTCGCATTTTTTTTTCTTATTTTTCTTTTTTGAATGGGGAGGGAGAGAGAGAGAGAGAGAGAGAGAGAGAGAGAGAGAGAGAGAGAGAGAGAGAGAAAGAGAGAGAGAGAGAGAGAGAGAAAGAGATAGAGGGAGAGAAAGAGAGCGAGAGGGGGGGGGGGAGGGGAATATTTTTGAAATTTTAGTTAGATTGCATCCACAACTATTATTGAAGGGAGAAAGAAAAAACCGGAGTACCCAAAGAACTACCCTCGGTGACCTAAACAGTCTTCGTGCACCTAAGTCACATAGGCTAAGTTCTTCCCCTCCGAACCCGAGACCTTCGACATAGGAAATCGGCGACTACATAAATTACGCACAACAAAAAAAAACATCGCTTACTGGTACACAGTGTGAACGTAGGCGGGCTGGAGATGAACCCAGGACTGGTCTCTTCCACCAGTTTGCCGTCGTTCGTGTAGTGGACGTCCACCCTAAACTCAATGAACCGGTCCGGAGGGAGGTTAGTCACGTTTCGTCTGTAGATGGCCAAGCTGACGTTTTGCTGCAGAATAGCCTCCCTTGTCCAAGCCGCGCTCCCGTTCGTCAATCGGTAGTACAGCCTGCAATTAGTTGTTGTTGTTGTTTTTCTTTACTATATCAAGGTGAGAAGGTACGCAGCGTGCTCGAGCCTATGCACCTACCTATCTCTCAGCAGTCCCATCTACGCAGTACAGATGTGGAGGAGAGGAAGTGGATAATAAAATATTTTTGCTGTTGGGGATGCTCCTCCCCTTACGCATCGTCATCGTCGTCGTCATCATTATCCCCCTCTTCCTCCTCCTCCTCCTCATCATCATCATCAACGTCGTCGTCATCGTCCAATAACTTCCTCCTCCTCCTCCTCATCATCATCATCAACGTCGTCGTCATCGTCCAATATCCTCCTGTTACTGCCCTTCCTCCTCCTCTTCCTAATCATCATCATCACCACCACCACCACCAACCTCATCAATCAATCATTATTTTCATCGTCGTTGTTGCCCTCAAAATATCCTCCTCTTTATGTTACACTCGTTTGATGTTGATGTTTTTCTATCAGTAGTTGATTCAGCCCCAATGCTGAAGTCCTGATAAGGTGTAACTCGGTTCGTTTATCCACGCAACCCGTTCAATCAGCCACAAGGCACAGAGTCGTCGTATGAAGTTTTCAAACTTTATTCAGCGTTCATCAACAACTGCATACAATCGCCTTTTCCCTCTCTCTTTCACAACACAGTGTGTCAATTATATAGTTTTTCTCTCAACTCGAGATAACCTCAGGACGTTCCAGAATGACGCGTTACAACCAATCAGAATTAACTTCGTCATCACTGTTTTACGTCATACAATTTTTCCTTTCTGTCCAAGAATGTTCTCAAATATCGCGAAGCTTCTATCGACAGTAAACAAGCATATCTAGAGAATTCTCCAATAATATCGACCAACTAAAATTACCAACGTTATACAAAGCTTCTTCTAACAACAACGCAAACTCAAATCAAAGGTAAATACACTCTATTATTGAATACTTTGCAAAGCGAAACGATTAGATCTATCGTGCGCGTTTCAGACATACAACGTAACACTTTACAATTATTTTCTTCCTCCTCCTACTCTTCCTTCTCCTCCTCACCTGTACTCAGCGATGGGCAGGCTGAGGTCACCGAAGTCTTCATTGCTGTTCCAGCGATTCCATTGCACGGTAACCAAAGAACACGAAGCGTACGTCACAGACGGGGCTTTGGCCAGTTTTGGTACACCTGCAATATGGTGGTGGAACACCTTCAATAATGAACATTTCACATATAGAATACTATACTGACCACAGAAGCACTAACAAATAGAGTGGATCCGCGATAGCAAAGAGAAAGTCGCTCCTCGATACCATAGCGGTAGCAGTAGCAGCATACAGCCCATGTATCATATGATAGATGGAAGGATTGGATCAGAGTACTGCATCTATGGAGAAAACGCATCGGTCGCTTAAACGGTTTAAGCCGCCTGACAACGAACCTATACTATCTTCATTTACAACGAAAAATACTCGCCTATAACTGCAAACGACACTAAAACAGGTCTATTTTTATTATATGCGGAACTTTCACCTATAATAGGCCTGCCTGTATCGTTTTGATTTAAGGGAAGATCACATGTTCGTTTTTAAGCGGTTTGTAAAATAAACCGTTGGAGCGGCCAATACGTTTCGTTAGAAGACTGAGTCTGATCCCAACTTTTCCATGTATAATACAAGCGACTGTGTGTTATCCACCGCTGCGTGATCGAGGATCCATTTTCTTGTTGCTGTCATGGAGGGTCCATTCTATGTTTGGATGGTATACGCTGGGCTCTCGCCTTTTCATGTGGAAGTGACGTTGCATAAGCTAAATTTAGATAGCTACACCGCGTGTAGGGAATTCCCGCTAGGCCTATATCGACTTCCCGCGATTACGGAGCCCTATAATACGGCATACTTGTTGTCAACAATCTCCAAGGTAACAGTTACGATGGAAGCTGGTTTGCCTTCGTGCTTATCGATAGTTTTTCAAGACGACCAAAGAATAATTGGAACAGTCGAGACTGACAATGATGTCGCTGATGTTTTATCAGCATTTTAAAGATGCTACATGGCAATATATATAGGGAGAACAAATAGGTTGTAATAGAACTGTTTTGAATTTTCATTGTGAATTTTACTGTTTTTTTTTTTTAATCTCATCATCACTGACTATTTGCCCTGTTTTGGTATCATGTAGCAGTCCTGTGTGGTCCTCGACATCTCATACAGCAGTACTCTATGGCTTTGCCATCTCATGTAGCATCTTGTATGGTCCTCATTATCGCCTGTAGACGTCCTGTTAGGTCCTCACCATCTCATGTTGCAGTCCTGTATAGTCCTCGCCTTTTTATGTAGTGGACTAGTATGGTCCTTGCCATATCATTAAATAGACTAGTATGGTCATCGCCATTTTATGTAGTAGACTAGTATATGGTCCTCGCCAATTTATATAGTACACTAGTATGGTCCTTGCCATTTTTTGTAGTAGACTTTATGGTCCTTGCCATTTCATGTAGCAGTCCTGTATGTTCCTCGCCATTTCATGTAGTAGACTAGAATGGTCCTCGCAAATTTATATAGTACACTAGTATGGTCCTCACCATTTTTTGTAGTAGACTTTATGGTCCTCGCCATTTCATGCAGCAGTCCTGTATGGCCCTCGCCATATCATGTAGGAGTCCTGTATAGTCCTCACCATTTCATGTAGTACACTAGTATGGTCTTCACCATTTCATGTAGGAGACTAGTATGGTCCTCGCCATTTCATGTAGCAGACTAGTATGGTCCTCGCCATTTCATGTAGGAGACTAGTATGGTCCTCGCCATTTCATGTAGCCATCCTGTATGGTCCTCGCCATTTCATGTAGCCATCCTGTATGGTCCTCGCCATTTCATGTAGGAGACTAGTATGGTCCTCGCCATTTCATGTAGGAGACTAGTATGGTCCTCGCCATTTCATGTAGCCATCCTGTATGGTCCTCGCCATTTCATGTAGCCATCCTGTATGGTCCTCGCCATTTCATGTAGGAGACTAGTATGGTCCTCGCCATTTAATGTAGCCATCCTGTATCGTCCTCGCCATTTCATATAGGAGACTAGTATGGTCCTCGCCATTTCATGTAGGAGACTAGTATGGTCCTTGCCATTTCATGTAGCCATCCTGTGTGGTCCTCGCCATTTCATGTAACCATCCTGTATGGTCCTCGCCATTTCATGTAGGAGACTAGTATGGCCTCGCCATTTCATGTAGGAGACTAGTATGGTCCTCGCCATTTCATGTAGCCATCCTGTATGGTCCTCACCATTTCATGTAGGAAACTAGTATGGTCCTCGCCATTTCATGTAGGAGACTAGTATGGTCCTCGCCATTTCATGTAGCCATCCTGTATGGTCCTCACCATTTCATGTAGGAAACTAGTATGGTCCTCGCCATTTCATGTAGGAGACTAGTATGGTCCTCGCCATTCCATGTAGCCATCCTGTATGGTCCTCACCATTTCATGTAGCCATCCTGTATGGTCCTCACCATTTCATGTAGCAGTCCTGTATAGTCCTCACCATTTCATGTAGTAGACTAGTATGGTCCTCACCATTTCATGTAGCAGTCCTGTATGGTCCTCACCATTTCATGTAGTAGACTAAAATGGTCCTCACCATTTCATTTAGTAGATTAGTATGGTCCTCGCCATTTCATGTAGCAGTCATGTATGGTCCTCACCATTTCAGGTAGGAGACTAGTATGGTCCTTGCCATTTTATGCATCAGAGTTGTGCTGTCACTGATTGATTAACATGTTTATTTCAATTTTGAAACTGTATGATCAGGTGTATTGATAGTAATAATACAACCATTTTTAATTAATTATTTTATAGAACTTAATTAATTTAATAAATAAAATTTGAAATAAGAAACAAAGAAAACAGAAAAAAGAAACCTTTCTTAGCCTTGTTGTGTCTTTAATTTTTTTGTAGACTTAATCACTGTTTATGTCTGTTTTGTGTGTGTTGACTTGTTGCGTGTGCTTGGTAGTAATAAAAAGAAACGAGTACCCTATTCTCCAAAGAACAAAAAACAAAACAAAACACTACAAGGAAAAAAAAAAAAACACACACACACACATGTATAGAAAGACATTGATTGCTCTAAAAAAAATTCAACTTAACCATGTTTTTGTTTTACATCACAGAGCTCTTCTGGGAACAAAACAAACGAGCCTAGCTTATAAATGCTCAACATGCACACACTCACGTGAAGTATCAAAACAATGAATTTATAATTCAATAAAAACACACACATTTAAAAACAAACACACACATACACAATCAGCAGCATCTGCATTGACACACTCAAAATAAAATTCTACTATTAAACAGTGTAGAACATAAATCCAAACAATGATTTAAAAAAAAATCAATGTATGGATTTTTTTACAAGTCAATTCACTTTATTCTTGGCCCAATAAAGAATGCTGGGTATATAGAAATTATAATTAGAATATAATATATCCCTCACCAAGAGATGGATTACAAGTTTACATTATTATTATTGACAAACAAACACAAACTAAAAAATAATAATAAATAAAAAAAGGTAAATAAATAAATAGATAAAAGGAATAAAAATAAAATAATAAAGTAAATTTAAATATATGTAAATAAATAAAATAAAAGGATAAATCAACATGCTATCTAGTACAAATAGAACAAAATTTAATCATCTAAAATTAAAAAAAACCAAACAATCAAATTGTTTTCAGTTCTGAGAAATATACATTTCATAAGCTAGTTTTCTATATATTAAACAAAACAATCATTGCTTTAATGATAAATATAAACAATCGGAAATACAGTATTACAGCATGCGTGTAAAATAAATGTACAACTCAACTTTGCTGAGGTGCGTAGGAGAAGGACTTTAGGCCTACTATAGTATTCCCGCGAGTCGAGTTGAGTTTCCCAGCAGAGCAATCTAATTTTAGACACGCGAAGGGTTTTCCCTGGCGCACCTGTCTAATTATAGAGAACGCAACGTCACTTCCACATGAAAAGGCGAGAGCCCAGCGTATACCATGTTTGGATAATGCCCCTGACCACTGAAGCGTAGTACTAAAAGCAAGCTGTCGCGAGACCACGTCCATAAAAGCACACATTACATTACATTACATTACATTACATTACATTACATTACATGATTATTGCTTTAGGTCCAGCGGACTCTTCCGAGCCAAATATAAAAGCACACGACACCAGTACGAAGTCAGCTACAGCTCAGCGCGATTTTCATCATTTCCGTTGTAAATGCTCGCTGTTCTTTAAAAAAAAAAATTATAAAAGATTAAAAGGGTGTTTTCCCTCCCCTCTCTCCCTTTGGAACTACCATTTCAAATATCTGTTTTAAAAAAAAAAGGGAGTGGGTTTGGTAGTGAGTGAGGTAATGACAAAAAAATATATAAATCCGTCTACCCAACTCTGAAGAAAAGGGGCAGACACCCAGAAAGACAAACAACGCGATTCTAGTTTACCTTCCTCCCTTCATACAAACAAGCGAACATACATTTCACAATGTGTATCGGTGGATCACAGCAGAAACAACTCTCCTCGCACCACAAATCCAAACACCAGCTGTACGAAGAGCACCCATCGTGGTCGTCCTTCCTTGATGCCCATTCTTCTTATGGTGATGTCGGACAAGTAAGGTAGAGAGGTGACTTTCTATGGGAAGTATAAAGGGGTGCTTGATCTGATAGTTCTCAGCAGACTGAGCGAGGCGGCCACCGACTCTCATGATGCCCAGTTCGTCTATAGAGATGTCGAGACGTTTGAGCTCAGGGAGAGTGGATCGTAGCGATGCAGGAAAGTGTTGAGACTGAACACTCTGGATGATTCGCATGAGTGTGTCGTGGGTTTCTTCCAATGGTGACGGAGCTGCTTGTTTCAGTTTCGTACCCTTCTGTCGTATGCGCTTGACCCAGGCCAGGATTCGGCTGATGACGTTTAGTAGTCGATCGAGGGTGGAGAATCGGTTAACTATTTCCTCAATGCCCTTTTTTCCATTCACCGCAGTCTGAACTCCGAGGACCTTCACTTCTTTATCTTCATCAGCGATAGACACTTCTGGAATTTCATACACGATAGGTTCATTGCTGAGTAGCTGGGGGCCAGAGTACCAGTTTGATTGGTTCATAGCTTGTACATCCAAACCCCGTGAAGCATGATCTGCAGGGTTTTGTTCTGTGGAAATGTGATGCCACTGCTGAGGGCGACTGAAGTCACGGATTTGCTGGACCCTGTTGGCCACAAAGATATGGAATCTCTTCGTTTCGTTGTAGATGTAGCCGAGAACCACCTTCGAGTCAGTCCAGAAGTGATGTTGCGACACGAGGCCTTCAAATTCACGCTGAAGAAATCGAGCAGTTTTGACAGCGAGGACTGCTGCTTGTAGTTCGAGACGCGGAATGGTGACTGTACGAAGTGGAGCAACCTTGGACTTGGCCATCACCATGGAGCAGTGAGGTTTCCCTTCACTGTCAACGACACGAAGGTAAGAGCATTCCCCAAAGCCACTGTTGGAAGCATCTGCAAAATGGTGAAGTTCCACGAGTGACCAAGGCAGCTTTGCATTTGAGAAGTAGCAACGTGGTATCTGTATCGAGGACAGTGCCCCGAGATCGCCCAACCAGGACTTCCAACGCTCCAGTAGACCAGAGGGAAGTGTGTTGTCCCATTCAAGGTTCTGTCTACACGCTTCTTGCAGTATCAGGCGACCCCTGAGCACCAAGGGCGAGACCAATCCCAAGGGGTCAAAAATCGAGGCGATAACGGACAAGGCTCCTCGCTTAGTCAATGGTCTGTCCTTGAACCCGTTGTTGAAATGCAAGGTGTCCGCTTCCAACGTCCAACATATGCCAAAGGCTCTCTCAATGGCACTTTCGCACTTCTCAACTTTCCTGTTAACACTTGCAGTCTGGACCACCTCAGTTTCTGGGAAGGACGACATGACCTTCTGTGAGTTCGATGCAATCTTGTGAAGGCGTAAGTTTCCCCTTTCACAGATTTGGCGCGCTCCCTTCAGCAATTGTACGGACTCAGCTTCGCTCTGGTCGGAGTGAAGACCGTCGTCGACATAGAAGTCTCGTTGGATGAATGTGGAGGCCTTTGGGTTCAGTTGGCGATTGTCCTTGGCTAGCTGCTTCAAGGCGAAATTGGCGCAGCCTGGTGACGAAGCAGCGCCAAAAAGGTGTACCCTCATGCGATGATCAACAGGTTCGGCAGTCAGATCGTTTTGAGGCCACCACAGGAATCTCAGATAGTCTCTGTGACAAGGTGCGACGTGAAATTGATGAAACATGCGTTCGACATCGCAGGAGACAGCAATGGGAAACAGTCTGAATCTGCACAAGACTCCCATCAGCGAGTTCAAGAGGTCTGGGCCTGACAACAAGTGGTCATTCAGAGATGTTCCTTGGCATGTAGCGGCACAATCGAACACGACCCTGATCTTGCCTGGCTTGTTGGGGTTGTACACTCCATGATGTGGAATAAACCACACGGTTCTTGAAGATGTGTCGGAGTCGCGAACAATTTCTGCATCACTTCGTTCTAACATTTGGTCCATGAACTCCTTATACAGCTGGAAATGGTCGGGATTGTTGCAGAACTTGCGTTTGAGACTCATCAGCCTTCTGTACGCGAC
Source organism: Oncomelania hupensis (assembly GCA_036898135.1). Classification (NCBI taxonomy): domain Eukaryota; kingdom Metazoa; phylum Mollusca; class Gastropoda; order Littorinimorpha; family Pomatiopsidae; genus Oncomelania; species Oncomelania hupensis. Next base: position 43,463,599 of record CM072527.1, read on the forward strand.
GTATCTGTTGTTTGGTAGCTGAGGATCATCACCCTTGAATGGAAGTGGAGTTCATAGTGTCCTTCCTCATTGACCTTGATGTTTTCAGTAAGAATCTGCATAAAGCGTTGATCCTCTTGCGAAGCTGGTTGTTCATCCGGGAAGGCAAAATCTCGCTCCATCATCTTGATGAGACGCTCATTCGTGACATCCTTGGTTCTAAAAGAAATCGCATGGACGGGAATGCTGGTGGTCCCGGTGTAGTGGGCAGATGGAGTGTTGACCTTTGGGATATTGGGATCGAAGGATCCGCTGAACCTCGCCAACCACGCTCCATCCTAAACGTGTTTTCTGGAAGAAGGGAGGTCAAGCGTTATGGCCTCATTTTCACATGTCTGGCCTCCAGGGCTGTTCATTTAGAAGTGTTGGAAGACATGTCGACGGACGCTTTTATATGTGGTCTGAGGCGATTCGTAGCCATTCGTGGAAACGTGAGATCCATACGTTGTGACAGGGGTACCAACTTCATCGGCGGTGAGAGAGAGCTGAGAAGCTCCAAGAAGAACATCGATGGCAACAGGGTCAAAAGCGATATGCAGTATAGAAGCTGCGACTTCATCTTCAACCCTCCGTCTGCCAGCCACTTTGGAGGGGTTTGGGAGCGGCTCATTCGCACGACGCGTGGCGTGATCGAGGGATTGCTGAGGGAACACAGCATGAGATTGACAGCTGTCACTCTCTCTACTCTGTTTTACGAGGTGGCCGCCATTGTGAACAACAGACCTCTCTGCGTTGACACCCTCGAAGACCCATCAGCCCCAGCTCCCTTAACTCCAAATCACCTCCTCACCGTTAAACCTGAACCCATATTCCCTCCTCCAGGAAACTTTCAGAAGGATGACCTGTACTCTACAAAGCGTTGGAGAAGAGTGCAGTACCTCGTCGAGCAGTTCTGGAAACGCTGGAGAATTGAATACCTGTCCACTCTGCAGCCCCGCAAGAAGTGGTATGACGCCAAGGACTCCGTTCGAGAGGGCATGGTGGTCATCCTGACTGATGAAAGCACGCCGAGAGGAACCTGGAAGCTCGCCAGAATCGAGAAACTCTACCCCAGTCGAGACGGTCTCGTCAGGTCTGTCCAACTCAGGTTGGCAGCTGTGGAAAAGGGGAAAAGAGGCGCCCACGTTGTGCGGACCTCCTTTCTGGACAGGCCTGTCCACAAAATCATCCCTCTACATGTGACCCTTCCAGTCAAGTAATTAGATTGCTAGCTGTGGATGTGATGAGTAGCCTTTAGAGGTTACATAGACTAACTATACAAAATAAATGTCTGACAGTGACTAGTTTTAACATGTATCATGCTATCTGTTGCCTACGTTATGGTATCTCCTGCTTGCATTAAGACAATAACTCTGGACTCTAAGTGAACCTAATGCTGAGGTCTCAGTTGCAAAAAATAGCTTTGGAGACAATGTTGATTAACTTCCGGGGATAAGTTAAGGCCGGGGGTGTTCTTGCCAGTGTGTTGAGTCTGTATGTAAAGGCGTCTTCTTGTCTTCTTCGTTGTCCCCCCTTGTTATCTTTCGTCTTGTGTCGTCATCCTCCCTCCCTCCTTATTATGCTTTTGGCCCTCTCAAGCCTTATTAGTCCTTTCAGCGCGCGGAAGGGCTGATAGTAAGAGCTCCTTAGTTATTATTTCATGTTGTGTGGCCACCTGTTTATTTGTTGTTGTTGTTGTTTGTTTGTTTGTTTGTTTTTGTGAATGTATGTTTGTATGTATTTCCTCCCCCCACCCCTCTGGTCTTCTTCCCCCGTGTGCCAATAAAGACGTTTGAACGATGATAAAAAGCTAATGAGACACCACTATCTAGATCAGATTTATTTGTATTGGAAGTCTGAGTTGTCTTGGGTCTTATTTTTGGTTAACAATATTATCCTTATTTGGCTTTGGGAAGGATTTTTTGTTATGCCTTGATGCTTTGTTTTCATCTGTCTAATCATTTGTAGCTCCTGTACGTGCATACGTGTGTGCTTTGGGTCGTATGCATACAAATCGCTCACTGTATTGTTCAACGCTAAGTTTTTTGTGCTAGTAATACATTGCACCGAGCAGCACGTTTTTTGCTTGTTTATTAACCCACTTAATTTCACGTTCCGCGCTGTTCTGCTATAGGAATTATTGTTGCCATAAAAGCGAACTGAGAAGAATGCTAATTATAAGTTTGACAACGAGGCTCTTTTGGGTTCACAAATTGATTTTTTTGGTAATAAGTAAGCCTAGATGAATTTTGGAATTTCGCTTCACTTTTATGTCAACCTTGATACGAGGAACAAGTCTTGTTCGATCGCACCAGTTTTGTACTGTATCGCCCCAATACGCGGTTCCAAGGTAAATACTCGAATATTTTATATTGTTTAGGCCACGATCTATCATTTTGGATAAGTCTTTCTGTTTCATTCTTTATATCATCGTTTATTGAACTTATGCTTAAACTTGTTTCGAATGTTAGCGATAAATTTTTTGATCAGTTGTACTTTTTTTGAGTTTACACTCGACCACACTATTGCCGAGATATGTAGCTTTGTTCATTGCTTGATTTATAATAATATGATGCATTTCTTCTCTCTCTCTCTCTCTCTCTCTCTCTCTCTCTCTCTCTCTCTCTCTCTCTCTCTCTCTCTCTGTCTTTCTTTCTTTCTTCTTTCTTTCTTTCTTTCTGTCTTTTCTTTCTTTCTTTCTTTCTTTCTTTCTTTCCTTTTTTATCTATTGTGTTTGTATGAAGCCGAACTCAGTGTTTGCCATTTATTGCATTTGGTACTAGATATTTATACCTAGTTTCTAGTTTTCACCAGGTCACGGGGTACAGTTGTACTGAATAAAATATCAACCTATACCTACACCTGCGTTGTGACTTCCGTGTGTGAATTGGGAGGGCGAGCAGTAACAGTGAAAACTTGGTGCATCCGAGGCTGACGTCCAACCATACCAGGAGCACGTCACCCTTCATGCCACCCATTCAGGATCCCGAGGTCATATACGTCCGTGCGTTTTGGGGACCGCTGACCTTGCGGACTTCTCTAAGTCACCGTCATAGCGAAACGTCTAGAGAATCGCCACTCGATGAACATGAGCTTAGCCGAGTCTACAGTCCTACCACAAGACCAACCCGACCTCTCGACGTTGCTCGAGTCGGAGGAGGCACCCATACATCAAGTCATGCAACAGGAGGAAGAGGACTTGCATCATAAGACAGCACTCGAGTCTGCAGCGTCGTCTGAAGAAAATGCACTGCTCGTGACGTCATCTACCATCGGTACCAAAGAGCGGGTGGATTCTTCTTTTTCCACATCGCCGTCTTACCCCACAACATCTGCTGATACCGCGTGTCTGTCGTCTGCAGCAACTAGTGTTGGGAACTTCAAACGATACAACTGTGTCTTACAGTAGGCCACAAAGAACCGTCATGCCAAATTCTCAGTTCGTGGAACAGTATGGACCTATACGCCTTAGTGACTATCACGGTGCTTATCATGAATTGGAGTCGTTCATTCGTGATGTTAACGTTGAAACCCAGCAAGGTCCTTTAACTCATACGCGAACCAAGAAACTACTCAACCAGCTAACAGACCTCACTCGTGCTCTCACAACCCGTAGGAATGCTTTAAGATACATTCAACTAGATGATGATACTGAAACCACGTTCTCAGTACTGAGGAAAGAAAGTGACAATCTCGCCGGACGCCTTTCCATATCCATACTGCATCTCGCTGACGCAAATGCTGATGCTGAAACAACCCCTTATTTAGTAGAATTTGAACCTCAACAACAATTCGATGGAGTTTCTAACCCTGTGCCTCATGATCGTGTTGTTTCTGAGGAGTCTGTGGGCTTGACATACAGATCGACCCCATTCACTAGCCTCATGCAACCAGTATGTCCGACAGAGGCAGAGTGTACAGGAAGTCGTATGAACATTGACTCTGTGGGTCATCAATCGGAAATCCGTGATGCAACAACGCCTATGGGACAAGCTCAAACTGAAGTGAACGAGAACAATACTAGATCTCTAACCAGAAGGTCGGTTGTTCGTTCAATAAAATCTACTTCCTCGTCCAGTTCAATACGTAGAATTAGGCTGTCAGAGGTTGCGGCATTAGAGGTCAAACAACGAGCCAATTACGAGAAGGAATGCTCACAATGGCAAAAACAGCAAGTTCAGACACGTCTAAACGAAGCTAAAATAAAGGCCAAACTCGACAAGGAGGCAGAAGAAGCGCAACACGAAGCTGAAGAGGCACAACAAAGGGCACAATGGAAAACAGAAAGGGCACAACGTGAGGCACAAGAGGCACAACGTGAGGCACAAGAGGCACAACAAAGGGCATGGCAGAGAGCACGGAGAGCAGAGGAAGAAGCACGGCGAGAATGTGAAACCCGAAGAGAGATTCAAGAAATGGAAAACCAACTGGCGGCTATTAAGGCGAAAGAAGAACGTGATGAAAGGCAAGCAGAGATCAACGCAGCTCTTGCAGCGGCAGCCGTTCTGGAGAGTAGCTCCAAATCTGGCGTAGCTAGCTCCACCCTGTCATCACTCCCTACAATCGATAAGGTCCACGATCTCTTCTTATGTCGTCCTGACGGACAGTGGGGAGAAATTGACGATGCCGCAGAATTTAACTCTCGAAGGCCTCGTAGCTCGTCAGCCCAGGAAAAAATGGTGAACGAAAATGTGAGGGACTCAAATCAGAACGTTCCACTGAACTTCAACGCACTTCGAGCAGCATGAAGTAAACTCATGGTCGGTCACGAGACTACCAACAACGCTGACGCCAAAATAAATCTACTTTCGTCAACACAACCGTCTAATATCTACACCACTCTGAATCTCAAACCTGAAACCGTCTCGGGAGGTTCAGCCATTCGCGCCAATTCTGCCAAAGGGATAAATCACGATGCGAGTTCCGTGCCGTCATATTTCAAAGGAAACCAAGCAGTACACACCTTCCTGGTGATCTAGCTGGTATCCATGTTGAGAAAGAACGAACTATGTTTGATCCAGTAAAGATAAAGACTGAAATGACCACCAGCTTGGTGGATGAAAGTGAACGCTCTCGTACTGATAAAGTCCTTGTCCAATCACGCATGACCCAAAGCCATCATGACCACGAGACTTGGCCTAAGGCGCATAGACCAACATCATTGGCAAGGATAGCTGAGACAGAAGAGCCTTTACCATACATACAGTACAGTGTCGGTGGAAGCCACATGCGATTTAGACATCCTACTCAAATCCAACCACTACTCTCCGAAGCCAGTCAGGTCTATCCCAGAAATTATTTTGCTGGCCTTGACGACCAAGACCGCCACAACTACGCCTACGACTATGAAACGTGCAACGGAGTGGCGGTGTCGCGCCTGAACGAAGACAAGGACCAGACAACCACACTTCGTTTACCGCTGCCGTCCCTCTCGCTCAGCACCAGAACTACAACGAAGTTCAAATGCCTTTGGGCAACTCGACGCTGAGAAGCGAAGCTCCCGAGTTCGTGCCCTTAGTCTGTCAGGTCAGTCAAGCTCCTTCCGCGAGTCAACCAGTGCACCCATCGATCAACACGTCCAGACGTGCAGAGTGTTCTCATGCCGACTCTGCCACCCCTGCAAATACCGACATCCAAGCAATCGTTAAATGCTTAGCAGAAGCCATGGCCATCACCAGGCTGCCCGTGCCAAAGCCGCCAGTCTTTAAGGGCGATCCTTTATCCTACCCCAGCTGGATCGCCGCATTCAAGCATCTGGTGAGCAGCGATTCGATCAAACCTGAGGACAAAATGCTCATTCTGCGAGATTACATCGATGGACCTGCGAAGCAAGCTGTGGGAGATCTGTACTACGAACTAAGTGAGTGAGTCATCATACTTCAGTGCTCTCGAGATACTCCAGAAAAGATTTGGTGAAGATTACACGATCGCGGAGTCTCTCAAAGAGAAGCTTGACAGTTGGCCCAACGTGAGGCCAAGGACTACAACTCCTTGATGAGTTTCGCCGATTATCTAAAACAGTGTGAAGTGATGTCGCGAAAAATACAAGGACTAGCAATGCTTGACGATCCGTCGCAAATAAAGAAACTGCTTCAGAAACTTCCTGAGGCTCTCTCAATGTCTTGGGGTAGCCGAGTCGTAACTCATCAGAACGCAACTGGAAGGTACCCTGAGTTCAGAACCTTCGTCTCGTTCCTGCAGGAGAAAACTGACTGCCTTCACAACGCTCATCTCAAACAAAACCAGAAGAGGCCCCTTGAGTATGACGGCCTTGCTGGAAGACAAAGCAGAGGAGGGCAAACTTTTGTCACGTCCGGAAACTCCAACCAAGCCATGGATGGAAAAGAACAGAATAATCCTCCCGAACTTGATCGGTCCAAACCTAGAGACTTTAGGGGACAAGGCAACAACAGCAACCAAGAGAGAGGTGATGGTTGTGCATTTTGTCATGGCCGCCATCATGTGTTTGATTGTCGGAAATTCATCGCCATCAAACCTGAGGCTAAGAGGGACTTCATCCGAAAGAATTATCTGTGCCATCGATGCCTTCACAACAGTCACTTCATAAAGGGATGCCGTGCCAAGTATGAATGCAAGACGTGCAAGGCCAACCACAACACCGCCTTGCACGACCTAGGCCCTCCTCTAAGGCAGTCAAGACTTGTTGAAAATCGCCAAAGTGGCGATTCAGACAACCGAAGTGAGCCCAAGGAAGAAGGTCAGGTGAATGTCGTCGGGGCCTTCGCAGCTGATCCTGAGCAAACCAAAACGTAGAGACTAAGGGCAAGAGAGCCTACAGAGTGTCTCAGCTTCCCACATCACGTCTCTACTCACTCTATGTGCCTGTTTATGTGTCTGCCAAATCCGAGCCTCACAACGAGGTACTGGTGTACGCCATGTTAGACACAATGAGCGATACTTCCTTTGTGATAGACCAGGTCGCAGAGAAATTACACCTGCAAGAACGGGACACATGCTTAACTCTGACTACGCTCACCTCTACTAAACAGACGGTCAAATGCAAGACTTAACTGACTTGAGAGTGCGGGCTTATGACTCCAGTGACTACATTGATGTGCCCGCCACGCATTCTCATCGCGAGATTTGCACTGACAAGGGACAGATTCCTACACGTGAGTTTGTTCAATCTCTGCCACATCTTAAGCATCTTGCTTGCTACTTCTACCCCCTCTTCGATGCCCCAGTCGCCCTACTGCTTGGTGTCAACGTGTCTGAAGCCTTACGACCTCTGCATGTGGTGTCGGGCGAACTTGGACAACCCTACGCTCAAAAAACACGTTTAGGATGGAGCGTGGTTGGCGAGGTTCAGCAATCCTTCGATCCCAATATCCCAAAGGTCAACACTCCATCTGCCCACTACACCGGGACCACCAGCATTCCCGTCCATGCGATTTCCTTCAGAACCAAGGATGTCACGAGTGAGCGTCTCATCAAGATGATGGAGCGAGATTTTGCCTTCCCGGATGAACAACCAGCTTCGCAAGAGGATCAACGCTTTATGCAGATTCTTGAAAACATAAAGGTCAATGAGGAAGGACACTATGAACTACCACTTCCATTCAAGGGTGATGATCCTCAGCTACCAAACAACAGATACGTCGCGTACAGAAGGCTGATGAGCCTCAAACGCAAGTTCTGCAACAATCCCGACCATTTCCAGCTGTATAAGGAGTTTATGGACCAAATGTTAGAACGACGTGATGCAGAAATTGTTTGCGACTCCGACACATCTTCAAGAACCGTCTGGTTTATTCCACATCATGGAGTATACAACCCCAACAAGCCAGGCAAGATCAGGGTCGTGTTCGACTGTGCCGCTACATGCCAAGGAACATCTCTAAATGACCACTTGTTGTCAGGCCCAGACCTCTTGAACTCGCTGATGGGAGTTCTGTGCAGATTCAGACTGTTTCCCATTGCTGTCTCCTGCGATGTTGAACGCATGTTTCATCAATTTCACGTCGCACCTTGTCACAGAGACTATCTGAGATTCCTGTGGTGGCCTAAAAACGATCTGACTGCCGAACCTGTTGATCATCGAATGAGGGTACACCTTTTTGGCGCCGCTTCGTCACCAGGCTGCGCCAATTTCGCCTTGAAGCAGCTAGCCAAGGACAATCGCCAACTGAACCCAAAGGCCTCCACATTCATCCAACGAGACTTCTATGTCGACGACGGTCTTCATTCCGACCAGAGCGAAGCTGAGGCCGTACAATTGCTGAAGGGAGCGCGCCAAATCTGTGAAAGGGGAAACTTACGCCTTCACAAGATTGCATCTAACTCACAGAAGGTCATGTCGTCCTTCCCAGAAACTGAGGTGGTCCAGACTGCAAGTGTTGACAGGAAAGTTGAGAAGAGCGAAAGTGCCATTGAAAGAGCCCTTGGCATATGTTGGACGTTGGAAGCGGACACCTTGCATTTCAACAACGGGTTCAAGGACAGACCATTGACTAAGCGAGGAGCCTTGTCCGTTATCGCCTCGATTTTTGACCCCTTGGGATTGGTCTCGCCCTTGGTGCTCAGGGGTCGCCTGATACTGCAAGAAGCGTGTAGACAGAACCTTGAATGGGACAACACACTTCCCTCTGGTCTACTGGAGCGTTGGAAGTCCTGGTTGGGCGATCTCGGGGCACTGTCCTCGATACAGATACCACGTTGCTACTTCTCAAATGCAAAGCTGCCTTGGTCACTCGTGGAACTTCACCATTTTGCAGATGCTTCCAACAGTGGCTATGGGGAATGCTCTTACCTTCGTGTCGTTGACAGTGAAGGGAAACCTCACTGCTCCATGGTGATGGCCAAGTCCAAGGTTGCTCCACTTCGTACAGTCACCATTCCGCGTCTCGAACTACAAGCAGCAGTCCTCGCTGTCAAGACTGCTAGATTTCTTCAGCGTGAATTTGAAGGCCTCGTGTCGCAACATCACTTCTGGACTGACTCGAAGGTGGTTCTCGGCTACATCTACAACGAAACGAAGAGATTCCATATCTTTGTGGCAAACAGGGTCCAGCAAATCCGTGACTTCAGTCGCCCTCAGCAGTGGCATCATATTTCCACGGAACAAAACCCTGCAGATCATGCTTCACGGGGTTTGGATGTACAAGCTATGAACCAATCAAACTGGTACTCTGGCCCCCAGCTACTCAGCAATGAACCTATCGTGTATGAAATTCCAGAAGTGTCTGTCGCTGATGAAGATAAAGAAGTGAAGGTCCTCGGAGTTCAGACTGCGGTGAATGGGAAAAAGGGCATTGAGGAAATAGTTAACCGATTCTCCACCCTCGATCGACTACTAAACGTCATCAGCCGAATCCTGGACTGGGTCAAGCGTATACGAAAGAAGGGTACGAAACTGAAAGAAGCAGCCCCGTCACCATTGGAAGAAACCCACGACACGCTCATGCGAATCATCCAGAGTGTTCAGTCTCAACACTTTCCTGCATCGCTGCGATCCACTCTCCCTGAGCTCAAACGTCTCCACATCTCTATAGACGAATTGGGCATCATGAGAGTCGGTGGCCGCCTCGCTCAGTCTGCTGAGAACTATCAGATCAAGCACCCCTTTATACTTCCCAAAGAAAGTCACCTCTCTACCTTACTTGTCCGACATCACCATCAGAAGAATGGGCATCAAGGAAGGACGACCACGATGGGTGCTCTTCGTACAGCTGGTGTTTGGATTTGTGGTGCGAGGAGTTGTACTTTTTGAGTCCACACTCGACGATATTGCCAAGATATGTGGCTTTTGTTCATTGCTTGATTTATAATAATATGATGCATTTCTTAGCTCGCTCTCTCTCTCTCTCTCTCTCTCTCTCTCTCTCTCTCTCTCTTTCTCTCTCTCTCTTTCTCTCTGTCTGTCTGTCTGTCTTTGTCTCTTTCTTTCTTTCTTTTTTTATCTCTTGTGTTTGTATGAAGCCGATCTCAGTGTTTGCCATTTATTGCATTTGTTGTGGTACTAGATATTTATACCTAGTTTCTAGTTTTCACCAGGTCACGGGTACAGTTGTAACTGAATAAAACTTTCAACCTATACCTACACCTGCGTTGTGACTTCCGTGTATGAATTGGGAGGGCGAGCAGTAACATATTCACTGTTACTGCTCGCCCTCCCAATTCACACACGGAAGTCACAACGCAGGTGTAGGTATAGGCTGATATTTTATTCAGTACAACTGTACCCCGTGACCTGGTGAAAACTAGAAACTAGGTATAAATATCTAGTACCAAATGCAATAATTGACAAACACCGAGTTCAGCTTCGTACAAACACAAGAGATGAAGAAAGAAAGCAAGAAAGAAAGAGACAAAGACAGACAGACAGACAGAGCGAGAGAGAGAGAGAGAGAGAGAGAGAGAGAGAGAGAGAGAGAGAGAGAGAGAGAGAGAGAGAGAGAGAGAGAGAGAGAGAGAGAGCTAAGAAATGATCATATTATTATAAATCAGGTAACGAACAAAGCCACATATCTCGGCAATAATGTGGACTCAAAAAAGTACAACTGATCAAAAAATTTATCGCTAACATTCGAAACAAGTTTAAGCATAAGTTCAATAAACGATGATATAAAGAATGAAAAAGAAAGACTTATCCAAAATGATAGATCGTGGCCTAAATATAAAATATTTGAGTATTTACCTTGGAACCGCGTATTGGGGCGATACAGTACAAAACTGGTGCAAACGAAGATCAAGGTTGAAATAAAAGTGAAGCGAAATTCCAAAATTCATCTAGGCTTACTTATTACCAAAAAATCAATTTGTGAACCCAAAAGAGCCTCGTTGTCAAACTTATAATTAGCATTCTTCTCAGTTCGCTTTTATGGCAACAATAATTCCTATAGCAGAACAGCGCGGAACGTGAAATTAAGTGGGTTAATAAACAAGCAAAAAACGTGCTGCTCGGTGCAATGTATTACTAGCACAAAAAACTTAGCGTTGAACAATACAGTGAGCGATTTGTATGCATACGACCCAAAGCACACACGTATGCACGTACAGGAGCTACAAATGATTACACGTGCAGCACAGAAAGACAGATGAAAAACAAAGCATCGAGGCATAACAAATAATCCTTCCAAAGCCAAATAAGGATAATATTGTCAACCAAAAATAAGACTCAAGACAACTCAGACTTCCAATACAAATAAATCTGATCTAGATAGTGGTGTCTCATTAGCTTTTTATCATCGTTCAAATGTCTTTATTGGCACACGGGGGAAGAAGACCAGAGGGGAGGGGGGAGGAATACATACATGTATACAAACGTACATTCACCAAAACAAACAAACAAACAACAACAACAAATAGACGAAACAGGTGGCACACAACATGAAATAATAACTAAGGAGCTCTTACTATCAGCCCTTCCGCGCGCTGAAAGGACTAATAAGGCTTGAGAGGGCCAAAAGCATAATAAGGAGGGAGGGAGGATGACGAACCAAGACGAAAGATAACAAGGGAGGACAACGAGGAAGACAAGAAGATGCCTTTACATACAGACTCAACACACTGGCAAGAAGAACACCCCCGGCCTTAACTTATCCTCGGAAGTTAATCAACATTAGTGTCTCCAAAGCTATTTTTTTGCAACCGAGATCTCAGCATTAGGTTCACTTAAGAGTCCAGAGTTATTGTCTTAACGCAAGCAGGAGATACCATAACGTAGTCAACAGATAGCATGATACATGTTAAAACTAGTCGCTGTCAGACATTTATTTTGTATAGTTAGTCTATGTAACCTCTAAAGGCTACTCATCACATCCACAGCTAGCAATCTAATTCTAATTACTTGACTGGAAGGGTCACATGTAGAGGGATGATTTTGTGGACAGGCCTGTCCAGAAGGGGGGGTCCGCACAACGTGGGCGCCTCTTTTCCCCTTTTCCACAGCTGCCAACCTGAGTTGGACAGACCTGACGAGACCGTCTCGACTGGGGTAGAGTTTCTCGATTCTGGCGAGCTTCCAAGTTCCTCTCGGCGTGCTTTCATCAGTCAGGATGACCACCATGCCCTCACGAACGGAGTCCTTGGCGTCATACCACTTCTTGCGTGGCTGCAGAGTGGACAGGTATTCAATTCTCCAGCGTTTCCAGAACTGCTCGACGAGGTACTGCACTCTTCTCCAACGCTTTGTTGAGTACAGGTCGTCCTTCTGAAAGTTTCCTGGAGGAGGGAATATGGGTTCTGGTTTAACGGTGAGGAGGTGATTTGGAGTTAAGGGAGCTGGGGCTGATGGGTCTTCGAGGGTGTCAACGCAGAGAGGTCTGTTGTTCACAATGGCGGCCACCTCGTAAAACAGAGTAGAGAGAGTGGCAGCTGTCAATCTCATGCTGTGTTCCCTCAGCAATCCCTCGATCACGCCACGCGTCGTGCGAATGAGCCGCTCCCAAACCCCTCCAAAGTGGCTGGCAGACGGAGGGTTGAAGATGAAGTCGCAGCTTCTATACTGCATATCGCTTTTGACCCTGTTGCCATCGATGTTCTTCTTGGAGCTTCTCAGCTCTCTCTCACCGCCGATGAAGTTGGTGCCCCTGTCACAACGTATGGATCTCACGTTTCCACGAATGGCTACGAATCGCCTCAGACCACATATAAAAGCGTCCGTCGACATGTCTTCCAACACTTCTAAATGAACAGCCCTGGAGGCCAGACATGTGAAAATGAGGCCATAACGCTTGACCTCCCTTCTTCCAGAAGCAACGTGAAAGGGGCCGAAGCAATCCAACCCGACGTGAGAGAAAGGAGGAGCAACTTCCGTTCTGTCTGGTGGAAGATCGGCCATCTTCTGAGTCTCAGGTTTCCCGCGCAACCTGCTGCAGTGGACGCATCGGTGGATCACAGCAGAAACAACTCTCCTCGCACCACAAATCCAAACACCAGCTGTACGAAGAGCACCCATCGTGGTCGTCCTTCCTTGATGCCCATTCTTCTTATGGTGATGTCGGACAAGTAAGGTAGAAAGGTGACTTTCTTTGGGAAGTATAAAGGGGTGCTTGATCTGATAGTTCTCAGCAGACTGAACTGAGCGAGGCGGCCACCGACTCTCATGATGCCCAATTCGTCTATAGAGATGTCGAGACGTTTGAGCTCAGGGAGAGTGGATCGCAGCGATGCAGGAAAGTGTTGAGACTGAACACTCTGGATGATTCGCATGAGCGTGTCGTGGGTTTCTTCCAATGGTGACGGGGCTGCTTGTTTCAGTTTCGTACCCTTCTGTCGTTTGCGCTTGACCCAGGCCAGGATTCGGCTGATGACGTTTAGTAGTCGATGGAGGGTGGAGAATCGGTTAACTATTTCCTCAATGCCCTTTTTCCCATTCACCGCAGTCTGAACTCCGAGGACCTTCACTTCTTTATCTTCATCAGTAGTTTGTACATCCAAACCCCGTGAAGCATGATCTGCAGGGTTTTGTTCCGTGGAAATATGATGCCACTGTTGAGGGCGAGCGACTGAAGTCACGGATTTGCTGGACCCTGTTGGCCACAAAGATATGGAATCTTTTCGTTTCGTTGTAGATGTAGCCGAGAACCACCTTCGAGTCAGTCCAGAAGTGATGTTGCGACACGAGGCCTTCAAATTCACGCTGAAGAAATCGAGCAGTTTTGACAGCGAGGACTGCTGCTTGTAGTTCGAGACGCGGAATGGTGACTGTACGAAGTGGAGCAACCTTGGACTTGGCCATCACCATGGAGCAGTGAGGTTTCCCTACACTGTCAACGACACGAAGGTAAGAGCATTCCCCAAAGCCACTGTTGGAAGCATCTGCAAAATGGTGAAGTTCCACGAGTGACCAAGGCAGCTTTGCATTTGAGAAGTAGCAACGTGGTATCTGTATCGAGGACAGTGCCCCGAGATCGCCCAACCAGGATTTCCAACGCTCCAGTAGACCAGAGGGAATTGTCCCATTCAAGGTTCTGTCTACACGCTTCTTGCAGTATCAGGCGACCCCTGAGCACCAAGGGCGAGACCAATCCCAAGGGGTCAAAAATCGAGGCGATAACGGACAAGGCTCCTCGCTTAGTCAATGGTCTGTCCTTGAACCCGTTGTTGAAATGCAAGGTGTCCGCTTCCAACGTCCAACATGTGCCAAGGGCTCTCTCAATGGCACTTTCGCTCTTCTCAACTTTCCTGTCAACAGTTGCAGTCTGGACCACCTCAGTTTCTGGGAAAGACGACATGACCTTCTGTGAGTTCGATGCAATCTTGTGAAGGCGTAAGTTTCCCCTTTCACAGATTTGGCGCGCTCCCTTCAGCAATTGTACGGCCTCAGCTTCGCTCAGGTCGGAGTGAAGACCGTCGTCGACATAGAAGTCTCGTTGGATGAATGTGGAGGCCTTTGGGTTCAGTTGGCGATTGTCCTTGGCTAGCTGCTTCAAGGCGAAATTGGCGCAGCCTGGTGACGAAGCAGCGCCAAAAAGGTGTACCCTCATGCGATGATCAACAGGTTCGGCAGTCAGATCGTTTTGAGGCCACCACAGGAATCTCAGATAGTCTCTGTGACAAGGTGCGACGTGAAATTGATGAAACATGCGTTCAACATCGCAGGAGACAGCAATGGGAAACAGTCTGAATCTGCACAGAACTCCCATTAGCGAGTTCATGAGGTCTGGGCCTGACAACAAGTGGTCATTTAGAGATGTTCCTTGGCATGTAGCGGCACAATCGAACACGACTCTAATCTTGACTGGCTTGTTGGGGTTGTACACTCCATGATGTGGAATAAACCAGACGGTTCTTTAAGATGTGTCGGAGTCACGAACAATTTCTGCATCACGTCGTTCTAACATCTGGTCCATAAACTCCTTATACAGCTGGAAATGGTCGGGATTGTTGCAGAACTTGCGTTTGAGACTCATCAGCCTTCTGTACGCGACGTATCTGTTGTTTGGTAGCTGAGGATCATCACCCTTGAATGGAAGTGGTAGTTCATAGTGTCCTTCCTCATGACCTTGATATTTTCAGTAAGGATCTGCATAAAGCGTTGATCCTCTTGCGAAGCTGGTTGATCATCCGGGAAGGCAAAATCTCGCTCCATCATCTTGATGAGACGCTCATTCGTGACATCCTTGGTTCTAAAGGAAATCGCATGGACGGGAATGCTGGTGGTCCCGGTGTAGTGGGCAGATGGAGTGTTGACCTTTGGGATATTGGGATCGAAGGATTGCTGAACCTCACCAACCACGCTCCATCCTAAACGTGTTTTTTGAGCGTAGGGTTGTCCAAGTTCGCCCGACACCACTTGCAGAGGTCGTAAGGCTTCAGACACGTTGACACCAAGCAGTAGGGCGACTGGGGCATCGAAGAGGGGGTAGAAGTGGCAAGCGAGATGCTTGAGATGTGGCAGAGATTGAACAAACTCACGTGTAGGAATCTGTCCCTTGTCAGTGCAGATCTCGCGATGAGAATGCGTGGCGGGCACATCAATGTAGTCACTGGAGTCATAAGGCCCGCACTCTCAAGTCAGTGTAAGTCTTGCATTTGACCGTCTGTTTAGTAGAGGTGAGCGTAGTCAGAGTTAAACATGTGTCCCGTTCTTGCAGGTGTAATTTCTCTGCGACCTGGTCTATCACAAAGGAAGTATCGCTCATTGTGTCTAACATGGCGTACACCAGTACCTCGTTATGAGGCTCGGATTTGGCAGACACATAAACAGGCACATAGAGTGAGTAGAGACGTGATGTGGGAAGCTGAGACACTCTGTAGGCTCTCTTGCCCTTAGTCTCTACGTTTTGGTTTTGCTCAGGATCAGCTGCGAAGGCCCCGACGACATTCACCTGACCTTCTTCCTTGGGCTCACTTCGGTTGTCTGAATCGCCACTTTGGCGATTTTCAACAAGTCTTGACTGCCTTAGAGGAGGGCCTAGGTCGTGCAAGGCGGTGTTGTGGTTGGCCTTGCACGTCTTGCATTCATACTTGGCACGGCATCCCTTTATGAAGTGACTGTTGAAGGCATCGATGGCACAGATAATTCTTTCGGATGAAGTCCCTCTTAGCCTCAGGTTTGATGGCGATGAATTTCCGACAATCAAACACATGATGGCGGCCATGACAAAATGCACAACCATCAACTCTCTCTTGGTTGCTGTTGTTGCCTTGTCCCTTAAAGTCTCTAGGTTTGGACCGATCAAGTTCGGGAGGATTATTCTGTTCTTTTCCATCCATGGCTTGGTTGGAGTTTCCGGACGTGACAAAAGTTTGCCCTCCTCTGCTTTGTCTTCCAGCAGGGCCGTCATACTCAGGGGGCCTCTTCTGGTTTTGTTTGAGATGAGCGTTGTGAAGGCAGTCAGTTTTCTCCTGCAGGAACGAGACGAAAGTTCTGAACTCAGGGTACCTTCCAGTTGCGTTCTGATGAGTTACGACTCGGCTACCCCAAGACATTGAGAGAGCCTCAGGAAGTTTCTGAAGCAGTTTCTTTATTTGCGACGGATCGTCAAGCATTGCTAGTCCTTGTATTTTTCGCGACATCACTTCACACTGTTTTAGATAATCGGCGAAACTCATCAAGGAGTTGTAGTCCTTGGCCCTCACGTTGGGCCAACTGTCAAGCTTCTCTTTGAGAGACTCCGCGATCGTGTAATCCTCACCAAATCTTTTCTGGAGTATCTCGAGAGCACTGAAGTATGATGACTCACTTAGTTCGTAGTACAGATCTCCCACAGCTTGGATCTCGCAGAATGAGCATTTTGTCCTCAGGTTTGATCGAATCGCTGCTCACCAGATGCTTGAATGCGGCGATCCAGCTGGGGTAGGATAAAGGATCGCCCTTAAAGACTGGTGGCTTTGGCACGGGCAGCCTGGTGATGGCCATGGCTTCTGCTAAGCATTTAACGATTGCTTGGATGTCGGTATTCGCAGGAGTGGCAGAGTCGGCATGAGAACACTCTGCACGTCTGGACGTGTTGATCGATGGGTGCACTGGTTGACTTGCGGGAGAAGCTTGACTGACCTGACAGACTAAGGGCACGAACTCGGGAGCTTCACTTCTCAGCGTCGAGTTGCCCAAAGGCATTTGAACTTCGTTGTAGTTCTGGTGCTGAGCTAGAGGGACGGCAGCGGTAAACGATGTGTGGTTGTCTGGTCCTTGTCTTCGTTCAGGCGCGACACCGCCACTCCGTTGCACGTTTCCATAGTCGTAGGCGTAGTTGTGGCGGTCTTGGTGGTCACGGCCAGTAAAATAATTTCTGGGATACACCTGACTGGCCTCGGAGAGTAGTGGTTGGATTTGAGTAGGATGTCCAAATCGCGTGTGGCTTCCATCAACACTGTACTGTATGTATGGTAAAGACTCTTCTGTCTCAGCTATCCTTGCCAATGATGTTGGTCTATGCGCCTTAGGCCAAGTCTCTTGGTCATGATGGCTTTGGGTCATGCGTGATTGGTAAAAAAAGGTAAAAAGGTAGTCCCATAGCCTTGTGGCCGTAGGGGAGCGTGATGTTGGAGATCACACTTATCTTGGGCCAGCGTAATGAGGGTGATGCCCAACTCTCTCCCTCGCTGCTTTACCTTCCCCACCCTCAAGAGAGTAGGTACTCAATCACAGTTGAGTCAACTGGGGGCGTTGTTGTTTGTCGCTTCACACCTTAGCGGTCACACTTAGCGTGATTGGACAAGGACTTTATCAGTACGAGAGCGTTCACTTTCATCCACCAAGGTAGTGGTCATTTCAGTCTTTATCTTTACTGGATCAAACATAGTTCGTTCTTTCTCAACGTGGATACCAGCTAGATCACCAGGAAGGGTGTATGCTGCTTGGTTTACTTTCAAATATGACGGCACGGAACTCGCATCGTGATTTATCCCTTTGGCAGAATTGACGTGAATGGCTGGACCTCCCGAGACGGTTTCAGGTTTGAGATTCAGAGTGGTGTAGATATTAGACGGTTGCGTTGATGAAAGCAGACTTATTTTGGCGTCAGCGTAGTTGGTAGTCTCGTGACCGACCATGAGTTTACTTCCTGATGCTCGAAGTGCGTTGAAGTTCAGTGGTACGTCCTGATTTGAGTCTCTCACATTTTCGTTCACCATTTTTTCCTGGGCTGACGAGCTACGAGGCCTTCGAGAGTTAAATTCTGCGGCATCGTCAATTTCTCCCCACTGTCCCTCAGGGCGACATAAGAAGAGATCGTGGACCTTATCGATTGTAGGGAGTGATGACAGGGTGGAGCTAGGTACGCCAGATTTGGAGCTACTCTCCAGAACGGCTGCCGCTGCAAGAGCTGCGTTGATCTCTGCTTGCCTTTCATCACGTTCTTCTTTCGCCTTAATAGCCGCCAGTTGGTTTTCCATTTCTTGAATCACTCTTCGGGTTTCACTTTCTCGCCGAGCTTCATCCTCTGCTCTACGTGCTCTCTGCCGTGCCCTTTGTTGTGCCTCTTCAACCTCACGTTGTGCCATTTCTGTCTTCCATTGTGCCCTTTGTTGTGCCTCTTCAGCCTCACGCTGTGCTTCTTCTGCCTCCCTGTCGAGTTTGGCCTTTATTTTAGCTTCGTTTAGACGTGTCTGAACTTGCTGTTTTTGCCATTGTGAGCATTCCTTCTCGTAATTGGCTCGTTGTTTGACCTCTAATGCCGCAACCTCTGACAGTCTAATTCTACGTATTGAACTGGACGAGGAAGTAGATTGTATTGAACGAACAACCGACCTTCTGGTTAGAGATCTAGTATTGTTCACGTTCACTTCAGTTTGAGCTTGTCCCATAAGCGTTGTTGCATCACGGATTTCAGATTGATGACCCACAGAGTCAATGTTCATACGACTTCCAGTACACTCTGCTTCTGTCGGACATACTGGTTGCATGAGGCTAGTGAATGGGGTCGATCTGCATGTCAGGCTCACAGACTCCTCAGAAACAACACGATCATGAGGCACAGGGTTAGAAACTCCATCGAATTGCTGTTGAGGTTCAGATTCTTCTAAATAAGGGGTTGTTTCAGCATCAGCATTTGCAGCGAGAGGCAGTATGGATATGGAAAGGCGTCCGGCGAGATTGTCACTTTCTTTCCTCAGGACTGAGAACGTGGTTTCAGTATCATCATCTTCTAGTTGAATGTATCTTAAAGCATTCCTACGGGTTGTGAGAGCACGAGTGAGGTCTGTTAGCTGGTTGAGTAGTTTCTTGGTTCGCGTATGAGTTAAAGGACCTTGCTGGGTTTCAACGTTAACATCACGAATGAACGACTCCAATTCATGATAAGCACCGTGATAGTCACTAAGGCGTATGGGACCATACTGTTCCACGAACTGAGAATTTGGCATGAGGGTTCTTTGTGGCCTACTGTAAGACACAGTTGTATCGTTTGAAGTTCCAACACTAGTTGCTGCAGACGACAGACACGCGGTATCAGCAGATGTTGTGGGGTAAGACGGCGATGTGGAAAAAGAAGAATCCACCCGCTCTTTGGTACCGATGGTAGATGACGTCACGAGCAGTGCATTTTCTTCAGACGACGCTGCAGACTCGAGCGCTGTCTCATGATGCAAGTCCTCTTTCTCCTGTTGCATGACTTGATGAATGGGTGCCTCCTCCGACTCGAGCAACGTCGAGAGGTCGGATTGGTCTTGTGGTAGGACTGTAGACTCGGCTAAGCTCATGTTCATCGAGTGGCGATTCTCTAGACGTTTCGCTATGACGGTGACTTAGAGAAGTCCGCAAGGTCAGCGGTCCCCAACACGCTCGGACGTATATGACCTCGGGATCCTGAATGGGTGGCATGAAGGGTGACGTGCTCCTGGTGTGGTTGGACGTCAGCCTCGGATGCGCCAAGTTTTCACTGTTACTGCTCGCCCTCCCAATTCACACACGGAAGTCACAACGCAGGTGTAGGTATAGGTTGATATTTTATTCAGTACAGTGTTGATGGAAGCCACACGCGATTTGGACATCCTACTCAAATCCAACCACTACTCTCCGAGGCCAGTCAGGTCTATCCCAGAAATTATTCTCCTCGCACCACAAATCCAAACACCAGCTGTACGAAGAGCACCCATCGTGGTCGTCCTTCCTTGATGCCCATTCTTCTTATGGTGATGTCGGACAAGTAAGGTAGAAAGGTGACTTTCTTTGGGAAGTATAAAGGGGTGCTTGATCTGATAGTTCTCAGCAGACTGAGAAGAAGAAGAAGAAGACAAGAAGAAGCTTAAGAAGAGCAGTGAAAAGCCAGCTATTGCGTCTAGCAGGTCCATGTCAGCGTTGTCAAGGTCCAAGTCAGTGAGAGTGAAAAGCACTTCCATCCCTAGCCTCCAAGCTGAAAGACCGGGATCCAGAGGAAGAATGCCCACACGAACGCTTCGCAATCACACCCGAACCTTGTCTCAAGAACGTTCAAACTCCTGCACAAATCTTTGCTCCGCTCCTGACCCTAAAGGCACCACTTCAGGTTCCTCCAAGACGTCTAAGATGCCTGCTCTGTTGAAAAGCCTGTGTCAGCAGATAGCCGGTTCGTCCAAAGGGCCTGAGCAGCAAAGAACTGGAACCAGAACGCATCAAGCAGATGCAGAAAGAGCTGGCGCAGAAACGGCAGTTAGCGCAACAGTCGTACAAGAAAGCCAAGGCCAGCAAGACACAACCTATCCAAACCTCCAAGGACCCTACCGTGCCGCAAGAGTTCCACTTTGAGTCTGTATGTAAAGGCGTCTTCTTGTCTTCTTCGTTGTCCCCTCTTGTTATCTTTCGTCTTGTGTCGTCATCCTCCCTCCCTCCTTATTATGCTTTTGTCCCTCTCAAGCCTTATTAGTCCTTTCAGTGGTGGATCACAGCAGAAACAACTCTCCTCGCACCACAAATCCAAACACCAGCTGTACGAAGAGCACCCATCGTGTCGTCCTTCCTTGATGCCCATTCTTCTTATGGTGATGTCGGACAAGTAAGGTAGAAAGGTGACTTTCTTTGGGAAGTATAAAGGGGTGCTTGATCTGATAGTTCTCAGCAGACTGAGCGAGGCGGCCACCCGACTCTCATGATGCCCAGTTCGTCTATAGAGATGTCGAGACGTTTGAGCTCAGGGAGAGTGGATCGTAGCGATGCAGGAAAGTGTTGAGACTGAACACTCTGGATGATTCGCATGAGTGTGTCGTGGGTTTCTTCCAATGGTGACGGAGCTGCTTGTTTCAGTTTCGTACCCTTCTGTCGTATGCGCTTGACCCAGGCCAGGATTCGGCTGATGACGTTTAGTAGTCGATCGAGGGTGGAGAATCGGTTAACTATTTCCTCAATGCCCTTTTTTCCATTCACCGCAGTCTGAACTCCGAGGACCTTCACTTCTTTATCTTCATCAGCGATAGACACTTCTGGAATGTCATACACGATAGGTTCATTGCTGAGTAGCTGGGCAGATGGAGTGTTGACCTTTGGGATATTGGGATCGAAGGATCGCTGAACCTCGCCAACCACGCTCCATCCTAAACGTGTTTTTTGAGCGTAGGGTTGTCCAAGTTCGCCCGATACCACATGCAGAGGTCGTAAGGCTTCTGACACGTTGACACCAAGCAGTAGGGCGACTGGGGCATCGAAGAGGGGGTAGAAGTGGCAAGCGAGATGCTTGAGATGTGGCAGAGATTGAACAAACTCACGTGTAGGAATCTGTCCCTTGTCAGTGCAGATCTCGCGATGAGAATGCGTGGCGGGCACATCAATGTAGTCACTGGAGTCATAAGCCCGCACTCTCAAGTCAGTGTAAGCCTTGCATTTGACCGTCTGTTTAGTAGAGGTGAGCGTAGTCAGAGTTAAGCATGTGTCCCGTTCTTGCAGGTGTAATTTCTCTGCGACCTGGTCTATCACAAAGGAAGTATCGCTCATTGTGTCTAACATGGCGTACACCAGTACCTCGTTGTGAGGCTCGGATTTGGCAGACACATAAACAGGCACATAGAGTGAGTAGAGGAGTGATGTGGGAAGCTGAGACACTCTGTAGGCTCTCTTGCTCTTAGTCTCTACGTTTTGGTTTTGCTCAGGATCAGCTGCGAAGGCCCCGACGACATTTACCTGACCTTCTTCCTTGGGCTCACTTCGGTTGTCTGAATCGCCACTTTGGCGATTTTCAACAAGTCTTGACTGTCTTAGAGGAGGGCCTAGGTCGTGCAAGGCGGTGTTGTGGTTGGCCTTGCACGTTTTGCATTCATACTTGGCACGGCATCCCTTTATGAAGTGATTGTTGTGAAGGCATCGATGGCACAGATAATTCTTTCGGATGAAGTCCCTCTTAGCCTCAGGTTTGACAGCGATGAATTTCCAACAATCAAACACATGATGGCGGCCATGACAAAATGCACAACCATCACCTCTCTCTTGGTTGCTGTTGTTGCCTTGTCCTCTAAAGTCTCTAGGTTTGGACCGATCAAGTTCAGGAAGTTTATTCTGTTCTTTTACATCCATGGCTTGGTTGGAGTTTCCGGACGTGACGAAAGTTTGCCCTCCTCTGCTTTGTCTTCCAGCAAGGCCGTCATACTCAGGGGGCCTCTTCTGGTTTTGTTTGAGATGAGCGTTGTGAAGGCAGTCAGTTTTCTCCTGCAGGAACGAGACGAAGGTTCTGAACTCAGGGTATCTTCCAGTTGCGTTCTGATGAGTTACGACTCGGCAACCCCAAGACATTGAGAGAGCCTCAGGAAGTTTCTGAAGCAGTTTCTTTATTTGCGACGGATCGTCAAGCATTGCTAGTCCTTGTATTTTTCGCGACATCACTTCACACTGTTTTAGATAATCGGCGAAACTCATCAAGGAGTTGTAGTCCTTGGCCCTCACGTTGGGCCAACTGTCAAGCTTCTCTTTGAGAGACTCCGCGATCGTGTAATCCTCACCAAATCTTTTCTGGAGTATCTCGAGAGCACTGAAGTATGATGACTCGCTTAGTTCGTAGTACAGATCTCCCACAGCTTGCTTCGCAGGACCGTCGATGTAATCTCGCAGAATGAGCATTTTGTCCTCAGGTTTGATCGAATCGCTGCTCACCAGATGCTTGAATGCGGCGATCCAGCTGGGGTAGGATAAAGGATCGCCCTTGAAGACTGGTGGCTTTGGCACGGGCAGTCTGGTGATGGCCATGGCTTCTGCTAAGCATTTAACGATTGCTTGGATGTCGGTATTCGCAGGGGTGGCAGAGTCGGCATGAGAACACTCTGCACGTCTGGACGTGTTGATCGATGGGTGCACTGGTTGACTCGCGGGAGGAGCATGACTGACCTGACAGACTAAGGGCACGAACTCGGGAGCTTCGCTTCTCAGCGTCGAGTTGCCCAAAGGCATTTGAACTTCGTTGTAGTTCTGGTGCTGAGCGAGAGGGACGGCAGCGGTAAACGAAGTGTGGTTGACTGGTCCTTGTCTTCGTTCAGGCGCGACACCGCTACTCCGTTGCACGTTTCTGTAGTCGTAGGCGTAGTTGTAGCTGTCTTGGTGATCATGGCCAGCAAAATAATTTCTGGGATACACCTGACTGGCCTCAGAGTGTAGTGGTTGGATTTGAGTAGGATGTCTAAATCGCTTGTGGCTTCCACCGACACTGTACTGTATGTATGATAAAGACTCTTCTGTCTCAACTATCCTTGCCAATGATGTTGGTCTATGCGCATTAGGCCAAGTCTCTTGGTCATGATGGCTTTGGGTCATGCGTGATTGGACAAGGACTTTATCAGTACGAGAGCGTTCACTTTCATCCACCAAGGTGGTGGTCATTTCAGTCTTTATCTTTACTGGATCAAACATAGTTCGTTCTTTCTCAACATGGATACCAGCTAGATCACCAGGAAGGGTGCATGCTGCTTGGTTTCCTTTCAAATATGACGGCACGGAACTCGCATCGTGATTTATCCCTTTGGCGGAATTGACGTGAATGGCTGGACCTCCCGAGACGGTTTCAGGTTTGAGATTCAGAGTGGTGGAGATATTAGACGGTTGCGTTGATGAAAGCAGACTTATTTTGGCGTCAGCGTAGTTGGTAGTCTCGTGACCGACCATGCCATGAGTTTACTTCCTGATGCTCGAAGTGCGTTGAAGTTCAGTGGTACGTCCTGATTTGAGTCTCTCACATTTTCGTTCACCATTTTTTCCTGGGCTGACAAGCTACGAGGCCTTCGAGCGTTAAATTCTGCGGCATCGTCAATTTCTCCCCACTGTCCGTCAAGACGACATAAGAAGAGATCGTGGACCTTATCGATTGTAGGGAGTGATGACAGGGTGGAGCTAGCTACGCCAGATTTGGAGCTACTCTCCAGAACGGCTGCCGCTGCAAGAGCTGCGTTGATCTCTGCTTGCCTTTCATCACGTTCTTCTTTCGCCTTAATAGCCGCCAGTTGGTTTTCCATTTCTTGAATCTCTCTTCGGGTTTCACTTTCTCGCCGAGCTTCTTCCTCTGCTCTCCGTGCTCTCTGCCATGCCCTTTGTTGTGCCTCTTGTGCCTCACGTTGTGCCTCTTGTGCCTCACGTTGTGCCCTTTCTGTTTTCCATTGTGCCCTTTGTTGTGCCTCTTCAGCCTCACGCTGTGCTTCTTCTGCCTCCCTGTCGAGTTTGGCCTTTATTTTAGCTTCGTTTAGACGTGTCTGAACTTGCTGTTTTTGCCATTGTGAGCATTCCTTCTCGTAATTGGCTCGTTGTTTGACCTCTAATGCCGCAACCTCTGACAGTCTAATTGTACGTATTGAACTGGACGAGGAAGTAGATTTTATTGAACGAACAACCGACCTTCTGGTTAGAGATCTAGTATTGTTCACGTTCACTTCAGTTTGAGCTTGTCCCATAAGCGTTGTTGCATCACGGATTTCAGATTGATGACCCACAGAGTCAATGTTCATACGACTTCCAGTACACTCTGCTTCTGTCGGACATACTGGTTGCATGAGGCTAGTGAATGGGGTCGATCTGCATGTCAGGCTCACAGACTCCTCAGAAACAACACGATCATGAGGCACAGGGTTAGAAACTCCATCGAATTGCTGTTGAGGTTCAGATTCTTCTAAATAAGGGGTTGTTTCAGCATCAGCATTTGCGTCAGCGAGAGGCAGTATGGATATGGAAAGGCGTCCGGCGAGATTGTCACTTTCTTTCCTCAGGACTGAGAACGTGGTTTCAGTATCATCATCTTCTAGTTGAATGTATCTTAAAGCATTCCTACGGGTTGTGAGAGCACGAGTGAGGTCTGTTAGCTGGTTGAGTAGTTTCTTGGTTCGCGTATGAGTTAAAGGACCTTGCTGGGTTTCAACGTTAACATCACGAATGAACGACTCCAATTCATGATAAGCACCGTGATAGTCACTAAGGCGTATTGGACCATACTGTTCCACGAACTGAGAATTTGGCATGAGGGTTCTTTGTGGCCTACTGTAAGACACAGTTGTATCGTTTGAAGTTCCAACACTAGTTGCTGCAGACGACAGACACGCGGTATCAGCAGATGTTGTGGGGTAAGACGGCGATGTGGAAAAAGAAGAATCCACCCGCTCTTTGGTACCGATGGTAGAGATGACGTCACGAGCAGTGCATTTTCTTCAGACGACGCTGCAGACTCGAGCGCTGTCTCATGATGCAAGTCCTCTTTCTCCTGTTGCATGACTTGATGAATGGGTGCCTCCTCCGACTCGAGCAACGTCGAGAGGTCGGATTGGTCTTGTGGTAGGACTGTAGACTCGGCTAAGCTCATGTTCATCGAGTGGCGATTCTCTAGACGTTTCGCTATGACGGTGACTTAGAGAAGTCCGCAAGGTCAGCGGTCCCCAACACGCTCGGACGTATATGACCTCGGGATCCTGAATGGGTGGCATGAAGGGTGACGTGCTCCTGGTGTGGTTGGACGTCAGCCTCGGATGCGCCAAGTTTTCACTGTTACTGCTCGCCCTCCCAATTCACACACGGAAGTCACAACGCAGGTGTAGGTATAGGTTGATATTTTATTCAGTACAGTGTTGATGGAAGCCACACGCGATTTGGACATCCTACTCAAATCCAACCACTACTCTCCGAGGCCAGTCAGGTCTATCCCAGAAATTATTCTCCTCGCACCACAAATCCAAACACCAGCTGTACGAAGAGCACCCATCGTGGTCGTCCTTCCTTGATGCCCATTCTTCTTATGGTGATGTCGGACAAGTAAGGTAGAAAGGTGACTTTCTTTGGGAAGTATAAACGGGTGCTTGATCTGATAGTTCTCAGCAGACTGAGAAGAAGAAGAAGAAGACAAGAAGAAGCTTAAGAAGAGCAGTGAAAAGCCAGCTATTGCGTCTAGCAGGTCCATGTCAGCGTTGTCAAGGTCCAAGTCAGTGAGAGTGAAAAGCACTTCCATCCCTAGCCTCCAAGCTGAAAGACCGGGATCCAGAGGAAGAATGCCCACACGAACGCTTCGCAATCACACCCGAACCTTGTCTCAAGAACGTTCAAACTCCTGCACAAATCTTTGCTCCGCTCCTGACCCTAAAGGCACCACTTCAGGTTCCTCCAAGACGTCTAAGATGCCTGCTCTGTTGAAAAGCCTGTGTCAGCAGATAGCCGGTTCGTCCAAGGGCCTGAGCAGCAAAGAACTGGAACCAGAACGCATCAAGCAGATGCAGAAAGAGCTGGCGCAGAAACGGCAGTTAGCGCAACAGTCGTACAAGAAAGCCAAGGCCAGCAAGACACAACCTATCCAAACCTCCAAGGACCCTACCGTGCCGCAAGAGTTCCACTTTGAGTCTGTATGTAAAGGCGTCTTCTTGTCTTCTTCGTTGTCCCCTCTTGTTATCTTTCGTCTTGTGTCGTCATCCTCCCTCCCTCCTTATTATGCTTTTGTCCCTCTCAAGCCTTATTAGTCCTTTCAGTGGTGGATCACAGCAGAAACAACTCTCCTCGCACCACAAATCCAAACACCAGCTGTACGAAGAGCACCCATCGTGGTCGTCCTTCCTTGATGCCCATTCTTCTTATGGTGATGTCGGACAAGTAAGGTAGAAAGGTGACTTTCTTTGGGAAGTATAAAGGGGTGCTTGATCTGATAGTTCTCAGCAGACTGAGCGAGGCGGCCACCGACTCTCATGATGCCCAGTTCGTCTATAGAGATGTCGAGACGTTTGAGCTCAGGGAGAGTGGATCGTAGCGATGCAGGAAAGTGTTGAGACTGAACACTCTGGATGATTCGCATGAGTGTGTCGTGGGTTTCTTCCAATGGTGACGGAGCTGCTTGTTTCAGTTTCGTACCCTTCTGTCGTATGCGCTTGACCCAGGCCAGGATTCGGCTGATGACGTTTAGTAGTCGATCGAGGGTGGAGAATCGGTTAACTATTTCCTCAATGCCCTTTTTTCCATTCACCGCAGTCTGAACTCCGAGGACCTTCACTTCTTTATCTTCATCAGCGATAGACACTTCTGGAATGTCATACACGATAGGTTCATTGCTGAGTAGCTGGGCAGATGGAGTGTTGACCTTTGGGATATTGGGATCGAAGGATCGCTGAACCTCGCCAACCACGCTCCATCCTAAACGTGTTTTTTGAGCGTAGGGTTGTCCAAGTTCGCCCGATACCACATGCAGAGGTCGTAAGGCTTCTGACACGTTGACACCAAGCAGTAGGGCGACTGGGGCATCGAAGAGGGGGTAGAAGTGGCAAGCGAGATGCTTGAGATGTGGCAGAGATTGAACAAACTCACGTGTAGGAATCTGTCCCTTGTCAGTGCAGATCTCGCGATGAGAATGCGTGGCGGGCACATCAATGTAGTCACTGGAGTCATAAGCCCGCACTCTCAAGTCAGTGTAAGCCTTGCATTTGACCGTCTGTTTAGTAGAGGTGAGCGTAGTCAGAGTTAAGCATGTGTCCCGTTCTTGCAGGTGTAATTTCTCTGCGACCTGGTCTATCACAAAGGAAGTATCGCTCATTGTGTCTAACATGGCGTACACCAGTACCTCGTTGTGAGGCTCGGATTTGGCAGACACATAAACAGGCACATAGAGTGAGTAGAGGAGTGATGTGGGAAGCCGAGACACTCTGTAGGCTCTCTTGCTCTTAGTCTCTACGTTTTGGTTTTGCTCAGGATCAGCTGCGAAGGCCCCGACTGATGAATAAAATTTGATACAACAAGAAGGCCCCGACGACATTTACCTGACCCTCTTCCTTGGGCTCACTTCGGTTGTCTGAATCGCCACTTTGGCGATTTTCAACAAGTCTTGACTGTCTTAGAGGAGGGCCTAGGTCGTGCAAGGCGGTGTTGTGGTTGGCCTTGCACGTTTTGCATTCATACTTGGCACGGCATCCCTTTATGAAGTGATTGTTGTGAAGGCATCGATGGCACAGATAATTCTTTCGGATGAAGTCCCTCTTAGCCTCAGGTTTGACAGCGATGAATTTCCAACAATCAAACACATGATGGCGGCCATGACAAAATGCACAACCATCACCTCTCTCTTGGTTGCTGTTGTTGCCTTGTCCTCTAAAGTCTCTAGGTTTGGACCGATCAAGTTCAGGAAGTTTATTCTGTTCTTTTACATCCATGGCTTGGTTGGAGTTTCCGGACGTGACGAAAGTTTGCCCTCCTCTGCTTTGTCTTCCAGCAAGGCCGTCATACTCAGGGGGCCTCTTCTGGTTTTGTTTGAGATGAGCGTTGTGAAGGCAGTCAGTTTTCTCCTGCAGGAACGAGACGAAGGTTCTGAACTCAGGGTATCTTCCAGTTGCGTTCTGATGAGTTACGACTCGGCAACCCCAAGACATTGAGAGAGCCTCAGGAAGTTTCTGAAGCAGTTTCTTTATTTGCGACGGATCGTCAAGCATTGCTAGTCCTTGTATTTTTCGCGACATCACTTCACACTGTTTTAGATAATCGGCGAAACTCATCAAGGAGTTGTAGTCCTTGGCCCTCACGTTGGGCCAACTGTCAAGCTTCTCTTTGAGAGACTCCGCGATCGTGTAATCCTCACCAAATCTTTTCTGGAGTATCTCGAGAGCACTGAAGTATGATGACTCGCTTAGTTCGTAGTACAGATCTCCCACAGCTTGCTTCGCAGGACCGTCGATGTAATCTCGCAGAATGAGCATTTTGTCCTCAGGTTTGATCGAATCGCTGCTCACCAGATGCTTGAATGCGGCGATCCAGCTGGGGTAGGATAAAGGATCGCCCTTGAAGACTGGTGGCTTTGGCACGGGCAGTCTGGTGATGGCCATGGCTTCTGCTAAGCATTTAACGATTGCTTGGATGTCGGTATTCGCAGGGGTGGCAGAGTCGGCATGAGAACACTCTGCACGTCTGGACGTGTTGATCGATGGGTGCACTGGTTGACTCGCGGGAGGAGCATGACTGACCTGACAGACTAAGGGCACGAACTCGGGAGCTTCGCTTCTCAGCGTCGAGTTGCCCAAAGGCATTTGAACTTCGTTGTAGTTCTGGTGCTGAGCGAGAGGGACGGCAGCGGTAAACGAAGTGTGGTTGACTGGTCCTTGTCTTCGTTCAGGCGCGACACCGCTACTCCGTTGCACGTTTCTGTAGTCGTAGGCGTAGTTGTAGCGTCTTGGTGATCATGGCCAGCAAAATAATTTCTGGGATACACCTGACTGGCCTCAGAGTGTAGTGGTTGGATTTGAGTAGGATGTCTAAATCGCTTGTGGCTTCCACCGACACTGTACTGTATGTATGATAAAGACTCTTCTGTCTCAACTATCCTTGCCAATGATGTTGGTCTATGCGCATTAGGCCAAGTCTCTTTGTCATGATGGCTTTGGGTCATGCGTGATTGGACAAGGACTTTATCAGTACGAGAGCGTTCACTTTCATCCACCAAGGTGGTGGTCATTTCAGTCTTTATCTTTACTGGATCAAACATAGTTCGTTCTTTCTCAACATGGATACCAGCTAGATCACCAGGAAGGGTGCATGCTGCTTGGTTTCCTTTCAAATATGACGGCACGGAACTCGCATCGTGATTTATCCCTTTGGCGGAATTGACGTGAATGGCTGGACCTCCCGAGACGGTTTCAGGTTTGAGATTCAGAGTGGTGGAGATATTAGACGGTTGCGTTGATGAAAGCAGACTTATTTTGGCGTCAGCGTAGTTGGTAGTCTCGTGACCGACCATGAGTTTACTTCCTGA
>CM072527.1:43501163-43563663 GCA_036898135.1 Oncomelania hupensis
GAAAAAAAAACCACAAAAAAACGTAGGTAACAATGAAACAGAGAGAGAGAGAGAGAGAGAGAGAGAGAGAGAGAGAGAGAGAGAGAGAGAGAGAGAGAGAGAGAGAGAGAGAGAGAGAGAGAGAGAGAGAGAGACGGGGGAAAGGCGAAAGGGATGGGTGAAAGAGAGGGACGGAAAAAAGAGAGAGAATGAGAGAGAACTCAAAAGTCAGATTTTAATTTGAAAAACATACGTCCATCGAAAGGGAAACGGTCACCGCCGAAGTGACAAATATAGGCTTACATGCAATACATTTCCGCACACTACATTATTTCTTGTTGTATTCTTTCCTAACATCATCTCTTGTTCTTTCTGCTCATTTTTTTTTTTATCACTTGGTATTAATTTAAGATGCACGTTCCTATCTGTATTTGAAACAAGAAACAATATACTTTGTTTCACTTAATAAGAACATTGCGTCTTCTGTTAAAGTCGCATCAACTAACACGTTCCTTTTATTTTCAACCCACATAATTTTTGTAGTCTGTTTACCTGATCCAGCGGAGGCACACGAACCTGGTTATTACATCCACAGGAAATTATTGATAACATTTCATCACCAACATTCAAATTATGATTGAGTTGCAATAAATCAAGCGAGCATAAAAAATAGTCTATTGCGCTGCTGCCCATAGGTGAAACGTATGAAATGTTCTTTCTCTGTCTCCTTCACAGAAACCATTAAAATAGCTCAATCAAAAACTTCACATAAAGTCACTAAATGAGAGCCAAACTGATTTGTTGTCTTGTCCTCTGACTGTCGTCGTGGGCTGTGGTCATCATCATCAACGTCGTCCCATGGTAGGCCATCATTCTCTAACACAGTGCTGTAAGGATTGCTGTAGCTAACTCTGCTGTTCATATCTCCGCACTCTGCTGTTCATATCTCCGCACACTATAAAATGTACATCATTAAACCTTTCTCATATATATGATAGACCGGGGTCTACACTGATGATATCACAACTAATGTCAGTTTGCTCATACCATTTAGGGTTTTGAGGATGAACGACCTTTCATAGTCTCTCCATGTTTCGTCTTGTTTGTCTTTTGGCATGTTGCGAAAGAATATATTTTGACGTCGACTTTGATTTTCTAAGTAGTCCATTTTGCTTATGTTTTTAGATTGTTTCTGGACTTGTTCTCGTAGCTTTTCGTTTTGTTCTGTTAACACTTCTACTGTTTCATTCAACTTCACTAAGTCTCGTCTGCTATTTTCTATTGTATCTTCTATGTCACGCAGTCTCTTACAAAGTTTCTCTTTTACTGACATGAATCTGTCTTCTAAGATTTGTTGGGTGTTATACTCTGTTCTCTCAACAAAACTCGTATGTCTGACTGTAACTGTCCTTTGCTCACTTTGAAGTTGCTGTTGGTGCTTGTTTTGTCTTCACCACTGCTACCGTTGCTGCTGCAGCTATGGATGTGGTTGCAGTCGTCATCTCTTTGCTGTGGTTGGTGTTGTTGCTTTTGCATGTGGTCCTCTACCTGTGTTTCTTTTTTTCTCTGTGTCGGGTCCTGGGTTCAGTTCGACATCTCCAGCTCTGTGCAGTGACGTCGCGAGGAAAAGAGAGAAGGAGAGAGAGAGAGAGAGAGAGAGAGAGAGAGAGAGAGAGAGAGAGAGAGAGAGAGAGAGAGAGAGAGAGAGAGAGAGAGATTGAGAGAGAGAGGGGGGGAAGCGAGAGAGAAGGAGAGAGAGAGAGAGAGAGAGAGAGAGAGAGAGAGAGAGAGAGAGAGAGACGGAGGGAAAAAGAGAGAGAGGAAGATATGGGGAAAGAGAGAGAGAGGAAGAGAGAGGAGAGAGAGAGGAAAAAGGAGAGAAATAGAGGGACGGGAGGGAGAAAGTACGAGTTAGAGAGAGGGAGGGAAAAATAGAGAGAGAGAAAGGGAAGGAGAGAGAGATGGAAAGAAAGAGATCGAGAAAGAGAAATAGAAAAGAAGAGAGATGGTGGGGTGGCGTAGTAGTTGGGGGTGGGGGTGGGAGGATTTGGAGGGGTTGAGGTAGGAGTTCCAGTATATGAATGCATTAATAAGCGAAAAATATGGAGACGAGGGGGTGGGGGGTGGAATGCACATTGGTATAGATGTTACCACCTGCAGCCAAAAGCATTTTTTTTTTAAATCGAATAATTAATAAATAAACAGGTCTTCAGTCAATCAAACAATCCAACCAGAAAGAAAGCATCATAAGAGCGTTGGGCAATTAAATAATAATAATAATAATAATAATAATAATAATAATAATAATAATAATAATAATAATAATAATAATAATAATAATAATAATAATAATAATAATAATAATAAAATCTGAACTTAGATAACATGACTCCCGGCGGAATTCCAAAATAATAATTCCTTAAATGCAATCACATTTATATAAGCAGGTCCATCTCTCTTTCCCTCTGCATGCATGACTGCCCAAACTCGTGAAAAAAATCAATAACCAAAGTGTCCGCATTTTATTTTTGACATGCATGCATGACTGCATAACATTATGAAATTACAGTCGCGTTTGGAAGACCAATTGCGATTTTGTTTTTCATCCGAAGGCTGGGGTTGATAGTGAGAGGAGTGTGGGTATCGGTTGGGATTGGGAGGAACCGGGGGAGGAGAGGGGAATGGGGGAGTTAATTGGGGAGGGATGGGTGGGTCGAAGAACGGGGCGTCCACGGGTGTTGAGTTATGTGTGAGTGGGGAGATTGGAGAAAGTATAGGCTTTGTATGATTAGTACATAGTACATACCATCTCTATACAGTGTTTTTAAAAGGTATATGTTCGTTAAAAGGCCCCAATTCGAAGGCTCTAGTGTTTACTTTTGGCGAACACGGGTTTCTTCTAAACTTGTCATTGTTATCGCACTACATCAATGATAAAGTGGGCTTCCGTTGCTCAAACCAATCTGAGGGGACGGGTAGCTCAGTTGGTAAGAGCGTCTTGCTAGTAACCGAAAGGTCGCTGGTTCGAATCCCGGATTGGTCAACGTGTGATCATATTATTTTCCCCTTTACCAACAACTGGCCCGCTGGTGTCAGTATAAATCGGTCCAGTAGTCACCTATATGCGAAAGTGTCGTGTGACTATAATCTACAAACAACAACAACAACATCAAACCAATCGCTAAAGTTTGAATTTTCCATTTCGGTTCTGACATGGAGTGATTTCCCCTGTTTTAACGGTACATCAATACCATATAGCAGTGTGAACTTTGACTCTATTTGTGAGTGAGCCACGCGGCTTAAAGAATGCGTCTTTGGTGTCTGCGTTAGAGTACATTACATTACATTACATGATTATTGCTTTAGGTCCTGCGTTAGAGTAGGGTCTATTGTATCAGCCTAACACGAAAAACCTTCCCAGCAAGATGTTATTTTTAGCAATTTAAAAAAAGTGTGTCGACTAGCCGTTGCTATAATAAAAACAAAAACTACGGAATGTATACATTAAAAAAAACACAACAACTATACTCTGAAAAAATTTAGTTTTCGTTGTAAGCTTAATTTTGTTCAGTGGGGCGACAATCACTGTGAATGTTAAAAAGATCGGTTGAGAAGGTATCTTTAAACAAAGTAGTGCATCCTGGCACTAAAATGCTTGTTGCATCGAGGAAAGGTTGAATTGTGAGTCGGTTCCAACCTTGACCAAGTAGCCAAATTATGTATTTTGAAGTATGATGATGATGATGATGATGATGATAATTATGATGATGATGATGATGACGATGATAATGATGATGATGATGATGATGATGATGATGATGATGATGATGATGATGATGACGATGATGATGATGATGACGATGATGATGTCCATTTATAAAGCGCGTGTCTCCATCCACTGACGAAAGCTCAGTGGGCAGGCCTACAGGCTCTTACTCAAGCCGCCTGAAGCGCCCACTTGCAGCCTTTGGGCGCATAGTCTGACGCCCTGACGACTGAGCACCACCCGAGGGCAGGGGATGGAGAGGGGGTGGGCGGAGGAAGGGACCTTGTGCGTGCTGGGTGTAGTTGTGTAGCCGGCACTCACCCGGCTAGGACATGAGCGTCAGGATCTTTAAAGCCCGTGCGATGGAATGCCTGCGTGCTCAGACTAGGCCTCGGTTTATACTCTCATTCGAAAGAGTAGGAAGGAGCGCAGTGTCTCTGGGCTTTTTTTTCTCCCAGGTCGTTAACGGGGTTTGAACCACTACTATTAGTGTACAGGGCGTACACCACTGAGCTTACTGCGCTGTAGTCCTGTTTTACAAGAACTGTCGTTTATTGCGCATGCTTTCATTTATTCAAAGGCGATACACATGGCTGTACATCAATTCCTTTCATGAAAATTAAGATTTGTTGAAATAAATTAAATTGAATTGAATTGACGATGCCAGAACATTTTTTTCTTTCTTGCTTTGTGTGTGTGTGTGGGTGTGTGTGTGGGTGGGGGTGTGCGCGTGTGTGTATGTGTTTGTGTGTTTATCTTTAAACGATAACTAATTCATTGTTTGACAATAATTATACACAAATAAATACAGGAAACTAAACACCCGCCTATTAGTCAAGTTCGAAACGTGCCGACCAAGTTGGGGGATTCTCTTATCATATCACAAAAGGAAAACAATCAAGACATACATTTTCAACAAAAAGCTGATAAGTACTGAAATGCAGATGCCATATACATGTAGGTTAATGTAGATTTGTACACCTTTCCCACACACAAACACGCTCACACACATACGTGTAACGTGAATAACCGTCTCTGCAACATAATACATTTTTCACCTGAGACAGGTAAACTTCTTTGTCTATAACAATAATAACAAAAGCAAAACCCGACGCTTAAATAAGAATAAAAACAAAGATCTCATTCTAGGAATTACTGAACATTGAAATTTAATATCTACACCCACCATCGGCGGAGATTACCGTCCTAAGGAAGAGGGAGAAAGGGGCCTAAATCAACACTGAACCACTAGAACAAGCATCATGCCAAGATGGACATTAAAACAAAAGGCCACTGTTTTATTTTGCCCACCACGGGATTCGAACCAGAGTCAATATCGGACGCTTTATCCGCATAACACAACGCATAACACAACGCATAACGCAACGCATAACGCATATATAACACAACGCATAACACAACTCCAATGATTCTCTCTATGACATTTGTCAACTGGTACAATGAAAGAAAACTTTGTGCTCGGACTTTTAGAGATACACATACACCCACACACATTCACACCCCCCCCCCCCCACACACACACACATTACACATAAACACACGCACGCATGGACACGCATAGACACATACACACAGACCATCCTCCCATCGCCACTCCGCCCTCCTACCTCCCACCACACACACATACACATTATCACACACAAGCTATGCAAAGCGCCCAAAGTTCAGTTCATGACATGCGCTATTTAAATACTCCTGATCAACCCATTTCTACACAATAACTAAGTGCCAACAACATTATTACAGGTACTGGCTCACGCGATTCTGTTCAATCAGCAATAATCAACTATATCTTTTTTTTTTCCTTTTTTTAAAAATAAATAATAAGCCTTTTGTTTTGTTTTGTTTTTTGTTTTGCTACATATTGAAACAAGCTTTGTTTATTACCACACTCTGCACCATGGCACGATTTGCTTTCCTCACATTCAGCCTTTCTTAACGATCGGGTCTGTCCCTGTCCACTATAAGATGCTGGCTCTATTATGACCATAATTATACATTAAATTATTACAGAGTTAGATAAATCAATACACGACTTTAGAACAAAAGAATTAATAGCTCTACAACTACAAATGGTAGATAGAATTTAATTACAGTTTAAGCTTTTTGTAAACCACCAGAGCTTCACTGAATAAAAAAAATAATCAAGCAGCTGCAACAACAACAACAATAACAACAACAGCAACAACAACAACAACAATGCATTAGTCTAATTAAGCCAATACATATGAATGGAAAATGTAATTTATGTAACAACAACAGTCCTACACGCCTAACTGAAAGTAATCCTTCAACAACTTACGCGATGACACAGCTTGCAAAGTCAACGCAAGCAGGAACAGCGAAGTCACCGATGACATCATCGTGACGTGAGCAGTGCGTCCTGTAGTTCTTGATCGCGTCACAGAAACGTCACCTGGTGAGGTAAGTATAATACGTAATATGGTATTAAATGTGACATTAATTTTTGTAGTTTTGAATTAAATTCAATTCAATTAAATTCATATCAATATTCTAATTTAAACGCCTTTTCAAACCAATGGTATTTTTGACAACAAACAAACTAAATAATAAATTAAATAAATAAATACAATTTTAAGCTCACTGAACTATAACAACTTATATAACTCTGTCCCAACTGTTACATTTGAGACGCGCATGATAGATCCGATCGTTTTGTTTTGCAAAGCATGCAATAACAGAGTGTATTTACCTTTGATTTGATTTTGCCTTGTTATAGAAGAAGTTTGTGTAATGTTGATAATTTTCGTTGGTCAATGTCATTGGAGAATTATCTAGAATTTCTTGTTTACTATCGATCGAAGCATCTAGATATATAAATGTAGTATTAGCTAAGAGATTCTTCTAACCTAAGTAAGGTTATATGCCGTAAGACAGTGCATAATTCCGGTGACAAGTGTTATTTAGATTGGGTGTTATTGCGTCATGCAGGAATGTTCGAACTTTCTCTCGATTATAGAGAGACGATATAAGAGGTGTACTTTATCTGTGTGAGTACTGATAAATTGATTGAGAGATAATTTTGATGATCTTTGAAGCGATTTTCGGAAAGCGATCTTGTATGCAGTTGTTGATGTATGTTGAATAAAGTTGGAAAACTTCATATGCGAACTCCTGCCTTGTTGCTGAGTGAACAGGTTGCGTGGATAAACAAATCTGAGTTACACTTGCCAAGACTCAAGCATCAGGGCTGAATCAACCAGTGATAAAATAAACAACACAGAACAATGATTAAGTCCAACAATAATTAAGTCCAAGCTCGTCTTGTGCAGATAAAATAATTCCCTTTTTCTGTGTACACCGCTGTTAAAACATTACTATCAAGCAAGAGAATATAATGTAGTTGTCATTCATCGTGTGCGTGATCATGTATCCCATTCCTCTCCTCGTCCCCTCCTTCACACTCAACATCAAAAATGTAATCCACTGCTCGACCTACCTGTTAGCAACACTGTCTGATTCATAATTACAGAGGCATTAATCATGAAAGTAAATATGAAATTAAGTAATAACGTTTATTGACTTAGCAGTGTGTGTGCTTTGTTCAGTTTAAAGTCAAGTCAAGTCAACAAATCTGTATCACCGCATGGGAGAATTAATACAGCACATTGCAAGCAAAGGCAAAACCGCGAAACATTTAACATAAAACATGCTTTATGCACAATACTGTAGGCCTAATCTTTCGCCTGTGTCTATTAAAACCTCGATTTTAGTCCTGTACATGTATTGTACAATGCAAAATGAGTTCCTCTGAAATGAACTGTCTATAGATCTAGCCTTAATCTTGTTAAATAGTCGATACATATTAGACCACACTTTGCGGATACAAACATCGATCCGGTAATGAATAACCAATGTAATGTTATCATGATTATTGGTGACCCAACAATCTTACACACCTCTATACCTTTCAGGAATTCCCCCACCCCACCTTTCAATCATTACTCAGGAATGCAGTATAAAAGGGCCTATGGAATTACCAAAGGACTAGATCACACTTTGCAGATACAAAACATCGATAAAGGGTTGCAGCAGCAATTGTATTATTAACCGGTTACTTAACTATTTAAATTCACACCTATGCCTTTCAGGTATCCCCTCGACTTTCTAGCGTTACTCAGGAATGCAGCATAGGCCTATATGGAACTACTAAAATATATGACCACACTTTGCAGATCTATACAAACATCGGTAAGGATTGCAGCAGCAATTTTATTATTAACGGGTTACTTAACTATTTAAATTTACACGTGTACCTGTCAAGTAAGTATTCCCTCGACTTTCTGACATTAATTACTCAGGAATGCAGCATGGATAGGCCTAAGGAAGTAACACACACTCACACAGCAACCACAATACGCGATCAATGGTTAGACTACGGTACCAAAGATATAGGCTTGACCGAACCGATTAGAAAAGTGAGAACAAAAAAAAAAAGAAGAATATCTGCTTACAATCACTTCTAATGTAGATAATTGAGTAACGTACCTTGTTTGCAATCGCCTTCATTGAAATATCAAGATAGCAAATTAAGCAATGACACAAGGCAAGGTGACACAAACACGACATCCAGCACAGCACAAAGCACACGACATAACAGCGCAACACAACACAAGCGAACTGCGCGCGGCACCGGCTCAGACCAAGCGTTCAATATTCAGTGATCAGTGTGTGTTGTGTCAAAATGATATACTGGAACAAGCCCCAGCATGCCGTAGCTAGCGTTTCATTTCTGCCCGCCCTCTCTCGCGACAAGGTGTGGCCACGCTTAAACGGTTTGCAGTCAGTGGGTGTGACCACAAGGGTCACTACACAAGTTGGGCGCGTATATGGTATTCTCGATAGCAAAGTTCTTGACAACACACCTTCTTGCCTATTTGCATATGTAGATATGCCAGACTGTTTGTTACCTACCGCTTTGCTATAGAGGATCCGCTATAAACATTCAACTCGCGTAATGCCTCTATAGTATGACAGTAATCGATAGCTCTCGTGGCGGATATGAAGCACAGGCACATTATCAAAGAAGAATAGACTCTCGGCGAATTGTGTGGATCCTCGATAGCGGACGGGTAGCGCAGTAGTACGTATCTATCACGCTTGACTTGACTTGACTTGAGTAGATTAACGTCCCCGGACACGTAGCGTATAGGGGACAGTCTATCACGCAGTAGTATGTATCATAAATATAGATACATACCACAGCGCATTTCCTATACCCAGCACATCACCAACAACAAAATCCGACAGACCATCACACAAGCCATTGGACAACACGATGACATGCTCACAGTGGTGAAGAAACGGAAACTCCGCTGGTATGGCCACGTCACCAGAGCATCAGGCCTTGCAAAAACCATCCTGCAAGGCACGGTACAAGGAGGCAGAAGAAGATGGAGACAGAAAAAGAGGTGGGAGGACAACATTGGAGAATGGACTGGCTTGACACTGAGCGAAGCTGAGGACAGAAAGATGGAGTACGCTGGTTAAACGATCATCTGTGGTGCCCAAACGACTTTCGAGTTACAAGATAGGATAGGATAGAATATGATAGGATAGGATAGGATATCAAGCTAGTGATTCGGATAGGTTTTTAAATACAGAACATGTAATGTCGTATATGAAGCTCAAATGACCAGTTGAAAAAGCGGTGCAACGATTTACTTGCAGACAGGGAGAAAAAGAAAACAACACTACTGAAACGTTGAAAAGCAAAGTGCTGCTTTTTCCCCATGAAACAAAATCATTATCCCTCCCTCCCTCCCTCTCCCCCCCTCTCTCCACCCACCCATTGGCTTCCTTGCTCTCTTCTCTAACCTCCCACCGTTTTAGTTTATTCATCGCTCTTAATTCCCACTGTCGCTGTCTTCCTCATTTACTCTTTCCCATTCCTGCTCTGTCCTATCACTCTGCTATACTATCTTCTTCTTCGCTAGATCAATGACCTACCTTTTTTCTTGAAAACTCTTCCTGGACAGGACTCCTTGTTTGTGTATGAGGTCTGTTGGATCAGCTTGGGAGTGTTGGACGCTTT
This sequence comes from Oncomelania hupensis, assembly GCA_036898135.1. NCBI lineage: Eukaryota > Metazoa > Mollusca > Gastropoda > Littorinimorpha > Pomatiopsidae > Oncomelania > Oncomelania hupensis. Next base: position 43,510,985 of record CM072527.1, read on the forward strand.
CTGCCGGGTGGTCACTAGGGCTTCCTATGATTGTATTATTTAGCAATGTAGGCATTATATATGTATGTGTTTTGTTGATAATTTATAATGATGTTTGTATTCTATTTTGTTTTTGTAACCGGGGTGTTCGCGTAGTTGAGGTCAACCCTCAGCCGTCCCCCGCGTGGGATGTCTTTATTGTAAAGTGACTGGCCGGTGGAGGGCATTCAATTTTCCCACTAGGGTTGTTTCAGCAGATCTTTTATGCGGATCGGGGGTTGTCCGGTCCTGATTTGGCTCGGAAGAGTCCGCTGGACCTAAAGCAACAATAAATCAATCAACCACAGAAATATATAGCACTACATACTAATGTATTACTACATACTCTGGAACGCATTAAGGTTAAACTATAATAAATCATTACAAATTGTATTAAAAGCTATACAAACGTTATATTGACGTTCACACGCCTATAGAACTAGGCAAGAAAAAAAATCTTACAAATATATTTAAATTTAAAAAAAAGATAGACCTAAAATAAAATTTAAAAAACACAAAACCGGTCAAAATGTATTTACATGTAATTCATGTACATTTCCATGCTGCGCACATTATAAACCTTAAAGGCCTAAAGCATTCAATACACATTAACGTGTAATTAATGTACACGTCAATGCTATTGTTTTAGGCATTACCAAAAGACCGTACAATAAATAATTTGACGTTATAATAATGCAGTAGTAAGCCTATCCACCAATGCACAAACAGGACTCGTTATAACAAAGACCGCATGGAAATCTTTAAACACGGAAAGAAGCATACCTGACTGCAACTCGAGCATTCTTTTGAAATGATAGGCATAAAAGTCTATACTTAAAATGCAGTTACTATTAGGTGAGTAATCACACTGCTATTTTGTTAAGCGATGGGCTGTTTATGTAAGCAAGATGGATAGATCTGCATGTCTGCTAAATCAGTACAACTTTCGCTGTGTTTGTTGTATCATGTAGTACAATGTGTGAGAGTGGGACAATGTTGTTCTTTGAGCAGATCTTATGAGTATGGTATTGCGCGTTACAAACTATATTACTCCTTCGGATGAGAGTATACACCGAGGTCTAGTCTGTGCACGCACGCATTCCACCGCATGGACTTTAAAGATCCCAACGCTCATGTCCCAGACGGGTGATGACACAAATACACCCAGCAAGCGCTGTAGGTCCCTTCTCCCAAGACTCGGTCGCCCAGAGATTGTGCTCAGTCGTCAGGGTGTCAGGCTATGCGCCCAAAAGTTGCACATGGGCGCCTCGAGCGACTTTAATTAGATCCTGTAAGGGCAAGCGCCTTGAGCAGCTCTTAAGCTTGAAAAGTGCTATATACGAACATTAACTTAACTTATTATTATTATTATTATGGGAGGCACTGTGGTCTAATGGTAGTGCTTCGGCTTGCGGATCTGAAGGTCCCGGGTTCGAGTCCTGGCCGGGCCATTGTGTTGTGTCCCTGGGAAAGACACTTTACTCCTGTTTTCCTACTCCTTCGGATGAGAGTATAAACCGAGGTCTAGTCTGTGTCGCATACATTCCATCATAACGGACTTTAAAGATCCTAACGCTCATGTCCTAGACGGGTGAGTGCCGGTAACAAGAACACACCCAGCATGCACCTAGGTCCTTCTCCCCCATCCCTGGCTGCCCAGGATTGTGCTCAGTTGTCCGGGCGTCAGACCATGCGCCCAAAAGCTGCGGGTGGGCGTCTCGGGCGGCTTGAGTTAGATCCTGTATCGGCCAGCGCCTTGAGCAGCTCTTGAGCTGGAAAAGCGCTATATAAGAACGATTAAATAAATAAATATTATTATTATTATTATTATTATTATTATTATTATTATTATTATTATTATTATTATTATTTTAAGTTAGGCATAAGCTTATATGTTATGTTAGATCATGATCCTCATTACAACAATCAGTTCTATTGTGCATTATAATTTAAGCTATATATAGCCTACCTGGTGTTATGAGGGTGTTGATCTTATACGTTCTTGATAGTCTGTGCAGTGCATCGTGAAGTCGCCTGTTGTACAACGAAGTGTGGGTTTCAATAATGAATGGGTTAACTGTTGTTACGAAGAGGGAAGGGTGTCTATAACACGTGCTGATCGAAGGTGACTTGATTTCCATATAATTATTCATTAAGATAGGCTTAAGCCACAGAAAAGAGTGACGACTGTATATACGTGTAGTTGCGATAAGGCGTATAAAGTTATTGTTTATTTTTACGATTTATTTTTATTTTTATGGAATTGAGTATATGCATTTTCATTTTTATATATTTTGAAATAAAGTATTAATTTTTAATATCGCTGTTAAGACAAAAGACAAGAGAAAGGGCAAAGGACTAAAAGGATTTATTATCTTACAGCATTAGAAGTGATTACAGGAAGATTGGGGAGGGCGCGCTGATCATTAGGGTTCAAGTTCGGGCACAACTACAAAAGACATACGTCATTTATTTCTTCTTCTTCTTCTTCTTCTTCTTCTTCTTCTTCTTCTTCTTCTTCTTCTTCTTCTTCTTCTTCTCTCCCCTTACTCCTCCCACACCTTCCTTCGCCGAAGGCATGGGACGTTCCTCTCTTTGTTCTTCTTCTTCTGCCTTCTAAAGGCAGAGACATTTTCTTCTTCTTTTTCTTCCTCCCTCTCCTCGTCCTTCTCGTCGTCTCGTCGCCGTCGTTGTCCTTCCTTCCTTCTTGTTCTTCTTCTTTTCCTCATCCTCTTCCTCCGTCTAATTCTTCTTTTTCGTCTTCCTCTCAGTTTCCTCTTCCTCCTCCTCCTCCTCCTCCTCCTCCTCCTCCTCCTTCTTCTTCTTCTTCTTCTTCTTCTTCTTCTTCTTCTTCTTCTTCTTCTTCTTCTTCTTCTTCTTCTTCTTCTTCTTCTTCTTCTTCTTCTTCTCCTTGGTCCTGATTTGGCTCGGAAGAGTCCGCTGGACCTAAAGCAATAACCTTGTATTGTATTGTTCTCCTCCTCCTCCTCCTTCTTCTTCTTCTTCTCCTCCTCCTTTTGTTCCCTTTTCTTCCGAAGGGGAGGGAAAAGCTAATCAAGGGCGAGAATTCATCGAGGGAAGTGAATGTATGTGAGTCAAGTATGGAGAAGGGTAGGGGGGATAGCTATGGGAACAAGACAGTTGACATATAATTGATGGCAGACGATCGAAATGTATACAGTATAATAGACATAAATACAATTTAAAAACAAAACAAAACAATGTCTGGTAATCTCTGCACAGATAAACAAAATAAACCACGCGATGTTTTGAAAAAGTACATGGCGAGGCTGCAACAATGACACGAATTAGCGCGCGTCACTCGAAGATTGAGTGAGGCCTTCAGAAAATACCGTTACCATACTGCATAGCTGAGACTTTCCAAGGCTTAAGCCGTTGGATTCTCCACTTGTTATAAGATAAGATAAGATAAGATAAGATAAGATAAGATAAGATAAGATAAGATAAGATAAGATAAGATAAGATAAGATAAGATAAGATAAGATAAGATAAGATAAGATAAGATAAGAATTTTATTTTACAATGGTAGAAGAGAAAGCACTGGGTGTGCTTTTTTTTTTACATCTTGCCCATGGGGCTTGTAAAATAACAATTAGTATTTTAAAAAATAATGTATAACAATAACAGAGCAATTATTTAGGAGCCATTGTATCAGACAATGGGTCCCGACAGGAACCGACAGGAAGTCCTCTCCAGGATCGCAAAAACAACTGCTGCCCTGACAAGGTTTACAGCCCATTTGGAAAGACAGGACACACACACAACCGTGTAGAAACGAATTCTACATACGTTACTTTGACATTTTTACAAATTTGTCCATTTTTTGAAGCTAACCCTAACCCTAACTCTAACCCAAACCCAAACACTAACCCTAACCCTTAACCTAACCCTAAGCCTAACACAGCCCTAACCCTAACGGAACACTATTTTGACGTCAAAATAACGGGGTCCGTCAAAAGAAAGTACGTAGAGATTCAAGTGTATGTCAGAATAACGGCGTTTCTACCTAGCCACACACACATACACAACTTACTTAAAATAATGTAATGAATGTTATGAATGTAGATCTCCTACTAAGTCGCTAATTCACTAATTTTAGTGTGAGAGGAACTCGGCCAGTCTGTGTTAATTTCTTTGGCAGTCTCAGCTACGCTGTGCATAACAGAGCCTTTGGAGTCTACTTCAGCATTTCACATGGTAGCTGGGTTTGCTGAAGCATTCGCCTTACTTAAGTCCAGCGTATATATCTCAGCAGGCTCGGGCACTTTGTGAGCTTCAACATCAACATAATGCATGTATGCTACAAGTTAATCAATTTGTATTTAGCAGGTACACAGACAAAAGAATATATTTATTATTATTATTATTATTATTATTATTATTATTATTATTATTATTATTATTATTATTATTATTATTATTATTATTATTATTATTATGACTGCAGTTACGTATTACTAAGGCCTACTATAGTAGACCTATTTAGTAGGCATCTGCAGAGTTTGTTTTTTTTTATTTTCTTTTTCTGACATCCACGCAACTACACGTAGCCCTACTAATTGTATCGTACTGTAGGCCTAGCCACTATAGCAAGTAGTCTATGCCAGACTACGTAGGCACCGGCAAGTCGACGTGTCCTGTGCCTGTGGGTATAAACTTAGGCCTCAGTATGAGCAAAGACTTTAAAGTAGGCCTATAAATTATTTCACATTTCTTTGGTGATCGTGAGGCCATAATAAAGCCACTATAAAACTCCCGGCTGCAATACAACGCCCAAGGTGGGGCCGGGTAGCTCAGTTGGTAAGAGCGTCTTGCTAGTAACCGAAAGGTCGCTGGTTCGAATCCCGGATTGGTCAACGTGTGATCATATTATTTTCCCCTTTACCAAGAACTGGCCCGCTGGTGTCAGTATAAATCGGTCCAGTAGTCACCTATATGCGAAAGTGTCGTGTGACTATAATCTACAAACAACAACGCCCAAGATCACGCCTGGCCGGAGACATAAACAGGCTTTTTTTTTTTAGGTAGCTGGCCTTCTAACGCGTGTCGATCGAACTAGCGTTATTTATACATTTATTGTAAAGGAGGATAATGAAATGACTATTAATTTTTAATAGGCTAAGGTAGGGTAACTTAGCAAGAGCTCAGAATAGAATACGTATTGTATGCAAAGAAAGGATTTGTGCATAATGACTCAACCACGATATAAGATTTCCTTTTAGCTTCGTTCACGCGACTGTTATCTTTGTCCCTCACTTGTGCGGCACATTTTGCCAACTATTCATCCACCTACCCTACCCCTACCCCTCCTCCATTGATTTGTTGTTGTTGTTGTTGTTGTTGTTGTTGTTGATGATGATGATGATGATGACGACGACGATCATGATGATGATAATGATGAAAATTGGATGAATTAATTAATTGAAATGTATTATTAATGAATTGTATATAAAATATATATTACGAAAGAAATTACATTATTTTTAAATTAATTAATTATTTCTTTAATTAATTATTGTTAGTTGCGTGGGGATTGGGTGTGGAGGAAATAAAGACGGGAGAGTGGTTATTAACCGGGTGATGTGGCTTAGGTGTTAAGTTCTTGTTGACATGCGCGCAAGTTTACAACGTCGTCTTGGTTACGTGCAAGTGTTTACGACGAGTCAAATTCTAGATTAAGGGCACGGTACCTGTGCAGTTTAGATACGCTATGGTGTCGATGGTCATAATATATCACTGCAGATAATAAGTGCTATCGTATACAAATTACAACCTGCTGGGTGGATCAACATTCTAAACACAAGAATTGACTGTGTATAGAGTATTCTTGCTGCTTCATTACTGCGCATGCGCGAAAGTAGAGTGCTTGGTTTGTTTGAAAATGGCCGCATACCGAAGATAAAGCGATCGAGATCGGCGGTACAGGATGAGAAGAAGTCATTGCTAAATTATGCCATTTGTGTTACATCAAATTTTCAATCGATAAAGAAAAGGCTGTGCAAGTAATTCGGGACGATGAAGAGTATTTTTAGTGCCTGCTTGGCGTTTGCAACAATCAGTTTGCATGTTGTGACAGGTACGTTCGTTTGGGTTTTATTCTTTCATTTATCAAATGTTACACGAGTCTTGCTTGAGTTGAACGGAATGACAATGATGAAACTTAGGTATTTATGTATGAATTGTTATATTTGTTAACTATTTTTAAAGCAGATCAAATTGTCCTACATTCATTATACAAAAATGTTGTCACATTAATTATTCGAAGAAGTGATAATTTAATGGATTAGTTAAGAGAACTATTCTTCATCCATTAGACGGCCTCAATCATCAGGTTGATTACTCTATTAATTTCCTTGATAAGGACACATTTAGCAAGTTATATAAGACATTAATTCGACCTCACTTAGAGTATTCGAATGTTGTGTGGTGTCCAATGCTCGAAGCAGTCAATAATAATAGAAAGAGCTAGTTCAGAGATGAGCCACACAGTGGCTGAAAGTGAAAGAATGTTCATGAATGATCATTCTATGTCTTACACATAGAGATATTGAAGCATCTCAAACTACATTCTTTAGATGGACATAGAGTTAGAGGAGATTTAATTCAAGCTTTTGAAATATGTAATACAATTGGTGATTTAGAATTGTCAATTTTTTTAAACACCTCATCACAACAAAACTATAGGAACCCAGAACTGGCAGAAGGCAATATTATTAAGCAGCATTCTAATATATATACTAACATCAGAAAATGTTTATTTACTAACACAGTTTCTTCACATTGGAACAGTTACCACTAACAATAAAAACTGCACAGAATATTAATTGTTTTAAGAACAAGTTGGATACATTACCAAAATTCAGAGATTTATTCTATTGCTTTGATGAGTAAATACAAATAGGAAAATAGCATGCATATTGTAGATGAGACAGGATTTTAATTTTTTTTAATTTTTAAAACTTTTTGGGCCCTTTTTATCTGAAAATTTTTTGCCGACTCCCTTGAGTATAGCAGTTGCTGCCTGAGGCACGCCCAAACCCAACCTACCTAATTAATATTAATTGTGTTTTTTTATTTTTTATTTAGGACCTTCATAAAGGCTTCACGGCCTGTTTTGTCTTCAACCTACTACTACTACTACTACTACTACTACTACTACTACTACTACTACTACTACTACTACTACTACTACTAAAATCAATTTGAATCATATGATACATGCTTGAAGATGTGTTCATTTGTCTTTCTATAAACTCTTCTTTTTTTTTTTTTTTTTCTTCTTCTTCTTCTTCATCTTTTTCTTCTTCTTCTTCTTCTTCTTCTTCTTCTTCTTCTTCTTCTTCTTCTTCTTCTTCTTCTTCTTCTTCTTCTTCTTCTTCTTATTATTATTATTATTATTATTATAAACATATATTGGTGCAGTTATAAATCTTTTCACCCATTATTTAGATGTATTACTACAGTACTATTAGCTATTATTAACATGCACAGAGGTATTTATCTTGAATTCATTTTTAGAAGACAGAAACCCGTTTTAAACAAAAAAGTTTGGATTGTTGATAACAGTTCAAAAGTACAAGCCTCACATGCATTCCCCTCACACACACACACACACACACCTACCCCCACCCCCACCCTACCCTGCCCTCCCCCCTTCTCTCTCAACCCCAAATTTCAACTTGTAAACAATGTCCAAGAGAGTTTTTAAACTGGGAACATTATTTGCAGAATCTGTGACATTAACATTATATTTTTATCAATCCAAATGTATACCCCATGCACTAATAATGAACTAATCAGCCACCAGTGAAATTTTTTTTAAATGAGTTGAATTACAATTAGCAACTTACGTTCTATGGTTATAGTTCAACTTTAAATTGTTAGGTTTGGTTATATGTTAGTTTATCCATGTGTGACAGTGACTGTGTGGTCTAAAATCACACATATATGTATATATTTTGAACAGACTAATAAATTATTGAATTGAATTGATTTTAGCAAATTCAATTACATCCATTAGCACATGTCAGCCAGTGGATTCTGATCAGTGCCTTACTGAAAGAAGAAGTGTTTTCCCTGTAAAACAAAGAATGTACTAACTGTACATTTGTAATTGCTCAGTGTGATATAAATAAAGTCACATTGTATTTTATTGTACTGTATTGTATTGTATTGTATTGTACTGTACTTCTGTTTCAGGTCAGCAAGTAGTGATTCAGCAAGTGAGATTGATGGGTCATAACACAACAGCGGGCCGTGTGGAGGTCCTAGTCGGTGGTGTGTGGGGGACTGTTTGTGATGATGACTGGGACAATGAAGATGCCAAGGTCACCTGCAAGTCTATTGGGCTGTCGTACGTAAAATTCTCAAATATTGTTTTCATAAATTTGTGTTTGTTGATTGATTGGATTGCTTATCTGTGTGTTGCAGCATGATTGGTTCATTTTGGATGTTTATGCTGTCCTAGACTGCAAAACCAGAGATTCACTTTATTTTACTGGTTAAAATAATAATAATAATAATAATAATAATAATAATAATAATAATAATAATAATAATAATAATAATAATGTAATAGGATAGGGTGAGATGGTATGGCAGAAGGGGTCCGCAGAGGAAGGAGGAGAAGAAGAAGGAAGAATCACTGAGTCCTCTTTGTCCATTTTATTTTCAGGCAAAACTCAGCAAACGAACAAACAAAGCAAGTAAACCAGCACCTGTAACAACATAACAATGACACATAATTACATATAAAAACAAGTATTCATAAATTACATAATAATGTAAAAAAAAGAAAAACAATCTTGACCAGAAATGAATTAGCACCGATCATATAACATTGATCAGAACACAGCAGTCATTCTGAGTTCAAGTATTTATCATACAAAAAGAACAATAGGAATTCAGCAAATACTGAAAGACATTTATAATAATGCAAAAAGACTATAATGCATGAAATATACAGCAACGAGGCTGGATTCAACCATTAGTATAATCACACCAAACATCCATTTAGGGCATAAACATCAATCATGAATACAGAGGTTGTGCTAAATTCATAATGGCATGACATAAGATATGGTTCCAGCATAATTCGGTGGCCCCAGAAAAACATAACAATCTCATGTGGAGATAAGCAATCCAAAGCTTATCGCTGGATTTATTAATACGTACAGTCATACATCATAACATAAAACAAAATTAAACAATCATCGCATCATGAAATAAAATTAAAGCAATCAAAATACAAAAGCACAAAACACCAACCTCAGGGTGACGGACCCTTACATACCCATGGTGGTGTCTTAGTCACTGCTAGCCATACCATTATGGTTCAGCATCCTGCAATTTGCACATACTAGTATGAACAACTCCATTGCAAGACCAACCACTAACAATATCATTCTAAGACCTCAGCTAAATAAAAAACAGAAAATGTCCACCCAAATATACAACAAGACATGTGTCAAAAATAAAGAATAGAAACAATCAACAATCTCTTAACTACATACTAGGACCACTGCTTGTCCGGTACTCATTTACATTAAATTGCTGACTAACCACGTGGTCTCAACCTACCACAAAAATTTCCAATTGAGAACAGGGAACAATTAAACAGAGGAAAGATAAATATTTCTTCGCTTTGTTTTATTAACAGAATACAAGAACAGAGGCAAATAAGACTCAATCAAACTAAACAATTTAAGCACCATCATCTTAAACCCTTAACTAGTGCTTCTAACTGTTCAACTTACACAAAAACAATTCAATAAAAATTCTCATACTGTTTTTGTATTATAACAATCATCAAAAATGCCACACAGTTAACAATTTACATACCTCATAACAGGGGAGAGGTTTTTCCCCAAGAAGAGAAAATTCCATAGTTCCCTGAACCGGTTTCCACTCTATGTTGTGTCTGGAACCATGCAGGTGTTGGCTTTGGATGGCCAGAGAGGGAAAAGGGCAGAAACTTTGGCACCACAGACTTATAAAAGAAGCCCTATCGCTTACCATGAAACCTTACTCATAGAACCCGATTCCCCCCCCCCCCTCCCTCCCCTTCCCAGTCCCCTATTCGCTCATGTGACGCGGGACTTTAATCTACCTACCTACCTACCATGAAATCTTCCACAAACAATATAGTCCCTAAACATAACATTCACATCCTCCTTCTAACTATAACTTTACTCTTACATCATAAATAATCCATATAAGAACCCTACCTAATAGTATCAACACCTTGCATTTAATGGCCAAATCATAGTTCTTATCAATTTACAACTAAAATTACTACATCAGTCTGACCACACAAAGACTTTTCAAAGGGCGGGAATCTGCTTATCAGCTGTCTAGGCCAGTCATGCCAGAAAGAGAGATGGGGAGAGAGAGTCAGAGAGAAAGAAAGGGAGAAAGAGAGGCCTATTTGCACTGGGCTACCTTAATTAGGTACACATGCTGGTAGTGGTACCACTAATGCAGAGAGAGGGAGAAAGAGTGAGAAAGAGTGAGAAAGAGTGCATTTTTCCACAGGTTACAATAATAATAATAATAATAATAATAATAATAATAATAATAATAATAATAATAATGGATGCTATATTATACGCGCTTTTTCCCAAATCAACAATTAGGCTCAAAGATTGGCGATCTGTACCAACATAATGTTCTGTGTGATATTGTGACATTAATGTAAAAATGTGATATTACATTATTTAAAATTACAGCGAAAGTCCCAGATCAATTTTAAGATATATTCAGATTTTTAGGTCGATTATACATAGTGATTGATAGCATCCTGTTTTTTTTATCTTATTATTATTATTATTATTATTATTATTATTATTATTATTATTATTATTATTATTAGATTCCAGCGTTTTTTGCTTTTCAACACTGAAAGACCAGATACAGTGAATGTTAAAGTAGAGATAACACTTTTCTAGGCCCGCACACAAATGGAATGTGGGAGTATGTGATCTGATAGAGAAAACTAGTTAATTATTGTGTTGATTTAACACACATTTGTTCTTGATACAAGTGCTTATGTGCATTGTGTTTGTAATGATACACACTTGCTTTGTATCTATTCCTTCTTGGAGGTAGTAAAAATGTGTTGTTGTGTTGTGTTATATATATATTGTATATATATTTGTATTGTATGTATTGTATTGTACATATTGTGTTGTATTGTATTCCTTATTGTGTTAAATGATTTAATTGGTAAATGTTTGATCTGGAAAATAACTATGATTCATTAACTGTGGTTTGCACATTTGTTTAGAATTTATAATTAAAAAAATAAATATTTGATTTTGAAACAAATATGATACGTTAGCTATGGTTTGCGTCGTTTTAAAGGAATATTGGCTCAGTTTATTTACATGTTTGTTTACCTCAAATAATTGTGCTTTTCAGAGGAGGCACGGCCTTGAAGAATGCATTCTATGGGCCAGGAACTGGGCCAATCCACATGGATGATGTTTACTGCGCTGGTGATGAGAACAATCTGGCTGACTGCAGCTTTGTCACTGGGGCAAGAGTCAACTGTGGACATTCAGAAGACGCTTCCGTCATATGTCTACCACAAGGGACCATAGCTGTCACACCCAGCCCTGCCACGCAGAAACCTGGTGTCACACAGCCCAGCGCTTGTACTGGTAAGTTGGATGGATGACTGCCAAATCACAAAAATACCCTCCATGGATGACGAATAAAATGAAATTCAAATACATTTTTTTCCCCTCATGCATTTTGTTTTTGTTTTACGTTGCATTCAGAAGGGGATCAGAAGCGACTAATCACTGAAGGTTTTTTTGAGGGGCAGGCAAAGAGACAATGATTATAATTTTAAAGCACATGTGCGCGTGGTTTATTAAGCATAATTGTTCTGTAATATCACTTTAAAATTGTTTGGGTGGGGAAGGGGGAGTACAGCAATAAAGCTAAGTAATTTTGCTGTTGACAAATCTACAATGCACCCTCATGAATATTTATTTATTTATTTATAAATTTATTTTTGTGTGTTGTTTTGTTTCCTTAGTAGGCATCTGTAGAGTTTGTTTTTTTCTTTTCTTTTTCTGACATCCACGCAACTACACATTGCCCTACTAATTGTATTACCCCCGTTGGGGTGCCGGGGGCTTCAGTATAAATAGTATCCCCACTTTCTGGAAATTTAGTGCTTTAAATTCCCACTGTCGATGTCTTTCTCATTTGCTAGGTGCAGGTAACCAGAATTCACGAGTTCGAATCTACGGTATTGCTGAGGGGATCGGCTACGTGCAAGTGAGAGCTGATAATCTAACGTACGGCTATGTGTGTGACGATGGGTGGGATGATAATGCGGCCAAAGTTGTTTGCAATGAACTCTGCTACAAGTTAGTATATTGTTATGTTGATGTTGTTTATTTTTGAATTGAATGTTGATGTTGAACTCTTGTTTAACCCCATTTTCTCCATATTATGGCAGCATGCTCAGTGCGATACCTAGGCATGCTTTTATCATGAAGGTAATGGTGGTGGTGATGGTGATGGTGGTGAGGATGAAGAAGAAGAAAAGAAGAAGAAGAAGAAGAAGAAGAAGAAGAAGAAGAAGAAGAAGAAGAAGAAGAAGATGATGATGATGATGATGATGATGATGATGATGATGATGATGATGATGATGATGGTGATGATGACAAGAGGATTGTTTGCATCAAACTGTGATCCAAATTGGTTTAGCACTTGATGGTGATCCTAGTGGTCTTGGTGGTGACCGTGATGATGTTAATGATGAAAGAGGAAAATTAGGGGAAAGGAGATGATGATGTATAATTTCTCATTCCCCAAAGCATATGCATAGAATTATAATAATGAACAAAATAGATTTATTATAATAAAGAAATTATCTCTTTCCCCATAACAATATAACATATTTGTTATCTGCAAAGTTTGTGAGAGCTAGTCTCCCAAGAATAGTTACCAAGAATTCCACCTTCCATCATATCCTATTACATTTGCTAGGGGTTTGATCAGTCTACTGTCGGCATTCTAAACTCATGTTTTCGGATTCAAAGTTTTAAAGTACTTTTTTTTTAAAATCACGAATAAAACTCCTATTTGTTGACGATACTTTTTTTTTTTCTCCTCATCTCCAGTGCCTCGTTAGCTCAAACAGGGATTCCTCAGAATTACACTGTCAACATCACCAACCCTATCTTCGCCATGGACGATATTGTGTGCACTGGGTCAGAGTCCAGCCTGGTGAACTGCCAGTACAAACGACCCTTTTTCTCCCACAACTGCTTGCCTACGGAAGTTGCTGCTGTCACGTGCGTCGCTGTGACATATCATGTGCCCCCGCGTAAGTCCATGAGAAAATGATAAAACAATTATGTTGTTTACTTTTGGAGGTTTAGGCTTGGGAAATGGAAGGGGGGGGGGGAGGGAGGTTAGGTGAGGTTTCATATGTGTATGTTTTGTGTGTGTATGTTTGTGTATGGGTGTGTGTGTGTGTGTGTATGTATGTGCGGAGACATAAGCCTTAAAATGGGTGACTAACCTTGCTTTTTATGCAGGAAATGGGTGAGTGTATCAGTCACCCAGAGTTTTCCAGCCACCCACTTTTTTCTAAGTACGCAGGAGTGCTCTTTTAGTGCATGGGAGTGCAGTTGTGGTGCATGAGAGTGTTTTAAGTGCAAGGGAGTGCACTATCCTGGACGGAGAAAATCCAGTCAATTTTTGGAAAATTTTGCAAGAAAGTTCGACCTATTTCGTCGCCTATAGGAGACGAACTAGGTCAACTTTTGAGACGGAAAGAGCCAATTTTGCTTTAGATTCTTACATTTCTAGAAGAAGTTTGCGTTTTTTCCGTCAAAAAATCACTTTCCGATTCCTACATTCTTAGTAAAACCCAGTCTTGGTGTTCTACATACTTGGGTGTGTATGTTAGTGTGTTCTTTGTTTATGGTAAATATTTGATCACATACACATGCGCATGTATATGTATCATTTCATAATGCAATTTTTGTTTCCCCACTCATGCTTTTAAAAGGTTTATGATGCTTGTGTCATTTATGTTGTATGAAAAACAAAGTTGACAACACAGGTTAAGTAAATAAGTGATTTAGTGAGCTTTTATTTACTCACATGCATATCATTGTGAATCTATGTACCCCCCCTTCCCTCCACTCTCCCCTCCTTCCCCCCCTCCCCCCTTCTCCAAATCAGGGCAAGAAAAGTCCTAAATAGTACAAGAATGATATTTTATTTAAAAAAAAATTATAAGTCTGTCAGTCTGTCTGCCTATAGAAATTTAAAAGTGGCTTAATATCCCTAAACCTATTTCAACTATTACAACCAAACTTGTTAAGACGGTGTATGAGACCTCTAAAATGATCAGTGAATGAATGATTTGACTTCAAGGTTAAGGTCACAAAGTCAACAAATGTTAGTAGGAAATTGCCATTTCCCTCAAAATTTCACTTTATTAGTTATTAATTTTGAACTTAGGATTCTTTGATGTATGGTACATATCAGTGAAACACATATTATGCAAATTTGGTAAATCTCACTCCAAGGTCAGGGTCACTGTTTTCCAAAGTCGGTTAGTATAGGTACTTTGAAGTGACCTTGACACTTAACTATGAGAGGTAAAAAGTCCATACTTGTATTTAGAGATATTACTAATAAATTGATCTTTGTAATATGTTCCATTTTAGAGTTGACCTTGAAGGTCAAGGTCAATTTAGGCCTTACAAAAACATTACAAATTTGGTCATGGTACAGTGGTCGAATGGCTCTACATTTAATAATAATAATTAACATTTGTACAAGGCTCTTTCTCACTAGAGCTCACAGCGCTTTACAGCAAAGTAAAAAATAAAATAAACAATATAAATAAAATTCAATAAAAATAATATTAAATGCATAAATAAATAAATAAATAAATAAATAAATAAATAAGCGAAAGCAAAACATGAAATATCCAATCAGAAAACACACACACGCACACACACACATACACATACCCCCCTCTCCTCCTCCCTCCCCCCCCACACACACATACACATTTTAACCCATAGTATGCAACTACATTGGTTTACACATTTGATCATATGTGAGCATCAGAGGTCACATGAAGGTCAAGGTCATCCAAAGGTCGATGTCACTGAAGGTCAAGGTCATCCCGAAGTCACTGGTTTTTTTTGCATAATACTTTCGCTGTAGTTTATTTGATTGTACACGGAGGTCAAGGTCAAGAGCATGGAAAGATCAAAGTGGGTATTATTTTGCATTTTAATGCCACTGTTTCTTTTTTTTCTTTTCCTTTTTTAAGGGGGTGAGGTGGGTGGGGGGGGGGAAGCACTCATTTTCATTTTAAATATGGCAAGGTCTATAAGGAGCATGTGAGTCATATGGGCTTTGCCCTTCTAGTTGAAGTACCTGTGATTGCGATGAAAGTTGGAGTTTAGAAGGAAGTTAAAATAGATTGAGTGTGATCAAATTAAAGGGCAGTACATACCTATGTGTGCCTCTGCCTGTGCTTGTTAATGCATGGGTAGGTTTGGGTGAGGAGCACTCTAGCTTTGCTTACTTTGACTTAAACACAATTGACTGAAGTTGCTAGAAGCGAAGCATAAGAGCATTTTATTGTGCACTAACTACTATATATATTTTATATATATTTTATATAATTTGTATCTTGGGCCCACCCAAAGTCAAGAGATTTATATCGCGTTGGTTGTTTGTCATCGCCCCGTGTCATTGACTCTTGAATGACTGTTGAGAGTCATGACGAAACCACTTATATAGCACCGATACACCCTGCCATCATTGAATATGCAAGAAGTATAGGGAATCAAGTTAACAGAAACAGCAAACTAGTTGTCAGAAAAATAGAAAAAGAAAGGTCTGTACGTGTCCGTGGTTGAACAGATCTTCAGTCAGTTGGAGGAGAGCGAGTCATTGTGCTAGTATTTCTTGTTCTTCATGTTGACCTGTGCGTCAAGTATTGATTTATGATTTGGTTATATATTTTTTTAAATCCTTGTTTTCAACTTTTGTCTCTTATTGAATAAGATTTGTGTGTGTGTGTGTTTGTGTGTGTGTTTGTGTGCGTGGGTGTGGGTGTGTTTGGGTGTGTCTGTGTGTGTGTGTGGCATTGACATTCGACATTTGAATAGTTGTTGAGAGGTATAGGACCTGGTTGTTTATTTTTAATCTTGATCTTTTTAGATAGTGCAGTGGTTGGAGCACTCGCTACTGTGTCGAAAGTGAAGCACCGTCCGGTGCGGTTAGCACTTGGATGGGTGACCGCTAAGGTGTGAAGCGACAAACAACAACGCCCCCAGTTGACTCAACTGTGATTGAGTACCTACTCTCTTGAGGGTGGGGAAGGTAAAGCAGCGAGGGAGAGAGTTGGGCATCACCCTCATTACGCTGGCCCAAGATAAGTGTGATCTCCAACATCACGCTCCCCTACGGCCACAAGGTTATGGGACTACCTTTACCTTTACCTTTTACCTAACATTGTTTTAGTGTCAACAGTGATTTATTGTGGTTGTTTTCCTTCTATGCTTTATTGTATTTTTTTTCAACTGCTGCTCTTGCTGATTAAGAGGTTTGTTTATATATATATATATATATATATATATATATATATAGAGAGAGAGAGAGAGAGAGAGAGAGAGAGAGAGAGAGAGAGAGAGAGAGAGAGAGAGAGAGAGAGAGAGAGAGAGAGAGAGAGAAAACTCCTTGTTTCTAGGAACATGCAAAAACACTGTTTAAAATTGACGGAAACATCGGAAATATGCTACAAGGGTTCGGGTAAGGGTTAGTTGTATATCTACCCCTAGCCCTTGCCCTAACCCTTTTCTCTAGGAAAATGCACTTTTTCAGTCCCAAAAACCCATTTGCCTTCTTGGATTCTTAAATTGTATGAGACCAAGTGAGGACACTATCCGGCGTCAATAAACGGTTCGAAAACATTCTCAAACGGTTTGTAAAAGACAGTTGACCTAGAAACAAATACAGCGTGGCCTAATTCGTTGCCTAGAGGAGACGAAACTTACTTTTTCTTGCGTTTTCAAAGTTACCTTGGATCTGGAAACGTTCGCATGTTCCCAGATTGCAAAACTGTGTTCCCAGATGACCGTACAAAAACAAATATACCTTGTTTCTGGGTACATTTATAAGACTATATATATATATATATATATATATATATATATATATATATATATATATATATATATATATATATATATATATATATATATATATATATATATATAATATATATGGGGGGGGAGAGGGGGGTTTGGGAGTGTGTATGTGTACATCCATTGAGCTTTCACTATACAAGCTAAAGAATATTGTCATAATTCTATCAAAGTACAAAACAAAATGAGTCTGTGATACATGCACACACACACACACACACACACACCCACCCACACACACACACACACACACACACACACACACACACACGCACTGCACAGCCGAGGTTACACAGTATTATCATGACTTTCCCGAAACGCCACCTACGTTGTGCTGACAATGGGTCATATTTCGTCCCCATTTTTAAGTACTTTGCAGTGTTCGAACCCTAACTCTAACCCTAACACCAACCCTAACCCTAACCCAGCCTTAACCCTAATGGATCATTGTTTTGACGTCAAAACAAGTAGACATGTCAATACAAGTTATGTAGATGTTCACTGATTTGTCCAGATAACACTGTGTAACAAGGACACATAAACACACCCACACACACCCTTACACACCCACCCACACACACACACACACACACATGCCTCCCTCCTCACCCATCCTCCCATGTAAATAATAATTACTAATAATTTGTAAAAAATAATGTTATAAATAAAAGTAAAAAATATATTATTAACATTAAAAAAGTAATGTAAACATAAAATATAAAACCTAAAAAAAGACCACCCAACATTGGAATCTAAAATGTTGAATAAAAAATAAACTCACTGGGATGCAAAAACAGTAGGCCGAGTTCCCACAGATAGTGTTTGTGAGCAGTGTGACTGTATGATGAAGTAAATTCCATTAATAGACCTACGTTGCCATTATTGGGCTTCAACTCAGCTTACAGAAACAGTCAGCCCGAAAGAGACGCTGATTCCAATGCGAGTGTCAGATGCTGTGGAGGGCAGATGCCTACACACTGCCTTTGCTTGCTAGATCTCTGACACTCAGCTAGCTTCAAGATCACCAGTTTTTTGGAAGCTGGTCCATCCTGAAATCTTGCACCATTTTTCTTTGTGATTTTAGACAAAACCCTACGAGAGTGGTTCCAGGTGGTTCCAAGGTTAGAACCACAACTAAACAAGGATTATCATGTTGTGATGTGAAACATCCCGAAATAATTAATTATTTATTCATCTAATTCTTTTGGTTTTTTCTTTCTCTACAGCACCTAACCCTTTGCTCCAGTGTCGGGAGAGCAGCCTGATCGCTCTGTTTAGCAAATCTCGGGATCCGAATTTGGAGACCAAGCACCTATCCATCTTCAACCAGACCACCGCCTGTCCGGATTTTTCCACTGATAGCTCAGACGCCCTCTACATCACAGCCAGAATCCCCTTTGATAAGTGCAACACCACAGTCAGGGTTAGTCAAATGCACCGTCTATGTGTCATTAATACTATAGCATCCATGTGGCTGGAATGGAATCTTGTACTTCCATAATATCCAGTGCTGCAACTCACTCACTCCATTTTTGCATAAGTCTGTGCATTGGATGTGCATTGTAACTGCTCGACCTCCCAATTCACACATGGAAGTCACAACGCAGGAGTATGTATAGGTTGATGTTTTATTCAGTACAACTGTACCCCGTGACCTGGTGAAAACTATAAACTAGGTATAACTATCTAGTACCACAACAAATGCAATAATTGGCAAACACTGAGCTCGGCTTCATACAAACACAAGAGATGAAGAAAGAAAGAGAGATAGAGGGAGAAAGAGGGAGAAAGAGAGAGAGAGAGCTAAGAAATGCATCATATTATTATAAATCAGGTAATGAACAAAAGCTACATATCTCGGCGATAGTGTCGTCGAGTGTGGCCTCAAAAAAGTACAACTGATAAAAAAATTGATCGCTAACATTCGAAACAAGTTTAAGCATAAGTTCAAGAAACGATGATATAAAGAATGAAATAGAAAGACTTATCCAAAGATTGGTTTTTTTAAATTTTAGGGTGGATAAAAATATTTTGAATATGAGGTGTCTCAAAGCAAGTGCAAATTGACAAGATAACTCAAATTGCTATACTTTCAAAGTCTATTGTGTGGCTAACAGAATTGTAACATCAAACTATCAAATCGCAAGCATATAAATTATAATTGAATGCACAAACCTCCGTTGTGGCTATGATTTTCCCACAAAACTGAATATCTATAGCATTTGTCTGCAAACCTTTTATCCGTTAGCTCCACTGAAGGAGTTTGTTTCCCCCTAAAATAAAGGCCAGATTTTATCTACGATTCTTCCAGCTGCTTTATCTCAAACACAACCTGTTCAAGGGACCAGTTTTATTCTTTGAAGAAGAATAGGGCAGGCTTCTCTTTTTAACAGCTGATGAATTGTTAAATCTATCAAAATACATGTATTGCAAACATTGTTAGTCTACTGCATGTTATCTCCATTATTTCTTTCTTCATCTCGACTTCTGCTATTTAAGATTTGTAGCATTGTGATTTATTTTAATTTAATTTAATTTTATGTTGTTCTTTTAGCAAAATGCCACACATATCATCTATTCCAACACTATCTTCATGGAGTCGACGTCGCGACAGGGCGACATCACTAGGGCTAACGAGTACGTCATTAAGCTGACGTGCGAGATGCCACGCAACGGTAACGGCAGCAACGGCTTCCAGCCTATGACAGAAACGGTCACTCAAAAAACTGAAGGAAACTTCGTCATCACGATGAAGATCTATCAGGTATGATTTACTGGTGTTTTTTTTAAAAATAGTTTGGTACTCACCCTCCAAAAATAAAATTCCAGATGTTTGCAAATCTGTGCAAAATAATTCCTAAATAGTCCAAAAATGACATAAACAAAATTTTTTGGATTGTCCATCCGCAGTCTGGGCAAAACTTGCAAGTGGATTAATATCTCAGAACCAATTTGAACTATCACAACCAAACTTGGTAAGATGGTATATACTCATGAGACCTCTTAAATGATGAGTGAATGAATGACTTTACTTCAAGGTCAAGGTTACAAGATCAGCAAATGTTATTAAAAAATGAATTTTTTAAAACAAAATTTCAATTTTTTTTCTTAGTTATTAATATTGAACTTATGATTCTTTTTTTATGTACAATAGTTATAATGAGACACACATACTATACAAATTTGGTCAACCTCACTTCAAGGTCAAGGTAAAGGTCACTGGAGCTGTCCAAAGTCAGTTAGTACAGTTGCTTTGAAGTGACCTTGAACCTAAACTATGAGAGATATAAAGTCCAAACTTGTTGTAGTTAGAGATGATAGATTGATCTTTCAAATGCTTTCCGTTTTTGTGCTGATATTGAAGGTCAGGATCATTTTAGTCTTTGCAAAAACATACCAAAAAAATAGGCCATTGTTTAGTGGAATGGCTGTTTATTTAACCCATAGTATGCAACAACATTGGATGATTTGATCAGACATGCATGAAAGACCACGTGAAGGACCAGGTCATCCCAACGTCACCATTTTTTGTTTTTTTGTGTGTGCATAATACAACTTTTGCTGTAGTTTATTCAGTACATGAGTGTATTTGGAGCGGGAGGTCAAGATGGTCTCTAGGTCAACGGGATAGAAAGATCAAATCGGTATTACTTTGCATTTTAATGCCACAGTTTTATTTTTGGGGTTTTGGGCGCTCATTTTCATGTTAAAAATTAAGTTCCATATAGGAGCATGTGAGTAATATGGGCTTTACCCTTCTCGTTTAAAAATTATATTTATAATACTGCAATTGAAACAATAGTAGTACAAGTTGGAGAGAGAGAGAGAGAGAGAGAGAGAGAGAGAGAGAGAGAGAGAGAGAGAGAGAGAGAGAGAGAGAGAGAGAGAGAGAGAGAGAGAGAGAGAGAGAGAGAGAGAGCGAGCATTGATGAAACCTGTTTTTAATGTCAGAATGTATGATGTAATGAATAACAGGATGAACTCGGTGGAATTTCATTCAACTTTTTCTTGGTAAAGTATTCAGGAACACAGCACTTTCCTAATAAACCATTCCTCCCTATTGGCAGCTAATTGATTTCTGTCAGCACATTCCTCTATAAACAGGTGACCTTTGATGTTAGTAGTAGTGTCAGAGATCTATTCTAGCAAGCATAGACTGTGTGTTGGCCTAAACCCCCAACAAACAGCCTCTGGCACTCAGATTGGGCCATCTATATTAAAAATAAGGTGTGTTTTTTTGTTTTATAATTGTTGCAGGATCAGTTTTTCCTAATCCCAAACAACGCTGTTCCCTTCCGCCTCAAACTTGGCGAGTGGCTGAACGCCGCTGTGGAGCTGGAATCCCTGGACCCCCGATTGAAAGTTGTGGTGACCAACTGCCGAGCCAGAGCCAGTGGGGTTACCAACGCAGTCTCCGCCCCTGTCAGAGATATCTACGTTGACAAGTAGGTGGTGCTGCGCACTTTCAAAGAGCTTTCTTACCGCTATCTTTATATAATAAACCAAACTTTCATTTTGTTACCCATTATCTGCAGTTTTTGTTTACATGGGCGAGTTTTTGTCTCATCTGCGATGAATGAATTTTACTAGTCACCTGCTTAGTCTTTCTGAGAGAGATTTTTCCGAGCGTGTGTCCTTTTTGTGGGAGGTTCAGACAAAGAATGACTACCTAGCCTTGTGGTCAGCCAAAGCCCGCAAAAATCTCGTGAGATATGAGCGCCTCAGCAGGATGAGGTCACTGCTACCTGAGCGAGAATCTAGCCTACACATGCTTAGCACGCCACTGACTTGTGTCATCTGCGAGGCAGCAACTTTACGTTACACAGGCCAAAGAAGGCTGAACTATTTAAGGGGAGAAGCCTTAGTGCAGGGTCTAAATAGCCTATTGTGACACTTTCCTGAGATCCCTGTCTTCTGTATCTCCAATGGTGAGTGTGGAGGTTACATTTCAATGTTATTTTTTTCTGTAATAACCTTCTTCAGAGCCAAATCATGACCATGGGTCTAAGAATATGAAAATTGTAGAACAGTGATACCTCATGATGTCCTCGTGGGTCAAAGCTGTTCAAAAAGTCTTAGTAAGCTACAGAAACTTTTCTCTATGATTCTGGATTAGTTAAAATAAAGCAACATAGTATTATTGAATTATTTAATTTAGTAATTGAGCATAACTTCACATTATGATTGTTTTTACATTAGTGGTTGTTTAACCACACACTAGGGGTTGATACTTAATTTAAAGTAATTTAAATTTTATTCTATGATCAAAATCTCTTATTTAATTAATTTGTATTGAAGGGGTTTTGTTGTGGATTCAAATGTATACCCAAAAATATAGTCAAACGTGTGCCCCTTTTCTTTAGAACCCCACTCAGGCCAACGTATACCCCAAGGAAAGTTCATGTTTCCTGAGATTGGCAAATGCGATTGAAAACGCAACGGAAAAAAAGGAACTGCCACGCTTATGTCACTACCCTGAAAATCACTGGTGGTCTTGGTAGACATTGATCCATTGCCTGTTGTAATAGCTGTCAGTGCATGGTAATGCCATATCCAGAGATGCCAACCTGCAGACAAATCTGTCCGTAAGAAATTTATAAATTGTCGGTAGATTTAAAATTTTGTTTGTAGACAAAAGGGAGTAAAAGTCCAGGATTGAGATTTCTTATTAAAAATATAGTCCATACCTGAAGGAGTCAATGGTGAAAGATCGTTCTTCATTTTGACGTCAAGGACGGATCGATAAACCATGTCAAAGAATAGAAAATTGATGATGAATGACGTAACAATTAGCGGTTTCCATTTGCCGACCGGCACAGGCATGCCTACCCTCAATTTGAAGTTTCCATATGATATGCAATAAGTTAAACTAAAGCAAGCTTCAATAATTAAAGCTATCAAATAGATTTATTACCTTATAAGGTCATTATATAATATGCTGCATTATTTTATACTGTGATAGTGCCTACGTGTAATCAGTCTGAAACGTGTAACAGTCCTTTTGACATAATCATCAGCTGCAAATATATATTCTTGTAAAAATTATTCTCGCCGTAAGAAAAATGACTTCAGCGTAAATCCGTAAAAAACTATTTGCCACCGGAAAATAATACGGCGAAACCGTGAGGGTTGGCATTTCTGCATATCTTGTGACTGGATGGCATTCCACACCCACAGACAGCACACATTCTTGTACTTCTCTACCTCACAATCGGGAAAACACGTTTTGCCTTTTTACGTCCGATTTAGCGTTTCACCACCGGCACTTACATTTGGGCCTCGCTAACAGCGTTACTGACATAGCTGTCGGCCGTACTAATATTTAAAATATTTTCGCTGACAGTTATATTTGCTTTAAAAAAACAGGCGAAATCCCATTGAAATTGTCTCAGGTGCATCCCAGAAAGAGAGAAGACTGTGGTGGAGGTGTACCCAGTCAGCAAGGTGAAGTTTGGCATTCGCGTCCAGTCCTTCCTTTTCGTCGACTACCCTGATGTTGTTCTGGAATGCGACACCATAGTCTGCTTGTCCAGCGAAGACACCTCCGAATGCGATCGCAGTTGCAACAGCAACAAGACTGTCAGTGTCGCTGGCAGGCGAAAGAGAGATGTGAGCAACGACCAGAGTGCCATCTACAGCATCACGGGACGACAGAAGAGGGATGCCAGCAGCGATCAGAAAACTGTCTACACCGTTGGCTCCAGTCTTATTGTCATCGAAGTACAGCCTTTGGCTAGCAGTGCCCTGAGCAGTAGCAGTAGTTCTACAACCACCACTATCACTACAACTACTACTGCTACTACTACCCTGTCTACAACCACAGGTAGTAGTTTGTTTTTTTTCCAACTATCTTAGTGGTTCATGGCTTGCACAAGTGTGTAAACTTGCTACAAGTTTGTATCTTGAGTGGTATGGTTTATAACCAGACGTTAGGCTATAAATCTTTTGCGTTTTATGGATGGGCTGTCTTGAACTGGTTTGTGAGCTGAAAAGTGCACTGTATAAAAATAACAGTACACATACAGATTACATAAATTGCAAATTCTAGTTTTGCATAGGTTTTGTTTGGAAAGCCATGACATTGTCTTCACTAATTTAAAATAAAATGGACTTGAAACTCAGTTGTTGTATACAATTGCTTTTCTATATTTTGTAGTTATTTTTTCATGGGTAAAACTGTTTGACAGTTAGCTCTTTATGGAAATAGATGTTGGAAATGATGATGATTGATAATCGATGATAACGATGATAACAAGGAAGAGGAGGAAGACAACTGACAACATTAACAATGCTGATGATAAAAATGCGAAGTTTTGGTTTCAGCAAAGCCAGAAGAAACCATCAGGCAACCTACAACCACCACTGCCACTCCAACACCTTCCGCTCAAAGTGAGGGTACAGGCTGGGTCAGTGTCATCACCTCCAACAGCAAAGCAACAACCACCACCACCCAGCCACAAGCGCCAACACCATTGCCAGACATCACTCAAAAACCAGACACCACGCAGAAACCAGCCACTTCTACATTGCAGCTCCCAGCAGCAACCCCTACTCCACAGCCTCCAGTCTCTTCCAAACAAGTGGAGAGCCCAGAAACTGTAGACGGTTCTTCCGGTGCCTATAGCACTGTCGCTGTGTCTTTATCCATGTTCATCTCCGTGCAGATAGCCTTGCTTATTGCTGTTGTTTAATGATAGAAGACTAGTGTTGCTGGGCTGTGTGTGTGTGTGTGTGTGTGTGTGTGTGTGTGTGTGTGTGTGTGTGTGTGTGTGTGTATTATGCCTTTATGTAGGTTATTTATGTGCTGATAGTCTTTGAAATGACCGATGTGGTTTTAGCATATTTGTTTGTGTTAATAGTTTTGCAGGTGACTATGATTATATATGATTATTGTTGTATTTGCTTTTACTGATAGTCTCGCTGCTGTGATAGGTTTTGTTAAGTGTGAATCAGTAATAACACTATTTTGAAATTTTGTGAAGAATGTAGCACAGTTGGGTAGAGCATAATAGTTTCCAAAGCCGACAGTGTGTTATTTCGATTCCAATCAGAGATGAAATATTTAAACTTAGGTTTGAGTCATATCTGGTCAGCTAGCATTTTCTCCAATTTCTTCCTTTTCGTAATAATGGTGTTAGATGCAGTCAGTCTAAATTTTTCTTTTTTAAATCCTTTCAGTCTTCTATATTAGGTCACCACACTCAGCTTTCACTTGAAGAAAAGGTGCGTGTATTGCATTCTGTATTGTTGCAATTATTATTATTATGCTAGTAGATAGGAAGCATTGCATAGTAGACAATATGAGATTTTGCCCTTCCTTAGACCCATTTTTGCTTACCAAAAAAATGCAAGCTTAAAGTATCATGAGAAATATGAAATGAGAAAGGTTCACAACCTGAACGGGTTTACTTGCCATTGCAAGCAAATGTTATATTTGTATTTTTTAAAATTTGGATCCGGATATAGAATTACAGCGGTGATGCCTAGTTTATGAGAGCCCGCACTGACAATTATTAATGTAAAAAAAAAAACTAATTACTTCAAGGATTTGTAAAGCTCATTTGTGTCACATGAAAATGTCCCAATTCACACGCTATCACAATCTCATGATCATTCACAGACATAATACATGCACACACTCACACCATGCATAAAAGAAAGTAATTACGCTCTGGGTATGTACGTGCATGGCTTTGAGGGGAGAAAAGACTTTACATTGTTGTGCCTGATAACTTTACTGTCAGAAACCTCATTGAAGAATTAGTTCAACCCATTTTTCTCTTCTTGTTTGTTGAGACTTTTAACTTGTTTTCTCAGCAAAATTTATTACTAAGGTTTTATCCTCAGCCATTTCCTAATTGCTACAATGTGTAAAATGTACTTTTTTTTCTGTAGCAATTCTTTCACATCAAAGTGTGATGAAAAAAAGGCTGCAGTGTGGTGATGAAGTTTAAGTCCAGTTTTATCCAAAAATGAGATCTGTACTATCCTTATAAAAAACACAGTAAGAAGCACGTTCTTTGCAAGTTTGAAGTTAATTTTGTCCTATGATTTTGCAAACGTGAACCAAGTAAGTTGCCAAAACACAAACAACAGGGACGGAAGAATGCAAAAATGCTTATTTTTTGTTACAACTTAGTGTTTTTGGACTTGTTTTATTTCATCATCACATGGAGAGAAAAATATGTATGTATGAAATAATGGTAAATTATGTGCAATGTTTTAACCATTGAAATCTAAACTGTGATAATTGTTTATATGATTGTTCCTAGAATTCTTGTCCACTTGCACTTTTTTAAAAGGTGGCAATTTTATTTAAAAGGATAAATCACAATTATTTTTTTCTCTTTTGGTCCTTGAAATCTGGGTTGTTAATGTTAACCTCATTGAGTTTTTGTGTCCTGCACTATACACATGATGTTAAAAATCTTATATAGTTAATTTGTTTGAGTATAGTAATTGGTTTCTTTTCATGTTTGATGGAAAGTGTGCCAACATCTAGTATGTAATCCCTATTACATATGGAAAAAAAAGTGTTTGTTTAGTTTTACAAATAAATAGGATTTATTTGCTAGAGTATGGTATAATTTGGAAAACATTGCATTACTGCAATAGAGAGTATAGTATAATTTGAGAAATATTGCATTTTATTTGGAAGATGTGGCATTCTTTCTTCACTTTTTTTAAAAACCAGATAAGGGTATACTTTTAAAAACATTGTGTAATATTGCTAAAGCGACCGTGTGATCAATTGATTTCTTTACGTTCCTAGGGATGTAATTTTTTTTTTTTTCCTGTTAGGCATGCAGTGTATGGTTTTATAATTTAGAAACACCTGTTCTCTTTGACAGATGCAGTTTTTGTATGTTGTGTATTGTACATATTAAACAGGTTCTGGTTCCATTTGAAATGCTTCCTTCAACCACAAAATGCTCATTATTGTCTGTTGAACACTTCGTAAAATAATTTCTCATAAAATAATTTATTGACAAGTTTTTCTTGTTATCTAAAATAGTGGTTGTGTGTATTATGAATTTTCTTTAATGAAGTTGTGAGAATTTAATTTATATTGCATACAGTGATTATTTTAGTTTTTACTGTTTAACTTCCCCCCTCCCCTCACAAAAAACAATTTTTTTTGTTTGTTAAAGTATGCAGTTTTGCATATTGAAATTATGAAAGCTTTTTCGATCATTAGCCAGTATAAAATACTGGCATTCTGGCTTGTGTATATAATTAATTTATTGTTCGATTTAGCAATTCATAATTCTTTTCTTAATTTTTAATGACATGAAGGATTTCAGTCATTTATACAAATCATTGTTATATCATCATCAGTTACTAAGTTATTAGAATACTACTGCAAATCCTTAATATTAAATTCTTATATGTGATAAATGGTTTTCATAATTATAAATCATAAGTTAATTTGCTACATTTGAGTAGTGGGATGCCTTTATTGTATCCCCCTGTTGAGGTGCCGGAGGGGTCAGTATAAAATTGTATCCCCACTTTCAGGAAATGTAGTGCTTTAAATTCCCACTGTCGCTGTCTTTCTCATTTGTTCTTTCTCATTCCTACTCTGTTCTATCAACCTACTATTCTATCTTCTTTTTTGCTAGACCAGTCACCTACCTTTTTTCTTGAAAACTCTTCCGGGACAAAACTCATTTGTGCGTGAGGTCCATTGGATCAGCTTGAGAATATTAGACGCTTTTTTGCCAAATGGTCACTAGGGCTTCCAAATGATATTATTTAGCAGTGTAGACATTTTATATGTATGTGTTTTGTTGGTATTTTGTAATGATGTTTGTATTCTATTTTGTTTTTGTTTGGGTTCGATAAATTAGGGTATAGCCTCAGCGTCCCCTGTGTGGGATGTCTTTATTGTAAAGTGACTGGCTGGTGGAGTGCCTTCAGTGTTACCACTAGGGTTGTTTCGGCAGATCTTTTATGCGGATTAGGGGTGAGTCCTCTTTCAGCGAAGTTGTGGTCTTGATTTTTTGGTCCTGTTTCGGCTCTTTGCAGTCCGCTGGACCCTGTAGTCAATGAATAACTAACTAACTAAAGCCTTTATTGTAAAGTGACCGACAGGTGAAGTGCCTTTAGTGTTACCACTAGGGTTGTTTTAGCAGATCTTTTACACGGATCAGGGGCGAGTCCTCTTTCAGCCAAGTTGAGGTCATGATTTTGGGGTCCTGATTCGGCTCTTTGCAGTCTGCTGGTCCCTGTAAGCAATTAATAACTATTTATCAATTTAGCGTTTATAGTATGAGTGTTTTAAAAATATTAAAGTTTGGATTCATTAATATTGCTATTTGGTATCTTATTTCATTCGTGATTTACAATTTTTGTGTGCTTTTGGCCATGGTCCATATTTGTGTTTTTTAAATGTCATGTTTTTGATCTTTGAAGGTACGTGCTTTCTGTACAGGTGATACATTTTTGTACTGAGCTAATTTTTGTGATAGCTGCATTCACTAAAGTCTTTGCCTTAAATCACTGTGAAACAACAACAGGTTAATTGAATATTAATGATCTCATATGCTCATCAGGTACAAGATTTTAAGATAGTTATTTAGTCTGAATAAACTAAACCGAGCTTATTTGTGAGAATTTTACATTTTTATTGTATAATTTCGTTTTCAAGTGTCAAATGAAAAGTAATGTATCCATGTTATGGTATCTAAATGTTCATAGAAGAACAAAGGTTTGGCATACAAATACATTATAAGTCTACAATTTCAGTGCTTTGTTTAAGTTAGGTATGTTTATGTGGTTTCATTTCATACTGTATTTCTTGTCCTATTTTCTACCGATATATGCGTAAAATATTGTTGTCATATTAATTGTTTTGACATTTTAGCAGCTGTTTTTTACGATTATAAATTATTCTTCATGTGATTTTACCATCGCCAGTTTTTATTCCAAATTACCTGTATGATGTCCTGTAATGTATTAAACAAGTTTACACTTCAACAATCGCTTGATACTTCGTATTATTATTTTGTTTGTTGGAAGATTATTTATTTTATTAACTGTGTGATTGAATGGAGAACTATTGTGTTGACCATTTAGAATGACAGATGTGTGCGGATATGGCAGTCAGATAAACAGATTATGCCAGTTTGATATATATATATATAGTTTGTCCACCTTTGAGAGCAGGATAATTATTTTTCTTGTTTATATATATATATATATATATATATATATATATATATATATATATATATATATATATATATATATATATATATATATATATATATATATATATATATATACATGAAGGTCATATTGCAAATAAGAATACTGGTGCCCCCTGTTGGGGTGCCGTGGGTTTCAGTATAAATAGTATCCCCACAACAAAAGCCAATAGCGAAGCTACAACAGATAAAGAAGAAATAGCAAAAGAAGTTAACTCATTCTATACAAAACTCTATTCTGAACGAGAAGTTGAAGAGTTTGATAAGAATATGTTTGAAAAGGAAATGCCAAAGTTAAGTGATTTCCAGAAAGAAGCCCTCGAGGGAAGAATAAATCTTGATGAAGCAAGTTTTGCTTTAAAAAATATGAATAATGGTAAAAGCCCTGGAAGTGACGGTTTCACAGTGGAATTTTTTAAAGTTTTTTGGCGAGTTCTAGGTGGCTTTGTGGTGAGATCTCTCAATGAAGGTTTCACTAAAGGAGAATTATCAATAACACAAAAGGAAGGAGTTATAGTTTGTATTCCAAAGGGTGATAAACCGAGAGAGTTAATAAAGAACTGGCGTCCAATTTCTCTTTTGAATACTTCATATAAAATTGGATCAGCTTGTATAGCAAATCGTATCAAAACTATCCTATCAAATTTAATAAGCGAAGACCAGACAGGTTTTATGAAAGATAGATACTTAGGTGATAATGTACGCTTCCTTTATGACTTAATTGATTTGTTAAATAGGACTAATAAGCCTGGATTATTGCTATGCCTCGATTTTGAAAAGGCCTTTGACTCGTTGAGCTGGGATTTCATGTTTAAAATTTTGAGAATGTATAACTTTGGCAGTGACATATGTAACTGGATTAAAACATTTTATTCTAACATTAAGTCTACAGTCATTGTTAATGGATCTGCAACACCATGGTTTAACATTAGCAGAGGGTGTCGACAGGGCGATCCGTTGTCTCCATACCTATTTATTCTCTGTGTTGAAGTAATGGGCATTTTAATAAAGAAAAATAAAAACATAAAAGGCATAATAATAAATGAAATAGAAAATAAAATTGTCCAATATGCTGACGATACAGAGTTAACACTAGAGGGAGATGAGAATTCTTTTATTGAAGCTGTAGGTACTATTAACTCATTTGGAGCTATTTCAGGATTAGCTTTAAACTCGGACAAATCTAGTGCAATATGGCTTGGTAGCAGAAAGAATTCTCCTGTGATATATATGCCTCATTTAAAAATGGAATGGAATCCAGCACAATACAAAATTTTGGGGATTTGGTTTACAAATAACTTAGAAGAATGTGTTAAGATAAACTTTGAGGATAAATTTTATGAAATAAAAAGATTGTATAAAATATGGTCGAAGAGAGAAATAACCCCACTCGGACGAATAGCTGTATTAAAGTCATTGATATTGTCAAAAATTGTGCATCTGTGGATTTTACTTCCTAATCCTCCAGACAAAGTTGTAAATGACATTCAGTTAAGCATTTTCACATTTGTGTGGAACATGAAAAAAGACCGAATAGGCCGGAAAACATCAATAAAAAATTTTGAAAATGGAGGAATTGGTATTCCAGACGTGCGAAAATTTATGAATGCTTTAAAACTGACATGGATACGAAAACTTTTGTTAAACAATAAAAAATGGAAGAGTATTTTGCATTATACAGATAAACGTACAACTATGTTAGAAAAATTAGGATCTGCAGTGCGTAACTTTGTAAATGTTAATAGTTTTTGGTGTGATGTTTTTAATGCTTATTTGGACTTTGGCAGAAGAATTAATGATTATCAACCTGAGGAGATTCTCAGTGAACCATTTATGTGTAATGACAAAATTTTGATTGCCGAGCAGCCGTTCTTCAGTCAAATATGGGTTAATAAAGGAGTTTTTCAAGTTCAACATTTACTTACAGAAACTGGAATTTTTTATACCCACAATGCCTTTAAAAATAAATACAATATTGAGGTTGACTTTCTGTCATATCAAGGGTGCTTAAACGCAGTTAAGGAATTTATAAAAAATAATAATTGCACTTCATTAAAAAATGCGAAAGCAAAATTTGAAAATAGTAAAGCACAACGAACTCTTTGCACTGTTCTTAAAGGAGCTAAAATTTATTATGACATTTTGATAAAAGACGGGGTACATCCAAATTGCTGTAGTAAATGGGAAGAACGAATTTTTGGCAATCTTAATTGGAAAGTCATTTTTAAAACATTGGCAAAGATTAAAGACATTAAACTAAAGTGGTTACAAACACGAATTGTTCACAGAATTTTGGGTACGAATATTATTGGTAAACAAATGGGGAAGCTGGAGGATGACCTGTGTACGTTTTGTAAATCAGAAAAAGAAAATATTCAGCATATGTTTTGGCATTGTTACGTTAGTAATAATTTTTGGATGACTCTTCAAAGATTAATTAATAATAAATGTGAAATTGTTCATAACTTAGCGCTGGATGAACAACTAATATTGTTTGGTTGTCATGAAAGGGTTAAGACAGATGCTGTCCTTGATTTGATACTGCTGCTTGCAAAATCGTATTTGTATAGTTGTAAATTTAAGCAGGAATTACCTTCATTAATCGGGTTTACCAAAGTGCTTAAATCTAGATATGACATTGACAGATGGAATGCAACATTATCCATGCAAAATGTGCAGTTTGAAACACTTTGGCATTTCTACAGGCCACTGTTTATGTAATATTGTTTCCCTTTCTTTTCGTGTTTTCCTTTATGATCGTTTTTTATGTTTAAGTTTTTTTTTTTTTCTCATTTCTTTTTCTCTCTTTAAATTTAAAACATCGCCGTGCTAATGAATTAACAACAGAATGTATAAAGGTGTCATAATATTATGTTTATGGTGAATAAAAAAAAAGTAAAAAAAAAAAAAAAAAAATTTAATCTGGAAAACGCGAAAAAAAAAAAAAAAAAAAAAAAAAATAGTATCCCCACTTTCTGGAAATTTAGTGCTTTAAATTCCCACTGTCGCTGTCTTTCTCATTTGCTCTTTCTCATTCCTGCTCTTTTCTATCAATCTGCTATACTATCGTCTTCTTCGCTAGACCAGTCTCCTACCTTTTTTCTTGAAAACTCTTCCGGGACAAGACTCCTTGTTTGTGTATGAGGTCTGTTGGATCAGCTTGGGAATATTGGACGCTTTCTGCCAGGTGGTCACTAGGGCTTCCTATGATTGTATTATTTAGCAATGTAGGCATTTTATATGTATGTGTTTTGTTGATAATTTATAATGATGTTTGTATTCTATTTTGTTTTTGTAAATGGGGGTTCGATAAGTTGGGGTGAAGCCTCAGCCGTCCCCTGCGTGGGATGTCTTTATTGTAAAGTGACTGGCTGGTGGAGGGCTTTCAGTTTTCCCACTAGGGTTGTTTCAGCAGATCTTTTATGCGGATCGGGGGTTGTCCGGTCCTGATTTGGCTCGGAAGACTCCGCTGGACCTAAAGCAACAATTATGTAATGTAATGTAAGAATATTGGCATCTTTTTGTTATCCACAACTTTGACAAAAGCGATTTCATGAATGATTGTTCAACATGTTATTCCAAGAAATAAATTTGTATACTACCCCCACTGTCTCTGTCCTTCTCCTTTGTTCTTTCTCATTCCTACTCTGTTATATCAATCTACTATACTATACTATCTTCTTCGCTAGACCAGTCACCTACATTTTTTCTTGAAAACTCTTCCGGGACATAACTCCTCATCTGTTAGGTTTGTTAGGTCAGCTTGGGAATATTGGACTCTTTCTGCCAAATGGTCACTGGGGCTTCCTATGATATTATTGTTTAGCAATGTAGGCATTTTATATGTATGTATTTTGTTGATATTTTATAATGATGTTTGTATTCTATTCTGGACCCTGTAAGCAATGAATAACTAAGTGACAGAAGGCATTTAAAGGTTAGCTTAACCAAAAGCAGTCTTCTCTATGACTTGACAAATTGCGACAGTATCATGTTCCAATCTTGTTATTTTTGACATCATCGGTTGCCAAGAACTTTGACAAAAACAATTTCATTAACGACTGTTCAACATGTTATTCCAATAAATGCATTTTTATACTACTGTCCACTGACAGAAGGTATTCAAAGGTTAACTTAACCAAAAGTAGTCTTCTCTCGGACTTGACAAATTGCGACAGGGTTATCTGGTTATTTCTGAGGTCGTCAATTGCAAACTTCCTTCAGATGTTGTCATCGATGTACATTATTTTGACCTCGTTGACTGCAGCTGGTTGTGCCTTATTGACAACAATGTGACGACAAATGCCTTGACACACTTTCTTTTGAAGTTTTCAAAAGGAAATCTTGATATTAATAACATTTTTTTGTTTACGTCACCAACAGTAATCTTCTAGACGTCATTGCTAGTGCATTTTTTGGTCAGTTATAATCCTTGGCTCTCCTTATGGCAAACGGCAGATTGCTTGTTTGTGATAGAATTGGCCGAAATATAGTTTCCGACTGCCACAGCAGCAAAAACAAAAAAGTCGACTATAGAAATAAAGAAAACAGACAGATCTAAATGTTATCACGTCAAGCCATGTCAAGTCAAGAAACTTTATTACCCAATGAATTCAAAATACACAGGACTTTGTTTTGGTGATGCGGTAAAACATTATGTCACTCTACAACAAGACATTCAATAATCTTTATAATGTGCATTAAAACATCATGAAACTGTGCAAAATTCATGCTGTGTACAAATGATGTCACTTGTACTGAGAGGGCAGCCTCAGGAAAGAAGCTGCATCTAAACCTACTGGTTCTAACTTTTAATGCTATGAGGTGTTTGCTGGACGGGAGGAGTTCTGCATTCTGCATTCTGAATTGGCCTACTCTGCTGATGGATGATACAAAGATAACACGGCTTTCTTTGATCAATAAGTAGGATTGACATTAAATAAAGAGTGTCACACGCATATTCTAACCAACATGTTTTGCTCTATGCCTATCAGACAGTCCACCCATTCTTGTACTGAAGCAGTCATCCCCCTAAGATTAATTGAAGTCAGATAAATGTATGCATGGTCAGTACAATGTTGTGAACTTGACTTTGCAGGATTTCGGATCCTGTTTGTTTATTGTTGTGGTTTCTATAACTGTTTTTTTTTTAACTTTCAAATTCATCCTATTTATTGTTATAGTTCAACTTTAATGTTAACTCTTGCTCACCGCTCGGACAGATCAGGTAACAGCCGTACTCGTCGAGAACCGTTTCCACACAACGCTGGGGCAGGCAATTGACAACTCCACATACACCCTCGTGGAGGTGCCGGGAGTTTCAGTATAAATAGTATCCCCACTTTCTGGAAATTTAGTACTTTAAATTCCCACTGTCGCTGTCTTTCTCATTTGTTCTGTCTCATTCCTACTCTGTTCTATCAATCTACTATACTGTCTTCTTCGCTAGACCAGTCCCTTACCGTTTTTCTTGAAAACTCTTCAGGGACATAACTCCTCATTTGTGTGCGAGGTTTGTTGGATCAGCTTGGGAATATTGGACGCTTTTCTGCCAAAATTGTCATTTGGGCTTCCTATAATGTATGTGTTTTGTTGATATTTTATAATGATGTTTGTATTCTATTTTGTTTTTGTAAACGGGGTTTGATAAATTAGAGTATAGCCTCAGCGTCCCCTGCGTGGGATGTCTTTATTGTAAAGTGACCGGCTGGTGGAGTGCCTTCAGTTTTACCACTAGAGTTGTTTCGGCAGATCTTTTATGCGGATCTGGGGTGAGTCCTCTTTCAGCGAAGTTGTGTTCTCTTTCAGCGAAGTTGTGTTCTTGATTTTGTGGTCCTAATTCGGCTCTTTGCAGTCCGCTGGACCCTGTAATGGAGGCACTGTGGTCTAATGGTAGTGCTTCGGCTTGCGGATCTGAAGGTCCCGGGATCGAGCCCTGGCCGGGCCATTGTGTTGTGTCCCTGGGAAAGACACTTTACTCCTGTTTTCCTACTCCTTCGGATGAGAGTATAAACCGAGGTCTAGTCTGTGTTGCATACATTCCATCATAACGGACTTTAAAAATCCTGACGCTCATGTCCTAGACGGGTGAGTGCCGGTGACAAGAACACACCCAGCATGCACCTAGGTCCTTCTCCCCCATCCCTGGCTGCCCAGGATTGTGCTCAGTTGTCCGGGCGTCAGACCATGCGCCCAAAGGCTGCGGGTTGGCGTCTCGGGCGGCTTGAGTTAGATCCTGTATCGGCCAGCGCCTTGAGCAGCGCTTGAGCTGGAAAAGCGCTATAGAAGAACGATTAAATAATAAATAAATAAATAAAATAATAAGCAATGAGTAACTAACTAACTAACCCCACATAAAGCGTTGGGCGGTCTATTTTCGTAGTCGTAATAAGACTAGACGTCACCATAATAATAATACTCCTCCTGTAGACAACAGCACTTGGTGCGTCCAAATTCGTCGGTCTCGGTATAAGGGTTGGCCTCTGTATTGTTGTTGTTGTTGTTGCACCAATTTTTATTCATCAGATTAACATAAGTTGTACTGTATTGTTGATCACGATACCGTTGTAGGTCATGAACGTCAGTGATTGGGCCTCCGTGGTCATCGTTGGGAATTGCGCGTTAGGGTACATCGGTTTCTTTGATGATGGGAATCCTGTAGTACCCGTTGGTGGGACTGACACATCTCAAAATACATTTATTGGAATTTTTGAAGCAGAGTAAGTCGATTAATCACAATCCTGGGCAACCCAGGGTTGTGGGGAAGGGACCTGGGTGTATTTGTATATCCGGCACTCGCTCGTCTAGGACATGATCTTTAAAAAGTCAGTACGATGGAATGCATGCTTGCACAGATTAGACTTAGTTTATACTCTCATCCGAAGGGGTCCTTGGTGCTCTGTAAATGTGACTTTTTTTTACCCCGCCAGATATTGTCTAGAAGGGGTCATGCATTCGTCTCTGTGTATAAAATAAAAAAAAAAATCAAGTGCTGTCTAAAAATTAAGTCAGCATAAAAGTTACCACCAACACCCCGTTTTCTCATTTATCACAAAATTTGGTGGCAGAAACTTTAATAAATCTATAAACATGATTATTTCTCTTATTCATTCCATGTCTGTCGAGCTATCTACTACCCTATTTACATATTTAAACTGGCAAGACCCTAACGTTAAGTTTAAAGTTTTAAGCCGCCAACGCTGAAAACAATAATATTGTGCCCTCAATTGTTCATTGACATATTATTAGCAAACTTGCCAACCATCAGTAACATGCGTACACATTTTCCTTCTAGTGTTAGTTTTTCAATGTGGGTGGTACTAAAATTTGTTTTTTAAGTATCCGAGGACATACTAGGCCGTACCACCACCACCGTCACCACAACCATCATCATCATCATCAATCATCATCATCAATCATCAATCATCATCATCATCAATCACCATCATCAATTGGAAATGTTAAAGAAAATCGAACAATAAAGTTTATTGTATTGTATTAACAGCAGCAGCAGAAGCAGCAGCAGTAGCATGTCAATTAAGACAAATTATTTTTAATCAGACAATAAATTTGTGTGTGTGTGTGTGTGCGTGTGCGTGTGTGTGTGTGTATACGCGCGCGCGCGAGTAGGCCTAAGTGTGCAGTGTAAACAGGAGGTTGAATGGAGGGCTAACAGGTGCATGAAGCACGTGGTTTCTAGCCCAATATGTGTCAGTAATGGGAATTTTAACTGGCAACTATTTTCCCTTATGTACGGGTCATCTTTAAGTTCTTATTGTGTTGGTGTTGTCAATGTGTACATTAATTTAATTATTTTAGTGTACTGCCGCATTGGCAATAAAGATTTTGGTATCATTGTGTCCTATTGTATTGTGTTGTATTGTATTGTGTATATCCTTACGTTCATTATCATCATCATCATCATCATCATCATCATCATCATCATCATCATCATCACCATCATTATTATCATCATCATCATTATATTGCTTATCGTTATCATCACCATCATCATCATTATATTGCTTATCGTTATCACCGCCACTAACAGAAGGAAAAAGTCAGGAACTCAGGGATAGCTCAGTGGTCAGAGCGCTCGACTTGTGTAGGCCTAAGCGCGTCTCGGGCGACGTGGGTTCGAATCCTGACGTCAGTAAACTATTTTGTGATTGCTGGATCGCTTTGAGAAGCTCTCTGAGCTTGTAAGTGCGCTATATAAGAGTAATCTCTTTCTTTCGTTCTGTCTCTTGGTGAGCCAATTGCTTCTGTTCCAAGTGATTGAAGACGGAGATTATTGAACAACCGAACAACTTCAAATGAAACACGGCCGTCCAAAAAGTCGAACAAATTCGTCACCTGTTAGTTAACGGATTGCAGTTACCGTGACTGCTCACTGAGTCATGCTAAACCAAATTAGGACAGTTTTAAAACGTAGCAGATGAATGGCTTTGTTGACTTGACTTGACTTGATTTGAATGGGTTACAGTGCAGTGGAGGAGGGCCGAGGTAGAGGAGGGAAGGGAGTGTGCTGGGGCGGTAGGGAGGGGGATGTGATCCAATATGTCTCAGCATATTGATCTCGATTACATCTTTGAAAGTAAGCCTTAGGTCATTTACCGGTTACAGTCGATAAATGAAACAAACCATCTGTGCTGTCTAGTGATGTGGATTCACATTTTATTATTATTATTATTATTATTATTATTATTATTGTTGTTGTTGTTGTTGTTGTTATTATTATTATTATTATTATTATTATTATTATTGACGATTTTTATAGCGCACTTATCTCGCCGTACTTGACCAGACTCTAGGCGCTGGACGGTACAGGATCTAACTCAAACCGCCCGAGACACCCACCCGCGGCCTTTGGGCTGCATGGTCTGACGCCCGGACAACTGAGCACTCTCCTGGCCAGCCAGGGATGGGGGAGAAGGACCAAGTGCATGCTGGGTGTGTTCTTGTTACCGGCACTCACCCGTCTAGGACATGAGCGTCAGGATCTTTATAGTCCGTTATGATGGAATGTATGCGACACACAGACTAGACCTCGGTTTATACTCTCATCTGAAGGAGTAGGAAACGGGAGTACGGTGTCTTTCCCAGGGACACAACACAATGGCCCGGACAGGGCTCGAACCCGGGACCTTCAGATCCGCAAGCCAAAGCTCTACCATTAGACCACCATGCCTCTCTATATATACTAGATGTTCTAATGTTGTTGTTGTTTGTAGATTATAGTCACACGACACTTTCGCATATAGATGACTACTGGACCGATTTATACTGACACCAGCGGGCCAGTTGTTGGTAAAGGGGAAAATAATATGATCACACGTTGACCAATCCGGGATTCGAACCAGCGACCTTTCGGTTACTAGCAAGACGCTCTTACCAACTGAGCTACCCGGCCCCACTCTAATGTGGTGATTGTTGTAAATGCTTATCAAATATAGATCTGCGAAGTTTGTAGACCATAGTGGTGTGCTGTGAACGTGATTAATGACGACAGTTAATGAACTGCTTTTCACTTTCGTGAATCGCTTTTCGACTACGTAGACATGATATGTTTAACATCGCCATCCATCCTTGACCTTTTGATCACATCCATAGCTCATGAGATTTGAAGGCCATGGACGAGCAAGCAAAACACACATTCAGACCAACAATAAAACAAATAACTGGACTCTGTGGCTTCATGGACAATAACCTTTCTTGATGACATAGATGGCAGTTACAGCAACATTTTTGTTGACATCATTCGTTGCTGACCCTCTTCTTTGCCGTCATCAATATCAAAACGTCACTTAGAAACCGTTTTGACGTCAATGTAAATGCCATAGATAGCAACGCACACACACAATAAAACCCCAACAACTGAGGTCACAGCTGCTAGAACCGCATCGGTTAATTAGGCGATCGGCAGATGGCATGTTGGCGATAGGATTGGCCCAATTTCAACGTTTTGTCGTCGCACGCGCACACTTTTTTGCCCTTTTTCACGACTTTTCCCATGGGAAGGATTATTCTAGTACCGTTACACTTCGTTCCGTTGTAGCAGTTTTCCCCTGTAAAATAAAATTGAACCAAAATATTAATAATCAGAAATAACGTTAGAGACCTCGCTCTCATTTCTCTTTCTAGTCTGTGCACGCGCCATTTCCATTGCACGGACTTTACAGACGGGTGAGTACCTGTTACACAAATACACTTAGCATGCATTAACCCCTTGGGGTCATGAGCAATCTTGCCACTATAGATTGTTCTAACCTATAAAGGGAAAAGTGAAAGCCCCAGTTGAAAAGCTGTCTTTCCTTTATAGGCATGACAGATTCACTGCGGCAACAGTACCCTTGTTGGAGTGCCGGGGGTTTCAATATAAATAGTATCCCCACTTTCTGGAAATTTAGTGCTTTAAATTCCCACTGTCGCTGTCTTCTTCATTTGTTCTTTCCCATTCCTGCTCTGTCCTATCACTCTTCTATACTATCTTCTTCTTCGCTAGATCAATGACCTACCTTTTTTCTTGAAAACTCTTCCTGGACAAGACTCCTTGTTTGTGTGTGAGGTCTGTTGGATCAGCTTGGGAGTGTTGGACGCTTTCTGCCGGGTGGTCACTAGGGCTTCCTATGATGTTATTATTTCGCAATGTAGGCATTTTATATGTATGTGTTTTGTTGTTAATTTATAATGATGTTTGTATTCTATTTTGTTTTTGTAAACGGGGGTTCGAGTAGTTGGGGTAAAGCCTCAGCCGTCCCCTGCGTGGGATGTCTTTATTGTAAAGTGACTGGCCGGTGGAGGGCATTCAATTTTCCCACTAGGGTTGTTTCAGCAGATTTTTTTATGCGGATCGGGGGTTGTCCGGTCCTGAATTGACTCGGAAGAGTCCGCTGGACCTAAAGCAACAATAAATCAATCAAGCATGCATTAAGTTCCTTCTCCCCCATGCCCGATCTCCCAGGATTATGCTCAGTTGTCTGGGCGTCAGACTATGCGCCCAAAGGCTGCAAGTGGGCGCTCCGGGCGGCTTGAGTTACCTCCAGCGCCTTGGGAAGCTCTTGAGCTAGAACAGCGCTATATAAGAACGATGAAATAAAATAAATAAAACTAAATACTGGCTTCCCGTTGATAGGCTATACAAATGCTTTTTTTATTTCTTTTTTTTGGGGGGAGGTTGGGGGGTGGGAGGCACTTTCTACAAGAACTTATCAAGACTTATCAAAATCTTCATCGAAATAACCGGTGTAACACCCCGATCTGACCCCCACCGAGAAGTATCCCCCGGTGTCCCGGATGTCTAAACGCTGGTAACGGTGAAAGGGTCATAAGGAAACTAAAACACTGAAAATAGTCCTCTCCTGATTTCAAACTATGGAATGAAAGTACCTTTTAAATATATAAATATAAACAGATAAAGACTACTACTACTACTACTACTACTACTACTACTACTACTACTACTACCACTACTACTACTACTACTACTACTCCTAATAATAATAATAATAATAATAATAATAATAATAATAATAATAATAATAATAATAATAATAATAATAACAAAAAGAAGAAGAAGAAGAAGAAGAAGAAGAAGAATGCATTACAAGGAGCTGATGCCTACCGAAAAATCAACAATGACATCCGAAAAGGCATTCGCAGAGCTAAGAAGAACTGGATACAAGATCAATGCCAGCAAATAGAGAACAATCTGAACAAGAACAACAGCATGAATGCCTACCAGATTGTGATGTGGCTGACAAGTGTTAAACAGCCCAAGGTCTCCACGATCCAAACGAAGTTTGGCTTGTGCCTTATAGAAGAACAAGAAGTCTTGGATAGATGGAGATAGGACTGCTATGACCTTTACAACAACACACCAAACGGAGACCCATCAATTCTAGCATGTCTCAAGAACAGAGAAGAAGAAGAAATCCTTTCAATTCTCCGAGAAGAAACTGAGACACCAGTGCGATCGATGAAGAACGGGAAATCAGCGGGAGTGGACAACATACCTGCAGAACTGCTTCAAGCAGGAGGAGAAACAATGATTGACGCCCTCACCATTATCTGTAACACGACCTGGCAGAATGGGGAGTGGCCTACACAATGGACCCAGTCGCCTTTCATCATTCCTCCAAAAAAATGAACCTTCAGGAGTGTGAAAACTACCGCACCATCAGCCTCATCAGCCATCCCAGCAAGGTCCTCCTGAAAATAATACTCAACAGGTTGAAACCCCAAGCTGAACAAATCATAGCTGAAGTACACGCAGGATTCAGGGAAGGGCGAAGTACCATTGAGCAGATTTTCAACCTCAGAATAATCTGCGAGGAATACCTACAACACCAACAACATCTATTTTATGTGTTTGTAGACTTCAAGAAAGCATTTGACCGAGTCTGACATTCCGCTCTGTGGGCAACCAAGAGAGTGTACAACATCAGCCCTAACATTATTGAAGTCATCAAAAGCCTGTATGAAAAGGCTACCAGAGCAGTCCTCCACAAGAGCGCCATCGGAAACTGGTTCAGAACTACAATCGGCGTGCGTCAAAGATGCCTACTCTCTCCAACATTCTTCAACATCTTCCTGGAGCGTATCATGTCAGATGCCCTTGCACATCATAAAGACACAGTCAGCATATGGGGTAGAGCAATCTCCAACCTACGTTTTGCGTATAAAATTGATGGAGTGGCTGCAGAGGAACACGTACTTGAAAGAAAGCATCTAAAAGATTGACTTTTTTAAAAATTGTTATGTTTTCAGCCATGGAGTCAAGATACATAATTATACGTTAATTCACTTAGCAATATCTGGTTAGATCGGTACTCACATACGGTAAGGAAGTGTATTTTTCAGCTCCAGCAACACTGTTAAGGAAAATACAAAGCATAGATAGTATAGCATTTAAATTAGCCTTAGATGTACCTGTACACTCTAATACACTAAAATCATATAGGGAAGCTCGTCAACTCTCTTTTATAGAAAATCAAAAATTACGTGTTGCTAGATATGTTATACGGAGTTTGGCCGTTCATAATTCTGTTCATGATGAGATTTTTGTCGACAGCAATGTCGATTATCCAAAACGAGCAAAATCTATACCGTATCTACAACCAGTAAAACACTATGTTAGTGCCATTTTAGACAAGTGCAGCATTGACATTTCTGCTATTCCTGTTTTACCAAGTGCACCGAAAATCCCACAGTGGGAACATTTAAGTGCTAATTTTGATATTGATTACACCTCGGTTAAGAAAGGTGAAAATGTAAATGTCTTAACAGCTGAGGTTCGAGAACATTTGGAAAGAACGTATGGTAATCATTTGAAAATTTATACAGACGGATCTGTGTCTGAAACTTTACTTGCTGGAACCGGTTTTACCATTCCTGATCTAAAAATTAAAAAAATCGTATTATGTTGGTAAGAATGTATCAATTTTCACAGCAGAATTGTGTGCCATTTTAATGGCTTTGGTCACTATTAGCAACACCTCTAGTGCCTTTTATAACATAGTTTTATGTGTTGATTCTAAAGCTGTTCTCAAAGCCCTTCAAAATTGGGGGGTTGTATTGTAAAACTAGATCAGACATTATTTTCGATATTAGATCATTAATTCATGCTATTATGTCAAATGGTGTAGTAATTTCTTTTTGTTGGGTTCCTTCACACTGTGGCATTTATTTTAATGAAGTTGTGGATACTTTAGCAAAGGAAGGGTCATTCTCAGTAAGTAACAATCACATTGTTAGACCATCTGCATCGGAACTCATTTCGTTGGTAGAAAGATCAATGTACTCCACCTTATCACCTTGCGTATATGTTCGAATATCAAACTGTGAATAGACATTAAATAAAATTATTGAACTGAATTGAATTGAATTGAACACGTACTTGAACAGCTGATACAGAGGCTTGACAAAACCTCCAGAGCCTTTGGAATAGAAATAAGTGCAGAGAAGACCAAAATGATGACCAACAACACCAATGTCATCAACACGGACATCAAAGTCCAAGGCCAATCCCTCAACATGCACAGCATCACATATTTAGGAGCAATTGTATCAGACAATGGATTCCGACAGAAAGTCCTTTCCAGGATAGCATAAACAACTGCTGCCCTGGCAAAGTTAAAGCCCATTTGGAAAGACAGGACCATCAGTCTACACTC
The DNA here is from genome assembly GCA_036898135.1 of Oncomelania hupensis. Classification (NCBI taxonomy): domain Eukaryota; kingdom Metazoa; phylum Mollusca; class Gastropoda; order Littorinimorpha; family Pomatiopsidae; genus Oncomelania; species Oncomelania hupensis. The sequence goes on from CM072527.1 coordinate 43,554,611, forward strand.
CAAGGTAAAGTTGCTGCGCTCCCTTGTCATGTCCGCCTTCCTATACTCTTGCGAAACATGGACCCTCACAGTAGATCTACAACGAATAAAAAGCATGGAGATGAGATGCTACAGAATACTACTGGGCATTTGCTATCCCCAGGACATCACCAACGACGAAGTCCGACAGACCATCACACAAGCCATTGGACAATACGATGATATGCTCACAGTGGTGAAAAAACGGAAACGCCGATGATATGGCCACGTCATCAGAGCAAAGGCAATCCTGCAAGGCACGGTTCAAGGAGGCAGAAGAAGAGGAAGACAGAAAAAGAGGTGGGAGGACAATATTCGTGAATGGACTGACTTGACACTGAGCGAAGTCATGAGGGTTGCTGAGGACAGAGAAAGATGGAGTACGCTGGTTAAAAGATCATCTGTGGTGCCCCAACGATTTCCGAGTTATGGGATAGGATAGGATAGGATAGGATAGGAATACTGCTACTAATACTACAACTACTACTACTAACAATAATGTTGTTGTTGTTGATGATGATGATGATGATGATGATGATGATGATGATGATGATGATGATGACGACGACAATAATAATAATAATAATAATAATAATAATAATAATAATAATAATAATAATAATAATAATAATAATAGCTTACCATTCTGACAGGTCATACAATAGCCAGTCGGGGCAAGCTTCGGGTCCACACAACGTGGTGTAGGACAGACAATAGGACACGGCTTTCTGGTTGTAGATACTTTTGATGGAGTTGTTGATGCTGACGACGATGATGGTTGTTGTGAAGTAGTTGGCGATGTTGACGATGAAATTGGTTGTTTTGAAGTAGTTTGTGCCGTTGACGATGAAACTTGTGGTTTCGAAGTAGTTGGTGACGCTGACGATGAAGCTGGATGTTTTGAAGTAGTTGGTGAAACTGATGTTGAAGCTGTTTGTTTTGAAGTACTTGGTGATGATGATGTTGAAGCTGGATGCTTTGAAGTACTTGGTGACGCTGATGTTGAAGCTGTTTGTTTTGAAGTACTTGGTGATGATGATGTTGAAGCTGTTTGTTTTGAAGTACTTGGTGATGATGATGTTGAAGCTGGATGCTTTGAAGTACTTGGTGACGCTGATGTTGAAGCTGTTTGTTTTGAAGTACTTGGTGATGATGATGTTAAAGCTGGATGTTTTGAAGTACTTGGTGATGATGATGTTAAAGCTGGATGTTTTGAAGTACTTGGTGACGATGATGTTAAATCTGGATGTTTTGAAGTACTTGGTGACGTTGGTGTTAAAGCTGTTTGTTTTGAAGTACTTGGTGACGATGATGTTGAAACTGGATGTTTTGAAGTACTTGGTGACGATGATGTTGAAGCTGCAGGCTTTGAAGTACTTGGTGACGCTGATGTTGAGGCTGGATGTTTTGAAGTAGTTGGTGATGCTGATGTTGAAGCTGTTTGTTTTGAAGTACTTGGTGACGATGATGTTGAAGCTGCATGCTTTGAAGTACTTGGTGATGCTGATGTTGAGGCTGGATGCTTTGATGTAGTTTTTGACGCTGATTTTAAAGCTGCTTGTTTTGAAGTAGTTGGTGATGCTGAGGTTGAAGCTGGATGTTTTGAAGTAGTTGGTGACGCTGATGTTGAAGCTGTTTGTTTTGAAGTAGTTGGTGACGCTGATGTTGAAGCTGTTTGTTTTGAAGTAGTTGGTGACGCTGACGACGAAGCTGGATGTTTTGAAGTTGTTGGTGACGCTGATGTTGAAGTGAGTTGTTTAGAAATAGTTGGTGACGCTGACGATAAAGCTGGATGTTTTAAAGTAGTTGGTGACCCTGATGTTGAAGCTGGATGTACTGAAGTAGTTGGTGACGCTGATGATGAAGTTGGTTGTTTTGAAGTAGCTGGTGACGCTGATGATGAAGTTGGTTGTTTTAAAGTGGTTGGTGACGCTGACGATGAAGTTGGTTGTTTTGAAGTAGTTGGTGACGCTGATGATGAAGTTGATTGTTTTGAAGTTGTTTTTGATGCTGATGATGACGTTGTTGGCACTGTAAGAGTATTTTTTGACATAGTTGTTGAAGAAACCTTTGGTGGCTCTGAAGAGACTGGTGAGAATTTAGTTGAAGATTTAGAGGGTTGAGATGGGTATTCTGTAGTAGATGGCTCTGATGGAAACTTCGTCGAAGGCTTTGACAACTCCAATGAGAATTTTGTCGAAGGTTTGGATGGTTGTGATGTAAATGTTGTTAAAGGTTTTGATGGTTCTGACGGGAATTTTGTTGACGATTTTGATAAGTGTGACGACAATTCTGTAGAAGTTTCAGACGGAAAATCTGTAGTTGTATCTGCGTTTGTTGTTGGCTCTGAAGGATTTGGTGTTTCTGTCACGAATGTTGGAGGGGGATTTGGGGGTTCAGACGAAAATTCTTTGCTTGAATACGTTTGTTGATTCGATGAGAATTCTGTAGATGGGTTTGAGGGTTTGGTTGAGAATTCTGTGGTTGAGTACGTAGGTTGTTCCGAAGAAAATTCTGTAGATGGGTTTGCGGGTTTGGATGAGAATTCTGTGGTTGAATATGTTGGTTGCTCCGACGAGAATTCTGTAGATGGGTTTGAGGGTTTGGATGAGAATTCTGTAGGGGTTGAGATTTCGGACGAGAATTCTGTGGTTGAATATGTTGGTTGCTCCGATGAGAATTCTGTAGATGGGATTGAATACATTGGTTGCTCCGATGAGAATTCTGTAGATGGAATTGAATACGTTGGTTGCTCCGATGAGAATTCTGTAGATGGAATTGAATACGTTGGTTGCTCCGATGAGAATTCTGTAGATGGGATTGAATACGTTGGTTGCTCCGATGAGAATTCTGTAGATGGAATTGAATACGTTGGTTGCTCCGATGAGAATTCTGTAGATGGGATTGAATACGTTGGTTGCTCCGATGAGAATTCTGTAGATGGGATTGAATACGTTGGTTGCTCCGATGAGAATTCTGTAGATGAGATTGAATACGTTGGTTGCTCCGATGAGAATTCTGTAGATGGGATTGAATACGTTGGTTGCTCCGATGAGAATTCTGTAGATGGGATTGAATACGTTGGTTGCTCCGATGAGAATTCTGTAGATGGAATTGAATACGTTGGTTGCTCCGATGAGATTTCTGTAGATGGGATTGAATACGTTGGTTGCTCCGATGAGAATTCTGTAGACAGAGTTGAGTCGTTTAACTTCAAAATTGTTGTATCAGCCATTGGTATAATCTCTGTGGTAAGGTACGTCAGAGATTCTGACGGGAATCCTGGAGAAGGATTTGATAATTTTGATGGGGAGAATTCTGTAGACAGAGTTGAGTCTTTTGACGGCAAAATTGTTGTTTCGCCCATTGGTATAATCTCTGTAGTAGGGTACGTCGGAGACTCTGACGGGAATCCTGGAGAAGGCTTTGGTGATTTTAATGGGAAAGCTGTTGAAGAATGTTTTGATGGCTCTGTTGAAGGTTTTAAGGGTACTGAGGGAAATGCTGTAGAAGGCTTGGATAGTTCTAACCGGAATTCTGTGGAAGACTTTGATGGTTCTGACGGTGAATCTGTGGAAGACTTCGAGGGTTCTGACAGTAAATCTGCCGAAAATTTGAAGGGTAGTTGTATTGTGAAGGTAATGGAAGACTGTGCTTGCTCTATAGTTACCGTGGCGTTAGCAACCTCTGTGCTGTTGTTATCTTTGCTTGAGATGGTGGATGGCGACATTGTCCTCATGATCGTTGCTGCATCCGTACCGCACAGCACAAACGTCACAATCAGTACTACAATGACGTGGTCCATTCTCCAAGGCTTTCTTCGCCGCTGCAGTGCCAGTTAGTGAAGTATTACTCTGACCTTGCAGGAAAAAAACAACAGCAAATACTTCTAGATTCTAAACAAAGTCAAAGGAAGATATATTCATCCTTTAGTTTTCATTATGAACAGACAGAGATTGTATTAGTAAGAATACAGTGTCATGGTATGACATTCAGCTTTCACTTTCATCAAACCCATTGATACCATCATCATGATCATCATGATCGTCATCATCATCATCATCATCATCATCATTACTGTCGTCGTTCTCGTCTTTGTCTTCCTCCTCCTCCTCCTCCTCCTCCTCCTCCTCCTCCTCCTCCTCCTCCACATCATCATCATCATCATCATCATCATCATCATCATTATCATCATCACATTCATCATAATTGTCATCATAATTGTCATCATCATCATCATCATCATCATCATCGTACTCAGTCATCATCATCGTACACAGTCATCATCATCATCATCATCATCATCATCATCATCATCATCATCATCATCATCATCATCATCATCATCATCGTACTCAGTCATCATCATCGTACACAGTCATCATCATCATCATCATCATCATCATCATCATCATCATCATCATCATCATCATTTCCTTGTTGTCCATCTTCATCATCATTGTCGTCATCGTCGTTGTCAGTTGCATCACCACCACAATCACCTCTCACCATTATTATCATCATCACCACCACCACCATCATAATTATCATCATCATCACCACCACCATCTTCATCACCATTGTCGTCTTCATCATCATCATCATCATCATCATCATCATCATCATCATCATCATCATCATCATCATCATCATCAGTGTCCTTATTGTCCATCATCATCATCATACTCGTCATCGTCGTTGTCACTATCATCACCACCACTATCACCTCTCGCCATTAATGTAATCGTCATTCATCATCATCACCATCGTCATCATGATCATTATTATCAACGTAATCGTCATCAGCAGAATCATTGTGGTAGTAGTAACTACCAGGAGATGGAAAGCAAAAACTCACTGTTTTTGATGACGAGGCACTGGTGTTCAGGCAACTGTTGGTTTAGAAAGGCAGCCCACGGACTGAGGAACAGAAAATGAAACACAGTGTCAGAATCAAACTTAAAATTCGGTCATTTAGTTTTTTGGCTGTAAGTGTACTTTACAGATCAGATGATTTCAAACAGCTTGGGTCCTAAAATGGACATTAATATATCTGATCCTCTTAATAAGAGTAAAGAACTAGACGAAGTCCGCAAGACTTGATAATAAGCGATATTTTGTTTTAGGTAACTTGATGTTATGCAAATTTGACGTAACTCCATAAGTATTCAGATAAGACAGATAGGACACATTTTAAAAATTAAAAAAATCTCATTTCTTGTTAAGCTAGAAAGGACTTTTCGCTATGTTGTCTGAACATCAAAATTGTGATCTACTTACGAAAAATATTCAACACAAAACATCTTCCTTCATACAATTACTCTGTACCGTTTGACCAGTGCTACAATATTTGCATCAATATTAACGGACAATTACATTATTTTCATTTAACGAATTGGTCCAATTACTGGAATGTTGTAGCGAGGAGTCATCTATGAGTTAAATTATTTGGATTTTAAAGGAATCGAGTACAGCATGTCTATAATCTTCTTTGAGCTTTTGTTTGTTTGTTTGCCTTCTTCTTCTTTTTAGTCTTGGTTTTTTTTTTTTTTTTTTTTAATATAGTTCTCAGGTCTTCTTTTCTTCTGTCTTGTTGTTGTTGTTGTTGTTTGTTTGTTGTTCTTTCTTTCTTTCTTTCTTTCTTTCTTTCTTTCTTTCTTTCTTTCTTTCTTTTTTCTTTCTTTCTTTCTTTCTTTCTTTCCCCATACGCTGTGAATGTCTCTTTCGACTTTGGAAACGTACTGGTATCCTCCGTTTAAATGCTGAATTGCACACATGTATCTATATATTCGTAGAACACATGCCACGTAGATCACTGACACTGTGTTTTAATTAAATCTATAAACTAAATTTTAATTGTCAACATTTAATTGTGCTAAACCAAACAATCAGACTGCACGAATATTTATCAGTAAATACACACACCCACGCATCAGTTTCAATAATAATAATAGGAAGAAGAAGAAGAAGAAGAAGAAGAAGAAGAAGAAGAATCACCATCATCATCATCATCATCATCATCATCATCATCATCATCATCATCATCATCATCATCATCATCATCATTACCATCATCATCATCACCATCATCATCATCACCATCATCATCATCATCATCATCATCATCATCATCATCATCATCATCATCATAATAATAATAATAATCATAATCATAATCATAATCATAATAATAATAATAATAATATTATTATTATTATTATTATTATTATTATTATTATTATTATTATTATTATTATTATTATTATTATTATTATTATTATTATTATTATTATTATTATTTATAAAGCGCTTTATCAAACATGATATGTAGGCTCCAAGTGTGCATGATACACATACATACAAACACTCGAGCGCACATTAAAAGCAAGTAAAAAAACAAAAAAAAAAACAAAAAAAAGCCAACAACACAACTCCAGTAATTGGACTAATAAACACAAATAACTACAACATCATTAGTGAAGAAGTTCGGATGCGCTCAATACAAGTAAATACCATTGTGTGTGTGGGTGGGTGTCGGTGTGTGTGTACGTGAAAAATCGCACAAATGGGTTTCAGACCTTGTCTTTTTTAGTAACAAATGGGTTTATTTGCTTGAAACCCACTTTTTTTCCAGGGCCCCACTTTTTTCTAATTGCGCGGGAGTGCTCTTTTAGTGCATGGGAGTGCAGTTGTAGTGCATGAGAGTGTTTTAAGTACACAGGAGTGCTCTACCCGGGACGGAGAAAATACAGTCCATTTCCGGAGACATGTTGAAGAAAATTCCACCTATTTCGTCGCCTATAAAAGACGAACTAGGTCAACTTTTTAGACGGAAAGAGCCAATTTTGCATTTGATTCTTACATTTTTAGAAGAAGTTTGCGTTCTTTCTGTCAAAAAATCACTTTTCGATTCCTACATTCTTAAATAAACCCAGTTGTGATGTATTGCAAGTATACGTGTGTGTGTGTGTGTGTGTGTGTGTGTGTGGACGTGTATTCATGGAGTTAAGGGGTTCTAAACTTGCCTTTTTATGCACAAAATGGGGCTTTTAGCTAGCGCCCACATTTTTCAGGGCCCCACTTTTTGTCTAAGTACATGGGAGTGTGTGTGGTTTTTTTTTTTTACTACAATGAGGTGCTCATGTAGTACATGGGAATGTTTTAAGTACATGGGCGTGCTCTATCCAGAAAGGCTGTTTTCTAAACAAATTTGAAGTAAAACGGTTAGGGTAAGGGTTAAATTTAAAAGACGAAATAAGTCAACTTTTTGACGAAAAGAGTCTTTTTTTTTTCTTTTTAAAAAATATCTAATTCTTTTATTTTTAGATGAATTTTGCGCTCTTTCCGTTTAAACAAACGCTTTGTGATGAATAAATTTCGTCCAAAACCCCGATTTGCCATAAATACAGTCTTGTGGGTGGGTGTGTGAGCGTGGGCGCGCGCGTGTGTGTGCTTAGGAGGGTGGGCCGAGCGGGCATGTGTACATGTACGTGTGACTGGAAGCATGTTTGTGCCGTGCGGTGTGGATGTATGCGTATTTGTAAGTGCCTGCGTTCTTGCCATAATTGTTTATAATGGGCATGCGTTTGTGTTTGTGCCTGGGGGCATGTGTATGCGGACATGTTTGGACTGGCTCTGTGTGTTTGTGCACGCTTGTCTTCGTTGTTACGGCTTTACCACAGTGGACCCGCCATTGTGGGGGGATTTGTGGGGGATTGTTACTCCTTCGGGCGAGGGTATACTTTTTTTTTTGCTGCTGCAGTTTATTATCCCTTTTTATCGGGAAACTCTGGGCCGCCTCCCCCGGCCGGGGAAGGCGTAGTCGCAGCCAGTGGCGCGCCCAAACCCTACCTACCTAACATTATTTGTGATTTTTTTTTTGAAATTTTTGCTGAGGGAGCAAACCGGAGTACCCGGAGGAAACCCCCGAGACGTTGCCCGAGTCGAAAATAAATAATATTCGGAGAAACGTAACGCCCAGGTGCTGGCTCGAACCCACACCTGTCAGGCACCATTGGTTTCTGGCTTGTGGACAAGGCAAGTTAGTCCCGCCTTAGCCCACTTGGCCATGACGCTCGTATAAATCGAGGGGTAGTCTGTGCACGCACGGATTACATCGCATGGGCTTTAAGGAGATCCAGACGCTCATGTCCTAGACGGGCGAGTGCCGGCTTCGCAAATACATCCAGCACGCACTAGGTTCCTCCTCCCCATCCCCGGTCGCTCAGGATTATGCTCTCTACAAGTGGGCGCCTCGAGCGGCTTGAGTTAGATCCTGTATAGGCCAGCGCCTAGAGCAGCTCTTGAGCTGGAAAAGCGCTATATAAAAGTGATTAAATATTATTTTAAAATTATATTGTGCTTCGGATAAGAGTATAAACTACAAGATTTGACTGGCGCACGCACGCATTCTATGGCATATCGAATGGTACGATTCGCAGTCAAATATATTTGCCAAAAACTACTGTCATCTCCATCTTCCTATCCTCTTGCGAAACATGGACCCTCAAAGCAGACCGACAAGGAAGAATACACAGCATGGAGATGAGGTACTACAGAAGACTTCTGGGCATTTCCTATACCCAGCACATCACCAACGATGAAGTCCGACAGACAATTATACACGCCATTGGACAACACGACCACATGCTTACTGGGGTGAAGAAACGGAAACTCCGATGGCATGGCCCCGTCTCCAGAGCATCAAGCCTTGCAAAGACCATCCTGCAAGGTTCGGTGCAATGAGGCAGAAGAAGAGAGAGACAGAAAAAGAGATGGAAGGACAACATTGGAGAATGGACTGGCTTGACACTGAGCGAAACCATGCATGAGGGTTGCTGAGGACAGAGAAATATGGATTACGCTGGTTAAACAATCATATGATATGGGGTGCCCCAACGACTTTCGGGTTACGGGATAGGCTATGATAGGATCTCTCTCTCCTCTCTCTCTCTCTCTCTTCTCTCTCTCTCTCTCTCTCTCTCTCTCTCTCTCTCTCTCTCTCTCTCTCTCTCTCTCTCTCTCTCTCTCTCTCT